>KK116183.1:171550-219104 GCA_000611955.2 Stegodyphus mimosarum
GTTTATTTTCCTTTGATTTTTGGACACGTTGAACTTTAATCCTTTCGACTCCTTTTAAAAAAAGAATTTTGGAAAAATAATAATATTTTGTATTTTTTTTAAATTTTTTAAATGAAGCTTCCGAATACACTTCTCACATCTCAGATATTTTAAAATGTAGTTTTGGCAACAACTTTCCTTTTTTATTGTTGTTGATAGATTTTTGATGAAATTGCATCATTTTGAATAGTTTCATTCTTTTAAAAATTTCGGTTTGGCAACATCTTTTCATCGTATTTCTTATGTTACTGTTTTTAAGAGACTGAAAAGTTTAAGAAATTAAAAAGTTGTTTCTTTTTGCAACGGTAAATTGTTTAATTACTTTATTAGGATAATTAACATTTGGAATCAAGGGGTATCAAGGAATATTGCTTATTTCATTGTAATATTATGTTTTAATTATACATAATCTTAATTATATATAATTTTAATTATAAAAAAGTTTTGCATGATATTTTTAATCTGTTTAAGTTCTTAATCTGTTTATACCATTTGAGTTCTTAAGATTTTGCAAAGGGAAGTTGGTTAATTTATTTATTACGATAATTAATATTTGTATTAAGGGATATTGCTTATTTCGTTGTATGCTTTTTATATGTAATGCATTTTTAACTGAATCTTTTTTCCGTTGTTGTTTGTTTCTTTTTCGATAAAATTGTTCTGCAGAGTAAAATTCTGTGCAGTTTTCAAATTTAATGTTTGGTGTTCTCTTTAGCCACTTTTCTGGTACACTTAAAAGCCAGACGAAGGCTGGCCGCGCAGCGGCTAGTGAGATATAAATTATAGTCTGTCTACAGGTTGCTTATAAATTCCTATTAATAATCAGTTTTTAATTTTACGGGTATATCAAGTGTATAATTCATATATAACAGGGGCTCAATGAAATTTCAACAGGATAGTTGAAAACGCAAAATTTCATTATTTGAAACTTGACAGTGTAATAAACACAAAAAGTGCATTTTAGTTTTTTTGCCTAGAAAAAAGAAGGAAGAGGTCTTTCTCGGTCTGAAATATATAAGCAAACACAATTACGATGATGGTCTTTGAATTCATGTACACTTATTTCGTACTTCGAAAATCAAGAGATAAAACTCAACTAGTCGATCCTACTGTATCTTGGGAAAACGATACAGAAGACAGCCACATAAACTATACATCTGGATGGAATAATAAGGATAACAACAAGCACCAGGACTTCATCCATTGAGTAGGAATTAAATGCAGTATTACACTTAAATACGTTGAAGGAATTCGCCTGATACGCTGAAGTAATTAATCAGGGGACGTCGCCGTGATGCATCTCTGATCTCGATTCAGTCTTACTGAGTGAGATTCTTCTACGGCTAGTCAGTCCACTGGTTAGGTTAATATAGCAAATCACAGCTTGTGATTTGCTTTTTCCATTGAAGTTTAAAATTCACACTTAATGATGTCATATTTTCACTTTCAAGCAACAGTGAAATGCAAATTGCTAGCATAAAATGGATGATTTCAAACTTAAAATGGAATTGGAACACTTAAAATGGAATTGGGACTTAAAATGGAATTGGGACTTAAAATAGATTTGTTTTCGTAGTAAACGAAAACAAATCTAGGTATGAGTTAGTCATTTTGTAATATATAAATATTTTTACTGGCAATTTCTTTCGTACATTACCAAAACAACTTTTGAAGATACGTTTTGAAACATCAATATTCGTTAAAAGTCACTTAGGGAAACATTATAGTTGTACCGTATATTATTTTCAATCCTTAAACAGAAAAAAAGAATTCTACCGATAACTTCAATGATTTGTTTGTACTGGTTACATAATATCACGCTGCCCTTATATTTAACGCAAATTCGGAATGGGCAACACTTAGTGGGCTTGAATGACATAATGCTATTCGCACGTTAAGAAAGCGGCTAATCATTGAGGCGATTATTTATTAAGCTGAAATTATTTACCTACAATCTTCAGCAATAAATGAGTTTTGAATACGGCAACCTGCAAGAAAGATTTAAAATACCCCTGCAGGGTTAAAACTAAAGCTGTTAAACCTTCCAGAAAATATGTGTTTTTAAAATTCAACAACTTATACTTTTAGCATATTCTAGCCCACATATTTTAAAACGCACACTTCAATACAATGAAAGTTTAATTTAGGACGTAAAAAATGCATTTCATGAAATAATTTCTGTAATTTGTAATAATCATTGATATATTTTAGCATTTTCATAAATATTATGTATTCTGAATCATTCGAAAAAAAATATCAGTTTCTCAGAATTTACATTACTGCTTTGGTGGAAGCTTTCCACTGGTAATTACAGAATGAGAACAGCATATTGTGAATTGAGCAAGTGACTATAATTCGTAATAGTATTCTATAATATGAAATCACGATTATGTAATCAGTTCCTTTATGTGTACTTTATTTTGAGGTTTCTTCTAAAGAAGCTTTTTTCGTCGTTCCTTCTTTCACCGCTTATTTGTCCTTAGATCGAAAGTAATACCTGAGTGCACTATCAAGGGAATATCATTTACTCTGAAAACGTTTTTTTCAATAAAAAGCACTACAAGGATCCAGCTGAAAACTAAAATTCACATTATCACAGGAAATTTCAAGACCTTCGACCGAAATATATTACTGATATATTTAAAGAGTCATAATTCAAATCTATGTATGACTGGATGCTTTACAATAAGCAGATTACATTCGAGAAGCAAATCTTATCCTACTTTTTGACAGCTTTTATTCCACTACTATCAAGTATGAATATTCTTGTTTCGTCAGCCATGTAATAATTCTGTTACATTGTTCTTCTGCTTAGTTAATATATATTTTAGCCTATTCTAATAACTTCTATCTTTGAGTAATAAAATAATATTTCTCCTTGGAATGTAATTCCAGCAGAGAATAAGTCATTCAAAACGGAAAAGTCCAGTGCTATAATTACTGAAAAAAGATTTTTGTCATAGTCTGCTTTTACGATGAATGTCAAGTTTCGCTTTCTTTGCAGAACCATCATGTCAATTCCTATATTTTCTTCTTGTTGCTCAGTGTATTTAACTGGAGTTGCTACAGCTTTAACTCTGTCGTTATGTGAAATTCTGCGAGGCTCAAGAGCTGGAGCTTGATCTTAATCTTTAATTCCGTTTTTATTGATACGTTGCACTAAAGGTGACTGGTTTCTTCGGTTTGACCTGTGCTTTGCTTTTTTATCTTCTCAGGATTTGACAAGTTGCAGCCCTTATCTCAACCCAGGCCCGTAGAATCCAATAAGCAACATCTTTTACACTAACCCTTTAAATTTTTAAATCAGTATTTTCTCCGTTCTTCAGTTTCAATCTATCATTGTGAACAGTAGCTTCTTGCGATAGTTCAGTTTTTTCGTTGCCAAAACGCATTGGTTTTCATAGGTTGGTATGTGATTGTTACATAGAGGAAGGGGGTAGGGACACTGCCTTAATGTTATCATTCTTAATCTGCATCAGGGTGCATTGGAGCACTATCTAGCGACAAAATAGTTTCTCTGGGTAAATTATTTTCTTTCACAAACTTCTCTGATAGAGAAATGAATTCCTTAAAAAGCCATTCTTTGAAATTTTCACTACTCATTCATGCGCTGTTCTGACTATAGTACTTTACAAGACTCTAGGATTTCAGGATTTTCCTTTCATTGCAAAATCCACTTTGAGAATAGCTGTAGCATTACTGCATGCTAAAATTGTCAGCCGTTTCTCAGTACGCTTATATCCCGAGGCTGGCGCTTCGTTTCTGGATGTAAGACTTTTACCAGATAACATTTCTTAATTAAGATCTGATTCATCACAGTTAAATATCTGATCATCCGTCAGACTTTCAGTTTCAATGAATGCTTCAGTTTCAATGAATGCTTTTATTGAATATCTTCATTTCTTCAAAATTCGATGACAGTGTTTCAGTACAGATGCTTAAGTAATGGCTACAGTATCTTTTCTTTAATCGGTCGAGTCAACGAACACTTGCTGTGAAATATATGTCCTTTCATTCACATAATTATGAAAATAAAACGCCTTTTGCTGTAAAACAAGTCCCGAAATAGGCGTTTGCCCCTTAAATATGTAAATCAAACATGAAGAGCTTCGCTCACGGTTTCGTAGTTACAGTTTTCATAGTTTTTCTCACTTTTAATGCACATCCCGTAAGCGTAGATGCCCACTATTTTCTTACTTCTATTCGTTTCTTTTTCCAGTCTGCTACTATTACCCGTCTTATCGTCTGCGTTATCAGCTACCTTCTAGCTCCTTACATTTTTTTTTCTTTTCGTCGCTATTCTTTCTATGCTTGCATAGATTCAACTTTCAAACACCAAAGCAATATTTGTTAAATTGTACGCACAACAAAAGACACATACTCCTGAATAGTAAAAGACCATGAACCGATCCTCATAAATACACTCATGTCCATAAATTAAGGATAATGCAAAATCAGGCAAAGGAAGAGTTAGAAGGAAACCAAATTTGACTTATTTGTAAAGCTTATTTATTAAACAAAAGGTAAAGAGCAAAAAAAGATGCTATATGCTTAATATTATTAAAAAAATTAGCGATTTTTTCTCCCTGGAGCAAATTACAAAAAAACCTATTTACAAAAAACCAATATCACATGGTTGGTATGATTGTTAATACATTGTATGTCTCCCAGACGATGCAATACAGTCCGTACAACGCCTAAGCATGTTGAGTATCAAATTATCGATCTGATCTTGGGGAATATTACACCAATCAAAACGCAATGCTCTCCCAAGTTCCGGTAGGCATGTAGGAGGAGATTGACGGGCTGCAACTCGTCCGTCAAGCATGTCCCACACGTGCTCTACTGAATTCAAGTCCGCTGAGAATGCTGGTCAGTCCATACGGGGGATATCCTCCGATTGAAGGCATTCGCTTACGATGTTTGCACGGTGAGAACGGGCGTTGTCATCCATAAACACAAATTGTGCGCCCATGGCGCCCCGAAACAAACGTACATGTTGTTTCAGAATCACGTCCCGATAGATTTGGCTTGTCATGGTTCCAATTTGAACATGCAGGTCAGTTCTGGAACCCAGAATAATTCCACCCAAAACGAGCACTCCTGCACCACCGTAACGGTGTCGTTCAATGATGTTTTCTTGGTGGTAACGGGTACCTGGAGCTCTCCATATGAAAGTCCGGCGAGAATCAGATGCAAGCTAAACCTGGACTCGTCGGAAAACATCACACAAGCTCACGGTTGCGGTGTCCACAATGCATACTCTCTGCTCCAGGCTAACCGCAGGCGACAGGGAGTTGCAGTACGTGGAACGCATCTGACCGGTCTACGAGCATATAGACTAATCTGCCCTAAGCGTCTGTACACGGTCTGCCTTGAAATTGCCGTACCAGTGGCTGAAGAGAACTGACGAGACAGGTCTGAGTCTGTGCTCCGCCTGTTTCTTTCGGCAATAACTGCCAAATACCGGTCCTCATTCGGCATTGTAACTCTGGGGCGACCTGTGCTGTAACGTCTACTCACATTACCATCATCTTGGAATCGTTGCTAAAGCCTGGAGATGCCACTCTGGGCAATTCCAAGTTCGTCTGATACTTCCAGTTGGGTACGCCAACATTCCAGACGGCCGATAATTCTACCACGTAAAAAATCATCCAAATGCGTCCTTTGTGTCATAAGCATTCGGTTATTGCACTGAAATGCTTATAAAGCGTCTGCGACCAATTTTACTTCTTTGCCTGTATTCCGTAGATATCACTCTCTTACACTCTCGTCATTGTGACGTACCATCGGTGTCATCTGATTACTTTCTGAAATTCGTATATGATTCTTGAAGATGTGTGTAGTGATTTTACAGGTGATATATTCATTTTAGAGTTCGACTTCCGCGTGACTCCGAATTATCCTTAATTTATGCACAGGAGTGTAAATTATATTGCAATGATAAACTGCATTGCACTGAATGACAGACATATGAGTCATGGTGTAAACGGGTGCGCCGAGCGATAGAGTTTTGATCACCAGTAACAACTCAAAAAAGGGAGGGAGACGACTGCGTTCACAGCTTGTAGTTCTTGCTGCCGACTGATACTATTTCTGCGACTGTGAAATGCCGGATAAGCGAGATTCTATTCTATTGCTAGGACGTCTGCTATCCTAGTAATGATGCATGTAATAACAATGGTTTTGTCCATAAACCTTCAGTATGACTGAATGAAATGAGAGCATTTTTACTGTGCGTCACAGAATACATACTTAAAAAGATCTCATGAAATCCAGCAATTCATTCTTAAAGACCCTGAATTTAAATTAGTTTCCCTTTACATTTAAAATACACAAAAGAGATTTGGAGCGAAATTTTTCTTGCGTCTTCGCCAAACTAGAACACCGTTTTCAGTTTGTAAAACTAACTGACCACAATCTATAAGAAAAGCATATCTTCAGTTCCTTCAGAGTTATGCCCAAAACTGGGAGTTAAGAAGAATTTTAATTTTATCATTGTCACCACAAAAGAATAGGTATTCAAATTAAGTTTCTTTCTCGCTAGCTTTTCTTAGTGAAAATCATTATAATATTGCTAGCTTGGTATAAATATCGAACTTAGAATTTAAAATTAAGTGGTGGAGAGATTTTTTTTATTTCTTACTAAAACTATTTCTAAAGAAAGTTACAATTAAGAGCATGACGTGATGTTGAAGACTAGGTAACATAAGTTACATATTTCATGTCTTGACAGATTTAGCTTTAAGCTTTGTGGGAAAGTGAGTTTCTGCACAATATAGGGCGTTGACCTGAAACCAGAAATTAACTATTCTAATTGCAAACCACCTAGTATATATCAATCCAGAAAAGCTAAAAATAGTTTGCACTAGATTAAAAAATCAGCATTCACTTATGAAAAGAAAAATGGAAAATTCCACGCTTGATACCTAATTTGAAGGCTGTTTATTTTTTCATGGAAATTTCATGTCATTAGTATATCTCTTATTAAAATATCTCAGTTCTTTTAAAGTAATAAATTTCAACTTTTTTCTATGAAATTGAATCTTTTGGAGCTTCTGAATATTCATAGGATGGTAATAAGTGAACTTAAAAAGCACAGCATATTTTGCAGTACATTGAACAGGCCCAGCAATAATGCGATCCAACAGTTAGAGATCTGTTTTTCATCGAATGTTTTAACAACATTTTCAAGCATGACTAGCTAAATAATCTTGTATATTTTAAAAATAGCATAGGAGCAAAAGTTTTTACTATGAGCAGGAGGCTCCAAAGGACTATACACGCTAATCATTGTTATGGGACTACATTTACATTCTCCGCATTTTACCGAAACACAAAACGTAAAACATGAGTTTTGTTACCTGTACTGTTAGCATCTCACAGATACTTGATAATGAATCAGAATTTCTCAAATATATTCACTTTTCGAAGGAAGCGATATTTCGTGCAAATGGCTGTGTTAATTACTGTAACTGCCAAAGTTCTGTGGTTTGAAAATCTGCTATCCAAGAATGTGATGCAAGAACTTAACCGAGGTTTTCGTAACATCAGTTTTTGGTGCGAATTAATAACGTCCCTTTTTTTCAGAAAATAATTTTGCCAGATGTCACTGACGTTCAGTTTCTGTGCCCGTCGTATTGAAATAAAAATGCTGAATGTTTTAAGGCAGTTCATATGCATTACTTAAATAAATATCCACTGCCAGAATTATTCAATTAGTTAAATTATTGATTATAAATACATTTGTTTAAAGGTTTTGTTTCTTTTCGTGACAGCGGAAATTTATATTTAAGACGTAAATTCCGTTAAAATCACAAATTCATGCAAAACTACAGGTAACTACAGGTACATAAGGAACGATGTTTTCCAAAGCAAATGGGGTATTATATTTGTTTTATAAGTGAGGGTAGGAAGTTGAGAAAATAACTAACGGCAAAGCCATAGAAAGAAAATATGACGCAGTTTGTAACTTAACAATAATAAAAGGGATTAACTTACAGAACATGTATAATAAAATTAAGCAAAGTGAATAATTTGTTAAGAATACAGATAGCTGTTCAGCAAACATTATATTAAATAAAAAAATAGACGTTACAGAAACAAACTTTAAAATAAAATTATCGCACATGCATGCTAATTAAATTGAGCAAAACTGTAATTTATGATACTGGACGATTTAAATAATATTGAAATAGAGCCTGCATAAGGATAATAACTACGCAATATTTATTTTGTTTTCTGTTACACTTTTATAATTTTCGTAAATCCTTTCCTGGTTTGGTCTTGTAAAGTAACCTCTTAACATCTTTTCTTCTTCTCGATGCATTTAGATTAATTAGCCAGTCATTTTCCAGACTGGAACACGTTTCAACATGTTCTGCATCAGCCTAAGTGATCCCCCAACGACAACCACAACTTTTGATACCAAAACTAAATGTCAGTGATTTGTAAAAAGTGCGTCATCTAGCTACTTTAGAATTCATAAATTTCTGCGTTTATAAAGATATTATTGAAAAGCGATTTCATATACTAGTTTGCTTTGCAGATGGCAGTAAAATGAACAATAAGGTTGGGCTGGTATTTGTTCTTTTAGAAGATCAGTCTGAGGCTTGCTATTTTAAGCACCATATTCGAAATGAATTCAGTTTTTCCAAGAACTTCCCTATATTTATCTTGTCGTCATGTGAATCAAGGATAATGGGACAGTTTCCTCAAGGCACCTTACATTACAAGCAGCGACAAACTAGTAATCGAAACCCTATTAGTTGCTAAGCTCGCTTAGAAATAGAGAAACTGAAGTTCGCTTTGCTTATGTGCCTGGTCTTCATTAATTCTAAGCATATAAAAGAGCTCATTTCTCAACTAAAGTTACTTTAAATTTACCCATCCACATCAATATTAGCATTCCAAAGATGTATTCTCAGTCCTTTTATTATAAGAACCTTTTATCTAAGTGAAATGAAGATTATATTTCACCTTGTAATGGTGAAGGCACCAAAATGTTCTCTCTTTCTATTTACTATAGACTGCATTCCGAGTTTTTCCTCTTTATTAACTTTAAAGCATCTCAGTTTTTTCCGGTCACGGTAAATTTTCAAGTTACCTGTTCCGTTTCAATATGAAATGAAATAATTTATGCGAATATTCATTAAAGTACCTCAAGATGTGGAGCATTTAATTTTTTCCTCTCCTACCTTCTGTGGCCCTAGATTATGCTTGCAGAACCATTTGAAAAAGCTTGGAGTGATTTGGCCAGTGAACTTATCTGTTTTTGTGAAGTCTAGATTGATTTTCTCTATTTATGTTCGTTTTATTTCTGCACTTAATATTTAATGTTTTAATTAATTTACTTTTGTAAGCCTCGTCTTGTACATTTGTAATGCACACGGAAATTGTACCGTTCTTAATAAAGTTAGGAAAAAAACACAAGCGCAGTACCTTTAGTGCGGGCAGTAATCACCACCCAAATCTGTGACTTCTTTTGCCAACTTTTTGGTAGTTTTTCAAAGCCATCGCTCCAGAAAATTGGTGGTCGCGAGTCCAAAAATGTGAAAACAGCTAGAAGTTCGAAGGAGCGATGTCGGGGGCTATATGGTAAGTGTAGCAAAAGATCCCATTCCAGTCTAGCCGGTGAATGCAGACACATATGGTCTTGCATTTCCTTGATGGAACATTAACTTTTTGAGCTGGAACTACTCAGTTCGATATTTTTTTATAGCAGCATCAAAGCAGACTAGCATCTCTCTGTACACCTTACTGTCGAGTGTTTTAAAGTTTTCAAGATATTCTTTATGGATAATGCCACTGCAGTCCCACCAGATACAAAGCATGAGTTTTGTTAGTCAAATTGCGCTTTGCGACGCTGCCTACGGGTTCATCGGGCTTAAACCAACCCCCTTTTCGGGTGTGTTGCTAAAGTAAATCCACTTTTCATCACACGTAATGATACGGTCCAGAATCTTTTTCTTGTTTTGATATTCGACCAGTTTAGCGCAGACCTGAACACGTTTGTCCTTATCTGGTTGAGTCAGCTCATGCGCCCCTCTGCGATTGAACTGCGATTGTACGCTATGTTTATGTGTTGCACATCGCGACTAACGGACATGGCACTAACGTCTAACTACTTAACAAGCTCTCGGGTGCTTTCATATGATGTTCTTCCACACGTTGTCGCATATAGGTCTCATCAACATCAGTAGCCCTGCCAGAACGTTCTGCTTCTTGAATGTCATTGCCTTTGTTTCTGAACTTTCGGTACCAAATCTGCACAGTGTCGTATGATAAAACATTAGTACCTAAAGCTGTTCACATGATTTAGTGACATTCCGTAGCTGACTTTTTGCAAAAGTACTGGAAGTGAATGCTGGTTCTAATCTGTTGGCGTGATAGTTCCATTTTAGACAACTTTTACTTAATGATAACGAGTGTTTTACAAATTTCACAATACAGTGTTCTAAAGCAAGTCACTTTCTTCCAAATGCCAAAAATCATTTGGAAAAAATATGATTAAACACATCAACACGAACTGTTTCTGCAATCGATATTTGCGATGGGGGTGAGAACTTTCATTACAACCCGATATATATGTGTACATATATTTTACCAAAACATCTTTTCTTACCCATTTTTATAATGGTTTAGTAGGTATATCTTCATTTTTTATCATTCAGTAAACTGTTCTGCCAGAAAGAATGTAATTTTTTTATTAATTATGTCCTTCGAATTGTTATAAGAAGTAGAAACTCTAATGACAATAACATTCCTTTCTGCAGCCTCCTTTGCAATCATATCGACCACTTCATTTCCAGCATTACTGATAAGATCCCTTACCCAGTTAAACTAATAGTCGTCTTTTTAAGTTCTTGCAAAAAAAGCTGTCTTAAGAAATACGCAATCTTCCTAAAGCACCTTCCAGTTGAAACTGCCCGGAAAGTACTTTAGCTAACAGAATATGTGTCTACTGTAGTATTAAATCATTAGTGCCAAGCCTCTATAATGCGATTACTTCAACCTAAAATTCTGCTTCACTCTCACTAATCCTATACATTCGTATAACACTTAAGTTTATGCCATAAAATATGCAAAAGCAGCGACGAACTTTATTATTTAGTTTGAATCTATCAGTGTAAAGAATAAAACGATACATGTTCTGAAATTCCTTATATCAAAATAAGTTCCTTATTCGAGCTGAATGTTCAGACCCCTGAATGTTGAGAATTTCAAAATCGTTAGATATTAATCTTGCAATATTTATTCTTGTCATATTTTAAATCAAAAAGAGTCTATTATTTAGAAGTAATAAGGTTAATAGTTTCGCCGCCACTCAGGATTTGTAGGGAATAAAATTAGGGAAAATGTAGATTTCAGAGTGGAGTAAATTTTAACGAAACTTCCTTCGCTATTCCAAGGTGATCTTTTCTGCATCTACTTTACAAGCAGTTCTTTTATCCTGAAGAAGAGGAACTTCTATTTTTCCCATGAAAAGGATTTAACCTTCTCAACCTTAGTCCTGAAATTTGAAAGTTTTCCAAAATATCATGAACAAATGATATTTTCCTAATTATTGTTCAAAAACGACTCTCTTGGTTTGTAAGTTGACTTGCCGCCCAATCAGCGTAGTAGTTAGTGACCCTGACTTCCATACCGATGGGCCTAGGTTCGAGTCCCGGAAACGAAACGGGTGTTTGCAGGCGTATAGTGTCTGTGCAGAAGAAGGTACTCAAAATGCACGGTGAGACGAAAGTTCTTCTGGGAGGTTGAAGGTAGGGGGAGAAATGTGGGTAACCCTCTGACTACTTCACGATGAACTCTCCTTCAAAACCGGGGCGGAACTGAGCAGTTAGTGGGGCCGGACTGTACCTCTACTAAGCTCAATTCGACTCAACGCCCAACCTCATCGAAGTTATTATTGTTGCAAGAGACGGCAGCTCTGTGTACTGAATTCTGAAAACGATGCACCTCAAACCATTTGCAAATTTAATCATGCTTTCCTTCATTTACACTCTCTGTGTGTACAATAAACAAGATTCTGCTATTAACGTTTCCTCCTGATGTGGCAAGATTTAATGTCCAGCAGTGTTCGAAAGTGTGTTTCTTCCGTATATTTTTGTTTGAAATAAAAATTGCCTTTCTCTTTATTTTTGTTTTTCATAAAGCGCATAGCTTAGTCTTTTTCTCCGATTCGTCATTAGATTTCTTAAATATACTGCTAGTCTACTTAGCTTGATTGGATTTTTGAAACTTCCGTTCTTTCGTCTTAAATATAGGTTTAAATATAGGTATTTCTCAAAACGCCAGAACATTTTTCTAGTATTCATTAAAGTCCTTGAATTGATTCATGCTTATCATTCAAAACTAAAATTACTTCCACTACTTTCTTTGTTTAATGAAAAAGAGCGTGTATCAGCTTTTCCTTGAATATATTGTTTATTGAATACAATTTCATCTATTCTCTAATACCATTTCCTGGCTGCCTGTTTTAGTTCATAAATATTTTTGTTTAGTTTACAAATTTTCTGTTTTCTTGGACAAACGTAAACTTCTAGATGATTTATGTATGCTTTTTCTTTTTAGGTATCCATATAGAGACGCATTTTTAATGTCGAAGTTATTTACATGCATGTTCTTCTGGGCTACTGTCGTTAAGTCTGTCCTTATTATAGTGTAATTTAAGATGGGAGTAAATGCCGCGCCCAGAGTTTTGGCAGTGTTATTTAGCTACCAGACTTTTACATCTGATGACATTTCCTTAGTATTACATTTTGCTTTCAAAACCCTTTTATTTTCTGTCGCTTTCTTTCCTTTCGAAAGATCAACAAGTTCCCACCTTTTATGTCTCTTCAGTGATTCTATTTCTTCTTTTGTGGGTTTCAAACATAGTTTTTATTCTTTTGTTGAAACATTTTGCAATGCTTTCCATTCTTTAGGAGTTTTAATTTCGCCATTGTTTGCCATAAAAGAGAATCTATTTGGACTTCTTCTTTAGATGCTCGATGTAATTTTGGAGCTTCTTCTGCTTCGATTACACTTCATCTTTCAATTACGGCCGGTTGTGAGGGTGTGTAGCTATTTTTCTTAAAAGTACATTGTATTTCTTAATTTCGTTACTTTATATAACTCTTTTGTTTACATCGCTCTTCTTCTAATAAGGACGTTGTTTATATCTGACAAGGAGGTTCTACATTCTTTGATATGATCATTGTATCTAGCGAAGATTCCTTTCCTGCTTTTTCATCGAGGTTTATTCTTTTCATATTTGGACGCAGGGAATAACCTATGCTGTCGAAAATTTTGCTTTAAATTTTTTCTTTTTTTTAATTATGGGTCTGATTGGGTGCATTTTGGTTCATCTTGATGATAGACCATTTTGTAGATAGGTAACTGACCTTACAGCTTCCTTCCCAGAAGTCCTTTTTATTTCCGGAATAAAAAATAGACATTTTATCATTTCCATTATGCTTAATTAAATTACAAATTTAAACAAATTCAAAAGTAATGTCACAGTATAATTTTATGGAAAGAAAACAAATCTTCCTCCATGAGTCTTACCATTCCGATATCTCAAAGCATTCTCATCTTTAGCTTCTCTCTGATGTTTAAGGAACAAAGGAAATTCCACCAGGAAGATGTCCCGCAAGAAGAAGTCTTCCTCTGACTGTTTTTACTAGAGGCACGTGGCTACCGGCTGATGAAATGCGGTTTTTTCTTATCGAAAATACTTGCCGTGATAGCAGAACTTCTCTCCTCTTCCCGCTAGGACCTCTCCGAGAAGTCCAGATTAGTCCCTAAATTTAGATTTTTAAAGTCACGTGATGTCAATCTATTGATGAAGACGTGGGGTGTTATTTATTTAATTCTGTGTTCAATCCTTGAGCGAATAATCGCTTAAGTGTGTGAATAGAGACGTAAGGCTTACGAAGGGTTAACTACCCTTTATTTCTTACAATATATGTGATACAATCAACTCCTAACTCGGAGTGTACAGCAAAGCCTCCACTTGGGCTTGAACTTAAATGAATATGAAATTAAACTTAACTAAGCTTAACTAAAGCTAACTGAAAGATATAGCCGAAGCTATCAAGATTCTAAGTAGTTGGCTTCTAAATTTTAACTAAGTCGGCGAAGCCAAACAAGGGCCTACAAGTACGGACGAGAGTAGCAATGGCTTAGAGAGACGTAGCCAATAGGCAAACACGTGATAGTCAGGAACTCAGGCTCTCTTTCGAAGTCGGTGAAACATCGACTTAAATACTACTCTTTACTCATTTGTATTAATCGCGTTTCTGAAATTACATTCTGGTAGGAAATTTCTAGCTGAAACTAGAAAGACAGAAAAGGTGCCTAAACTTAAAATAACTGTTAATAAAATTAGGATAAACCTTGCATTTATCTCCGCCAGAATTTAACTACACGATGACTAAGGTCTCAAAACGACCTTGTTAAAGAGTGTAAATTCTACAAAACTCTTTTATATCAAAGTGTAAACTTGTAGCAACACTGCTTTCTTGATCATCATTAAAACTTTTCCTGTTTAGGGCCAACTTTACAACAATTTCTAAAGCTATACTAAAACTAAGGAAAATATAACACATTTACAATTTGAATTTGAATACAGACATCTACTTCATCTTTACTTTCAGTCAGACGTCAGTCTTGTCCTTCCAAATTATCTTTAAGGAAAACGTATTAGTGTTTTCTTTCACAAGCCATTTTATTGTTCTTACCACTATCCTTTTATTCAAATTATTTTGGCCCTCAGACAGCTTTCATTCACACAAAATTGAAATCTCCTTCTCCCCACGCTCTTCAGAAATTGTTCTGAGTGAACTGAGTGTGTTAATATTGTGTTTCTGTGAAACTACTCTACCACCTACACAACAACTACAATTTGTTAATGCTTGACACTGGAGACCTTAGAAGACTCCTTAAACACAAAACTAATTCTAATGTACTAAAATAGAACTTCTTAAGCCTGGAGAGCCTAACTTTAAACACATTCAATCTATATTTTCTTTCTATTCATCTATTATATTATAGTATTTTACAGTCATGCTTTGCCCAAAACTTACTTTTGTACTAGCTTAACTTTACAATAGTTTTACAGCTGACAACAGCTTTTCTACATTCAATACAACAATTTTAACATGCAATATTTTAAAATCTATTTTACATTATTGTTATAGTTGTTATACAAAATTTACAAACTTTTGCTACAATCTTTCTTTAAGTTAACACATTTTAAATTGAAGTCTTTTGACTAAAAATATTCACACATTAGTTTCTCGCAACTTGGGAATTCTCAAAAAGGTATTTACAAAATAAATTCTCCCCAACTTGCGAATTCAAAAATCTTTTCTGTTTAAAAGATAGTTACAACTACATTCTCGAAGACTTGTGAATTCAACTTTTTGCTTTAAACAGCATTTAGCAACTTGAAACAACATGAAATAAAACGAACTTTCAATGCAAAATAGGAAAGACGGAAAATTTTCACTAATCTTTTTTTTCTTCTAAACTCTTCCATCCTAATCAAGCAGAATTCCTCGAAAATAGGATACTTCAGAACTTGCAATCTTCTCTTCCGACTTGGCTGGCTTGTTGCCTCCGTCGGCACTCTTCTTCATCTTTTTCCTCTTTCGATGAAACGCTCAGACTTCTTTATGGGTTGAGGATTCTTGAATCCCGTTCCTATCTTTAGATTCTGGGGCCGGCTTCGTTGGTGCGGATCTTTAAACCTCTTTTTGGTATTCCTGGCATGCTGGAACGGTATCGCTTCCACGTCAGCTGACCTTTTCTCTTTCGTGATTCTTCCCTCCGACATTCCTGTGGCTTCTTTTGAGGTGGTTGGCTAAAGTTCTGGAGCTGGACGTTTTCTTGGAATACCATCCATGGGTTTTTCCTCTTTCTCACCGGCACTTGCTTCTGCTGTAGGGGAACTTTTCTTTATTTCGTTCTCTTCATTCTCGCTGAGCCTGACCCTTGCGGCTGCTGCTGCGTTCGCTTCGCGGTACTTTCTGCGGTGTTCTCAGCTTATTTTCTTTTGGTTGCTGTGGTATCCCTGCTTGGTGATCAGACATCAATGTTCTTGGCGCACTAACAGCAATGTTCTTGGCGCACTAACAGGATCCAGCAATAAATCTTTTAGATTCGCTTAAGTGTGTGAATAGAGACGTAAGACTTACGATATATGTGATACAATCAACTCCTAACTCGGAGTGTACATCAAAGCTTCCACTTTGGCTTGAACTTAAATGAATATGAAATTAAACTTAACTAAGCTTAACTAAAGCTAACTGATGGATATAGTCGAAGCTATCATGATTCAAAGTGGTAGGGCCCTAAATTTTAATTAAGTCGGCGAAACCAAACAAGGGCCTAAAGTACGGACGAGCGTAGCAATAGCTTAGAGAGACGTAGCCAAAAGGCAAACACGCGCTATTCAGAAACGCAGGCTTTCTAACGAAGTCGGTGAATCATCGACTTAAATACTACTCTTTACTCATTTGCATTAACCTCGTTTCTAAAATTACATTCTGGTGGGAAATTGTCAGCTGAAACTAGAAAGACCGGAAAGATGCCTAAATTTAAAATACCTGTTAATAAAGTTAGGACCTTACAAAGAGTAAAGCGTAAGCATTCACAATTAATTTGTGGTTACGTAACTATGGATTAAAGTAAAATTTTACATTGAGGCTAATATAAAAACATAATACATAATGTGAACCCAAAAATCAGTTAGCAAATCCGTAACTAGAAATGTGTTTATACGTTTACAACACTCGTTTGTTTATCTGGTAGTAAAAATGTTTTACTATCAGATAAACAAGAACAGACACTAATAACTTACTTAATTACACAAGCTACAACACAGTTTCTGAAAATAAGTATTATACAAAACATGTTCACAAAACATAATACATATTTTATACAGATATACTCATACTCTAAGAAAATGAACATACAGAGTAATATAATCTCAAGTTTTCCGACTTATTGCATCAGGCATTCATATTGAGTTTTCCTGAACGATGAATGATTATGCAGTTATGTGGCTGAAGAGATGTAGCCCATCGCATTAACCGAGGATTAACACTGGCATTAGGTCTCAACCAGGTAAGAGGATTATGATAAATTTTCAAGTCTGCAAAACCTGTCCGTCTAGAAAAAAGCGAAGTTTCGTGATACTGAAAACGATGCTAGTACATCCTTATTTCAGTGATGCAGTACTTTTACTGTACCTCCGAAAATTTCGTACTCAGGAAAATAATGGGAGTACAGCCCATCTCATGATAAGACGCATCGGTTTGTAAGTAAGAGCCAGTAAAATTGAGTGCATATAAAACAGCGTGAATGGTTCATTTCTCTTTGAATTCAGTAAAAACCTTCTCGCTCTCTGAATTCCAGAACACTCTACCTTTCAAAAGATCAGTGTTTGTGGGATGTATCGAAATATAACGATGTAGTGGCCCGCAAATCCCAGAAACACTCTTATATCAATTTTAATCTTAGGTGTTGAGAAATCACTTAGAGCTTTAGTATTAACAACTGAAAGCTTCCGGTAAGCTTGGCCTATAACATGGCCCAAGTAAAGGATATATTTTTGAGCAAATCGGCAGTTCAAAGGCTTCATGGTCACTCTGATTTTACTTATCCATTTTAGAACTATTTCCAGCTGCTGGAGATGCCATTCCCAAGTTTTCGAAAAAAACATCAACAAGACACGTATCTTGATTCTTTTATATCTCCTTTATCATGTTGAAGAGTATGTCATGATCATTTTTTGAACCTATACTTATACCGTAACAGCCGGTAAATGTCAAAGCTTGTCACAAATGCGACATAGTTTTGAGCGTTAGATTATTTGATAATATTCGTTATCCAAATCTATAATTGTAAAACAATTCTCAGGGGCAACCTTTTGCATCCGCTCCTCGATGTTGAGTAAGGGAGAGAACTGTGTGTGCGTAATTTCATTTAAATGATCGTAAGTTATACAACGTTAGTTCAAACTTCAATGTGAATCATCGGAAAGTGAAATCAAACTCCCCTCACCTTAATCATTTATAAGTCGAGTAAAATTTCTGTTTTTAAAAATCTCATTTTGTTCGATGTAACTTTCGATAGGCTTCTATCTTACTGGCTTATTACTAACAATCTCAGTATCATGTTCTGCGAGAGCTGTCATTCCTGGCTTATTAGAAAAATTTCACGAATTTTTATTTAATAACTTCTGTTACTGATCTATTTATAGAGGTTCTAATCGTTATTCTAAATTACTACTTTTAATAACCTCAAAATAATCGTAAACATTTACTTTGATTAGTATAAATATAGGGAAAATCTTTTTCAGTTTCGATCTGGTTGGAATGATTATCGCTACAAGATTTGATTGCTTTATGTATCTCATAATGCAGCTTCAATATACAGCTACGGCAAATTTGGAATCTTTCTCTCTTTCCCGATAAGTTCATAATGTAATTTGTTTCTCTTGTTGTTCATAATGTAATCTGTTTCACTTTCCTAGGCCCCATACAACGAAGCGAAAATTTTTGGAAATGGCCAAAATTATCATCAGATCACCTTTCTTAAACTTCCGTTTTATGGCATTTTTTATCCTTTTGAACTGTTGATCTTGGACTTCATCAGTTGCAAGCTCTTCAAATTTCTTAATTTATTTATGAGTCTAAAAATATACTCGGTTACCTATCGTTGTTCCTGCTGTGTATCTGCCCAAAGTCCATATAACAACGTCTCTGAGGTACATAAATTCTTTCTGTGGACTAGTTCCGTTGAAAAAAAAAAGGCGTGAAACCTGTGCTTTCTTGAGTCATGGTCCTTGAATGCTAAAAGAGAAAAAAGTAACGATTTTTCCCAACCGGATCCAGCCTCCAGATTTAAAACTCGTAGTATTCTTTTTACCGTACGATAAAATCTCTGCTCTGGATTGGACTGGGATGGTATACTGAACTACAGCCTACTTTAATACCGAAACGTTCAAAGGTTCGATTGTCTGAGTACTAAAAATTAAGACCTTTGATTGCATCGAACTTCTTTAGGAAATTCCATTTTCCTGAAAAGATTTAATAACGCATCCATTACAGTAGCGGAAGTGATGTCTTTTGGCAAAATCTTGCCCGGATAGTTGGAAGATAAAAAATTGTTGTTAATATATATTTCCTTCCACCAGGTGTGGTGGGTAAAAGTCTATACGCACCTATGTTTATTTCGAAATTTCTACGAATATTACAAGGACTAATGTTTTCCTGTAGTTGAGTTTCCCCACTCTTTGGCAAGGATCACATCTATGGATATAAGCTTCAATTTCTTGCTAACATCTTAGCCAAAAATAAATAACTTGATAGATTACCTTTTGGTTTTACTTCCAGATGTCTAGATACCTAATTATGACATAAGCGGAATATTTTTGTTGGACAAGTTTCAGGAATGACAATAATTTGCATATATTTCCTAAACTGTCTTCTTGGGATTCATATAATAGTTCGGTTTTTATTTTGCAAATATTTTTCAGAGAACTTGTTTGAAATTCCAACTCCAGTAAGTAACAATAGTGGGTTTAAATCCTTAATTTTTTTTAAAGAGAAAACTGAATCTGATCTGTTCAAAGAACGGGTAATTTATTCACCTGTGTGTCGGCAGAAGCAACTGTATGTCCCCAGTTTTTCTTTAGCAACTGAGAAATAGCTTTAGGTTATGGGACATTTGTTCGTTGAGAAGACATAATCACCTTTTCAGTCTACGGCGAAATTTTCTCTTTGGCTATCGACATGTTGCCTTCATTTCTCTCACTGCCTCTTTTCTCGTTTTCATGTTCGGCATTGACAAATTAACGGAGTTTCTGAACCCTTGTGTCGTTGTCTTAACGCGTTGACCGGTAAATAGATCTTTCAGTTTCATTTCCTTCAGCAGACCTGTTCCCTAGTAAATAGTATCCCATGTCAAGCTCATTTCGAAAGACCGCCGCCTTTGATATTATTCGTCTGAAATCTTCTTCCAGTTCTACGTGTATCAGAGGTAAGCAAATTAGCTCTTCATCGAGCCTTTGCTTTTCCCAAACTATTTCTCCCTTAGCATCATGAGAGAAATGTATTTTCACAGATTATATCAATAGATGGTCCAGAATCCTTTAACATTCGCAGGATGAACCCTTAGACAGCTAATGTTGTGCAAGGAGCTAAATGAGTTTCTTCATTGTCCTCTACTCTGTTAACAATGGTTGGTGATTTTAATTCTTTTTATAATTTCGATAAAAGATCTTAAGTGAATTGTTGATAAAAGAATAACCCTTAAGAAGTTTACATTTAAGATTAATAAGTTTACATTTCTTAAAATGACATTCACTCTGATTTCAGAAGGATTATTTTTTGGAGGCATATTTAGGTTTGTCTCCTGTATTGATTACATTTTTGTTATCGTCTGGAACTTGATAGACTTTTAGCCACTTTGCAACTGTAAATTTCAAATTGAACTGAACTTTTTCTGTATACATACGTTTTCGTAGTCTTCTAATAGTTCTGCTAATTTATTTGAAGACGTCATCTTCGATCATTCATCAATAAAGTATTGGCGCACTTTGACATTTACTCGAAGGTTCATTTTATCATTAATTATAAGATCTTTTAAGAATTCGAAATTTTTAATTCGCAAACCTCTGATCCATTCTCCAAAATAATTCCGCAATTCAATGGCAAAATCCCTCTAAGTGGTTTGAGCGTATTTTGGGGATTGCACAATTTTAATGCGAAATTTTTCTGGGCTAAGTTTAAAACTTCTAAACAGCAATACTATTATGTAAGTGTAGTCCATAAGTCTGCATTTCTGTCTCTCGCACAATCAGATGAACTATGTCAGTTGGTAAGAGTGTCAATAAAACAAGAACCCACTTCGAGTAGCTTATATTCGCACAATTAGTTTGGTTGGCAAGCCTGCCTAGGTAAACATCAATATCATTGTCTTCGGGATCAAAATTTTGGATCATTTTTGGAGATCGAAACAACTTTATTATGCATGCTTTCTTCGCATGAACCACATAATAGGTCATTTCCGTTAGGGCGCGTAACTTCTGTTTGGTTACTTAGAATTCTCTTTTTCTTCCCTCCTATTCTCTCCTGCTTGTCTTCTTCTTCTTTCTTAACTATGGCCTGCCTCTCATTCTCTTTTCTCCTAATTTTGTTCTGCTCTTTTTTCCACAATCAAACCTCAGTGAAGAGATATTTTTCAAGAGACTTTTAACAAGTTACTCATCTTAGGCTTTGTTACTCATATCTCAGACCTGTTATCCTAAACTCAAGGCCTAACGTTTCCCCTAACTCTTCAGTCAAGATTTTAAGATTCTCTTTTCTAGCTTTTGCTAAGAATGCGATGATATACCCACAAAGTATAGTAAAAATCTAACATCTACTTTATTAAACAATAGCAATTTTCTAATATGACGCGCAAAAGTATACTTTTCAAATTTCACAACAGTTTAAACTAATCGGAAATAAAATTTCATGACAATTTATTTACACTATCATATTCCCATTATGCATTTAATTAAAATTTGTCAGATTGAGGATTTATGATAATACAATAATATTTTACATTCACACTATCAAACATTTCTGTCGATATTAATGTATGCATTCAAAGGTAAATTGAAAACCAGTCGCTCATAAATAAATATTAACATAATAACAGTTTAAAGACAAGATACTAAGAGCTTCTAATCCTTTCTTTTTAAAAATATAATTGAAATTTATCAGATTTGCATATTTGTTTCAATGTAATGTCAGTTTTTATAATTTTTGATGGTGAACTGTCACCACTAGAATAACTAACCATCAAACAAACACACGCAGAATCAAAACAATTTAAGGTTACTCTACCATAATCATTTATGGGTGATTAAATTAAAATATATAACATAAAATTCCAGTAAATATGGCTCTGGTTTCGAAACCTTCTGACTTGGATAACAATAGATACAAAATTAAGACTTTTAATCTAATCTGGGCAGAGACTACCAGACTTCTTATCCCGCGACTAAATTTCGAACATACATACTTACTGAACAGAATCTGTACTCCGCCTGACTTATTAACAGCAAGAGCAGGTTTATCGTACCCAACAGACCTTCATCGAAAGGCAGGGCACTGGAAGCAGATCAAAATCTCACACTCCCTATTCTTAAAAATGATACGTTTTTTAGTCAAACTACTTGCCACTAATAATCTACATATATTCAGAAACACCCTAAAACTAACTCTATTAACTGCAAATCAAACCCGAATCTATCAGTGTACGGCACCCTTATTTCTTCTGCTAGTAATAGATTTTTTAAGAAAATAAGAAATATTTCTTAATTTTTTTTGCCTTGCAAACAAATCTTCAAAAAAAAACAGGAGTAAAATGAAAAGTTTTTTTTTCTTCTAAGAGTGAGATTTACTTTAACACTAACAAAGACTCAATGACATTTATTATCTTGCACTATCACTGCTGGCCATTTTTTTTCGTCGCCATACTTATCATTCACCTTCTTCCTTATCAAGAGTTTCGAAAATTTTGTTAAGCATAAAAACCAATTAAATAAAAGGAATAGAGAAGAATTTATATCTATGAGCACATATCTCTGAAGAATTAAATAAGCTGTAAAACAGAAGGAATAAAAATTTAGTTATTACTTTATTTTTCTTCTTCGAAATCAAGCAAATCTCTCTAAGTATCACTACCACAATTTTATTAAATAATAACATAAAAAATTTAAATTCTGTTATGAGAGAAGGTAGCTTAAAACAAGGAGAGTTTTGTATGCGATGTAAAAGTCAAATTCAATTTAAGCAGGAAATGAGAAATAAGAAGGTATTACCGTCGCTCTGACACAAAACTTGACAATGACAAGTTTCATTCTTTTTTTTTATTGCAATTTTCATATGATGCAAAGGAGGGCATTTTTTGCTTCGTGCTCATTTTTTCACATAATAGAATCACGAACTTGAATAATTAATAAAGACACCAAGCAGTTTTATTATTTTCTTCATATGTTTTTCAGCAATGAACATTTTCAGAAATTAAAGGTCTTACTGAATCAGAAGTTTTTATTTATTAACGGTATAATAACTAATAGAGCCTTGTAAGCAACGAAATATGTTCTTAAAACGACTATTCCGGAATATATGTATCTTTTATTTATTTATGTTTGATTCATAAAGCAAAGTAAAATATTTTTGCAGCAACGTAAATTTAAACTGGACACAAAGAAACTGTCATGCGGACTTTGAATTTGTGTTAAAATCGCAGCAATTTGTCTTTTTCGCATTATATATCAACTTCTTGTAAGTAGTTTCAGTTATTCGAAAAGAATCGCAGATATGTTTACACACTTTGTCGGTTTGTCAATTGGCATTCTACAGAGTCCAGTCATATTAATGTGACCAACTGTCAAAAACCAGAATAACCACCTTTCGCAGAGGGAACAGCTGCACGACGTACAGGAAGAGAGTCAGTGAGGTTCTTGAAGGTGTTCACTGGGATGCTCAGTCATGCCGACTCCAGTGCAGTGGCCAGCTGCGCTACGTTATGCGGTTCAGGATCCATGGCGCTAACAATCCAACAGAGGTGGTGCCACAGATTTTCGATTGGGTTTAAAACCAGGAAGTTTGCTGGCCAGGGGAGTAGGGTAAACTCATCTTGGCGATCTTCGAACCACTCACGTACACTGTGAAGTGTATGACACTTCGCATTGTCCTGTTGGTAAATCCCATCATTCTGAGGGAAAAAAATCCTCATGCAGGGATGAATATGGTCCGCAACGACAGATGCGGATTTCTGTTGATCCATCGTGCTTTCCACAATGATGAGTACACCCCCAGAGAATGACACAAAAACATTCCCCATACCATAATGCTCCCCTCTCCAACTTAGACCCTTCCGGCAATTATTGCAGGTTGTGGGCTTTCCAACGTTTCACCCCATATACGCCAATGTCCTTCTGGCCGATGGAGCATAAAACGCGATTCAACGGAAAGCTGCAATACTGACGTCCAAATTTCGGCTTTCGTCACCCATGAATTGCAATTAGCATAGGTCATTTAACCAGGCATATGCTGCGGAGGCCCATACGCAGCAACTTTTCGCTGAACTTCCTTGAGGAGACACTGATGTTAGCTCCTTCGTTCATCTGGGCAGTCAGTTGCTCAACAGTTGCACGTCTATTCGCGCGAACGCATTCCACAACCGTCGTTCACCTCTGTCACCTGTGACCGTAGTGCACTACATTTGCCACGTCGCTGATTTTGGATAGTGCCATTTTGCCATGCACGGTATGCTTTTACCACGGCGGCATGCGAACGGTTTGCAAAATTAGCCATTTCGAAAATGCATCCACCCTTGACCCGAAAGCCAATGATCATTCCCTTTTGAGCATCAGATAAATCGTTCTGTTTCTGCATTTCGGCAACGATTGCAATGTTTTCTGATTTTCTCGGACACTCTTTATATCTCTTTCCTCCAATGTGCTGCCACCTGCTTTCTGTGATTAGTTAGTTCATGTTCACATCGGAAGTAGGTGGTGTTCACATTTATGTGACTAGACTGTGTTTAAAATGCCTAGGCAATGTGTGAAATGTTTAATCGTTTCATACAATGCCGGCCAATTTTGGGCATTCTGTAAAATGCCTAGGCATTCTATAGAATATCTAATTTCATACTTTCCCTGTAATATAACAATATCTTTGTTATTTGAGTTATCGCGCTTATATGAATGAAGCATCTGAATGAAAGGAAACTGAAAAAGCATTATCTTTCCTCGTATTAAATTTGTTATTATGTATCCTTCTACTGAAAAACAATAATTCTGCAAGTATGTCATGTTCATAGCCAAGTGGAAAAATGTCACTTATTACTTAGTGTTGACTTTTACGTTCCTAGCAAATTGCACATCTTCGTTCAAGCGTAAATTTCGGTTACAAGGAGAGGAGAAAAATGTCGGTGACGAGAAAAAGAAGCAAGCAGAAAAATGTCGTCATATGACATCGGCGGGAGAAAAGAAAACAAGAAGAAAAACATCGTGTTAGAAAATAAAACGATGCAGAAACTTCTCAGTTTTAAAACATCGTCGTGTAAAATGTCATGGTGACAAATAAAACTCCTACAAATCATCGCGTGATGATAACACTGAAGGCATGCGTTTTCTGACTATAAACATTTTAAGGGAAGTTTCGGGTAATGATCTGTGACCACAAAAAGAAATAAAGAAACTTTTTGCCCCTATATTTCATATTTTTGTATTAACTAATAAATTTTTATAGAAAAGGGAAGGAGGAATTTTAAGCTTTCAAAATCTGAAATTAGTCAAAATGAATGCTACGTAAAGTATTTAATAGAATTTGAACTTTGCCAAATATTGAAAGTCATTTTTGAAATAACCTCCTTTATAAAGACGTATTAGTCTATTTTCTCCAAAAAATACAGAATAAACAAATATGAAAGCTGAAGATACATAAATTTAAAATTCTATTGAACTGTTATGCGTAGCTTTAAGTTTTACTAATTACCAAATATTGAATGCTTAAATATCCTTGATTTTTCAGTAAAAATTTATTAGTTAATCCAAGAATATTAAATATGGAAGTAAAAATATTACTTCCTTCTTCTCGTGCTCACAAATTATTACAGGAAAATTAATTTAAATTTATGTGGTCTAAAAACACATGTCTGCACAGTTATGACCATGCAATGAACTGTAGTACATGTTCTGGTTTTACCACGATATTTTTTATGATGATATGTTACAGCTGTGAAGATACTGCAGCGATTAATTTTCTAATTTTTTAGCAGTACAAACTTTCCCTCTTGCTTTCTTTTCTTCTACAATGTTTTGCCTAAGGGCAAATTCTCCTTGCGTTGTTTTCTCTACGAAGATTTCTTCCGCGATGGTTTCGGTGGGCACATAAATTTTTTAAAATCTATTTGCTAACTTTTCTGTTGAGATTTTAAATCTGCATGCAAATATGCCATACTTGCTTTCGAAGACAATGTGTAGTAAATCTGTTAACAAATGTACATAAAATTTCGGAAATCTGATTTTGAAGTTTATTAGTTCATTTTTCCTTCTAGTATTTATGTTACCTGTAGTTAGTAAGCTTTTCAATGAAATTCGAAAGCATAAAATGCATAAACAAAGAGCTGAAATGTTACGTGGTATATTAGTGAGGCCGAAAGAATAAAATACCTCTGGAATATTTCCCCCAAAATGCATTTACTTTTCAGGCAGTATGCAACTTCAAAGCGTCCTGATATTTCCTCTCACAGCGCGAATGCAAATATGCGCATGATATATTCTATGAATTTTCCTCTCTGTCTGCCATTTGTCAGACTTAAAACTCATGGATTTCTTTTCACTGAGATATGTGAATCCAACTCTGTATACGAATCGCTTTTGGGTAGAATCTCGATGCAGGCATTCAACTAAGGCAACTCCTTCGAGAGCAGGTAACTCCTTCGAGAAAATGCGAACGACGCAGGTATCATTGAATATGTCACACAGTCCATAAATTTATTGATGCAATGGCACTAGTTATAACATCAACGAACGTTTGAGCACTTATTTGAAATACAGCATGCAGGACACTGAATGCGATATCCGTCGGTACATATTGGCCGTTGCATCTATGAATAATGTAAAGCAATACATATTGTAGTAATGAAAATATTTTCCATCATTCACTGCGTCTAACAAAGAATATATTGTGATCTGCTGTCCGATATATTTGCATCTTTCATTAACATTGTACTCACACAAGTTCTTCTCATCAACGGACTATGATTTCACACTGCAGCTCTCTTGTTAGTGGCAACCATAAAGACACAAATCCATTCCCCATATACCATTTACTTTCGCCAATCTGCTCATATCAGATGTATCTTTGTAGATATGTTGGGTACTCCACATTGGATATCTTCAGCTACTACACAGGTACCTTTCCGATTCAAACGGCAGAACTTGATGTCTCAGTATTTTGTGGTCACGTATGAACAGAACGAAACAGTGTAAGAATCATTCCAACGGTTTTTTTTCTCGTAACTTCCCTTATATGCCTTGTAATATCGCCATCCTTTTCTTGGACATCTTGTATATTTTCTAACATTTCCATTTCATAAAATTCACTACAGACTTTTTATAGCTGTTTAGTTAATTTTCTGCTGTGATAATCTAGTTTAATTACGATTTTATAGCATGTTCAAAATTTAATTACATATCTTGGTGTAATAATGATTTTAAAAAACCTTGATTATCAAATTTTTAATGATTCCTAAGAAACAAAGCTGATCCCTGTAGGCGGGTTCATGTTGGATTGTATAAGCTAACTCACATTTCAAGTAAGTAAACGATTTGAACAAGTATGAATCGATTCATTTTTATCAATTAATAAACGTTTATAATAAGGAACAGATTGTAAATATTCACATTACTGATCATCTGATATAATCCTTATCTGTTCTACTCCATATAAATCCTAAAAATATTTTTAAATCTCAAACTTTCCTGGTATATTTTTGAGTTGGATGATGCATTCATAGTCACATGTAAATTATCGATTTTGGAATGAATTTATTATATAATTATACTCAGCATTATTGATAATGAATGCCTTCAGCTTCTAAAATTATGATTCTTCTGAAAAAAGGATTACTTCCAGGCGAATAAAATGTTTTGTTTTATATATAATTTAATAGCAATATGAAACAGTACGTAAGGTCAAAAACTTCTATATCAAAAGTCTATATAAGATACTTTTATTTTATCATGATCAATTTCGGACATCACACTTCAGGTAATGGAGAAATTTCGAGCTATTAAAATTGAATGTGCGCAGTCTAGCTGAAAGTTAAGAAAACATCATATCTAACACTGAAAGGCAAGGGGAATGAAAAAAATGGCCAATTTTAAAAATCTGCACCATTGCCTAATTACTCTCAGTTGGTATTCAGAAGTGCACTAACTACCAGTTTCATCTTACTGGATACAAATCAATTACAATATGAATTTCTTTGACAAAAGCATGGCTAAGTTACGTATCTGGAATCCCTGAGGACAACTGTGGCTATACTAAAGAATTCTGTGTTTTTATTTGCACTTTGGTAACTGTGGATGCACGGTTAATGTAGAAATGATTGCTCAACATTTGAGTCTAGTCTCATGCTCATAATTTAGTCCATATGCCTTTCTGATCGCCTCCTTGTTCAGGCTCTAAATATAGAATATGCAACTCAAAGAGAGCATCTGGATTTATAAATGATCGTCCAGATTTTCGAAATTCATAAACGTCTATGGTTGAGACCAGGAATTATATTGGAAGTGATTTTATCAATTGCATGCGTACCAGATAGAAAACTTCGGCCATATCCATTTAGAAGAATGTCTGCAATAAGATCACATTTGACACAAAATATTATGATCTTATATTTTTGATAGGAAAATTATTAGGCAATCAAATGCTTTGAGTCGATTTTCTTAGTTTATGTAAGTAGTACTCTTAACTACACCGTTGCTTAATAACTTCGATTAGGCTGGTCTACTTAAGCGGATATTCAAGCAACTCTGAAAGAAGGTTTTTGCACTAGGATATGCCTTTGTTTCTCTAATATAGGCTAACAAGGCAGGTAGCTCAATTATAATGCATATGAACTTTCCTTTGATCTTCCATATTACACAGTAATCAGTAAAGCACGTGGATGTAATTATTTCGAATATTAGTTACAAAAGAAAATAATATTTATTAAAGTTTATATTTATGCTCCCATTCCAAAGCAGGAAATGCAAAGAAAATACAAAGTTATATATTTATAAAGAATTCTAAGACCTGTAAAACTGCATTGTTATATTGACGAAATCTGCTAATATAACTTCCACTTCAAGTTGTAAGGTTTCTCCTTCAATCTCTTGACTCTTTTCGTGAGCATAAACTGTGAAACCTTATGTTGAGGACAGTGAGCAGATCTAGGCTATGTCCTTTAGTGTGAAGAACTACAAAGTCAGGAAGAGGGTTTAAAAGTGACCCTTTAATTCAAATATTTACAACTCTTCAAATCGAGAGTAAGCCACTACTTGGGCTGAACTAAAATAATATTAAAATAAGGTGTGTTAACAAATTCAATTCCCTAACTAAAGTCTAAGTAGGACGGCGAGGGAAGCTTACTCTTAGTGAAATGCAACAATGCGAATTTCACTAGCGAACACTAGTAATTGCAAATGCCTATAAAGGCGAACTTTCAGTAGACAGAGGAAATCTTGGCGCGCACAGCCTTACGGCGATAAATCCAAGGCACTGTTTTTCCCCTCGTTAACTCCTGCCTTTTAACTGCTAACAGATATATGCGATTTGCATAAATATCTCACTCGCGCTAAATTCGGGCAGCAACTGAAACTTTGAGAATTCGATAGGAAAGTTCAAACTAAAAATAATTTGGTTAATTAAAATAATGAATGCTACAAAGTTGCTCCCAGAATTTAGTAGTCTGAAACTAAGTAGCCTAAAATCGGCTTTTAGTGAAGATGCTAAATTCTAAATCTAAATTTTCCTTCCTATTCGCCATCCTTTACAATTGTAAGTTTTAAATTTAGTTTAACTCTCTGTTTGTGTCTTAGATATTTTAACATAGAATATCTTTTTCCGTCTTCACATCAAAAAGATCCATCAGGAATTTGGCTGGATTCTATCTGGTTCCTTCCAATCTGGAAGGAAATAAATTTTAATTTCATGTTATAAGTACATTTCACCTGAAAAGTACAACATTCCCTTCCTCTGATGCTTTCCGTAATGACCTTTTATTCGCGCTTTAGGTATTCGCGTTTTTTATTTTCTATTAGCGCTTTTCGCCAAACGCATTCATTTTACACTCATTCATTTTTAAAACTTCCCAATTGTTCTCTGGCCAAATGTGGTGTTTGTGAAAAACACGCAGTTTTACTTTGTCAAGTGTTCACAACTACCACCTGACTTCAATTCTATTGGGGTTAATTCTTCGACTTTCAAGACCTCAGACTTCCCCTAAAACAAATCTGAAATGCCCTGAGGTTCTAACATGAAATGAACTTTAAACTTTTGTGTGAAACCAGAGAACACTACGTACAACATTCAAACATTTCAATTGCATTTCATACATATAATTCATTCTTTCAATCTTCAATTCAAATTTTCTTTAAATGCTCATTGCGTTAAATAACACTTATATATTCACTTTCTAATTTAGCGCGCTTTACGCTTTTACATTACATTTTAATTTTAACTTGCGTATCCTTTACGCTTTTCCAAAATATTCGATATAAACAAAACCAGTGCTTAAGGCTTACAACAAATCATGCATTACATAGAAAACAGTTTTACATTAAATGCATTCATTATTTATACATAGAAAAATATAATACAACAGTTTTGCTATACAACTTACGTACTAGTTGCTTTTAATTAACACAATTCAATTTCCTATTTACAGAGAGTCTTTTGACTAAAATCGATGAATCCCATGTTCTGGATTACAAAGAACATTTCACGAAGTCTCACAGTTTTTCAACTGAACTCTCGAATTTCTTCCGCTGCATAATTAAGTTGTTCCTTCAAGCGTGTCCTTTACGCTTTCGGCAACCGGCTTTTGACTCGGGTAACTTCCCTTTTAAATCTGCAACTTGCACTTAAATCAGAAACATAACTGTGTGAATTTTAAAAGAAAATAAAGAATCTACTTATCTTTCTGCCAGTCTTTTAGGCGTTTTTTTGTCCATTCCTGAAAGGTTGGATATACTGTGGCTTGGGCTATTCTTTGCTTGTTACTCCTAGATTGAAACTCTGGGGCCGCCTTTCGTTTGGTCGATCTTCTTTCCTCCAGAAACACCTTGTTGGGACGAATGGTGGGTGGCGCTTTCCGTTTGTGCTGAAGTCTTTGCTCCCTCTCCAGACTGGCTCGTTCCTTCTCCTGCACTCGTAGGCTCCTTCGTTGTGGGTTGGCACCTTCGGCGGCTCGCTTCTCGCCGTTCTGTTCCCTCCGTAGTGGTGGAGCTTTCATAGTGTTTTCATTTGGACGTTCCTTCCTTAGACGCTTTGGTCGCTGAGACTGTTGCTTAGCGTTTGTCCTTTTTTCTTTTTGGGGTGGTCTTTTCTTTGGCTGCGGCTTCCTCTCTTCTGGTAACCTCCTTTTCAAACTGGGTTCTCTTGTTTTTGAGGGACCTGGTTGGGGCTCTTGAATCTTAGAAAAATTCTGTGAGGCTGGACCCTGCAACATGTCTTTCAAAATATTATTATTAGCTCTTCGATAATAATGTTTAATTTGATCGAAATTTGCCACAGTCTCTTCGCCCTTCTCATTCTTTAAATATGCACGGCATTCAACTATTCTTGTAATTTCAAAAGGACCATGCCATCTTGGGCAAAATTTTGCGACCTTATCTTTTGCTGCGCATGAAAGTGCGTGGGCTTGTTTCAACACCTCCTCCCCCACTTTATATTCTACGGTTCTTCTTTTTGAATCGTAGTAAATCTTTTGTTTCTTTTGCGCTTCCCGGGAGCACTTTTCTGCCTCCTTCAACATTTTTTCTATTTCACCCATTTGAAATTCCGGCGCTCTATCTTTCACATAAAATAATTTATCTAAGGGGGTCATTATCTTCCTGCCCAAAAACAATTCGGCGGGGGATTTCTTCGTTGTCTCGTGCTTAGCCGTTCTGAGGGCGAATGCAAATTCTTCGACGCAGTCATCCCAGTTAGAATGGTGCTTTTGCACATAATTTCTAATCAATTTTACAATATTCTTATTTACCCGTTCCGCTATATTTGATTGTGGGCGGTAGGGTACCATTTTCATATGCTTAATGCCCAACTTGTCACACATCATTTTAAATGTACTGCTTACAAACTGGGGACCATTATCGCTAATCACCCTCGCTGGACATCCATATCTTAAAATATATTTGTTCAAAAACGAATCTGCAACGACTTTTGCTGAAGCCCGCTTAAGTGGTATCAACTCAACCCATTTACTGAAATGATCCACAATGACTAATAAAAATCGTGCCTTATTTACATGACTCCTGGGGTAGGGGCCTAAGAGGTCAATACCAATTATTTCATTGGGGAACCTAGACTCAATACTAGTTAATAACCCGGCCGGGCGGAAATTTACGTCATTATTTATCTGACACGTGTGACAAGTCTGGCAGTAATTTTTAACTATCTTTTGTAATTGCGGAAAATATACCGCCTCGCGTACGCGTTGTATTGTTTTTCTAATTCCAAAATGGCCCGAGACAGGCGAATCGTGGAGCTCTTGCAAGATACTTAAAATTAATTTGGCCGGGATGACTGGTCTGTATTCACTATTTTGATTCGTAACTTTAGTATAAAATAAGAGACCATCAATGATTTCATAGTTCTGTGCTCTGCTTCGTATTGCATTAATGTCTATATGCTGGAAGTTATCTGGGTCTTTTAAATAATTATAAATATTTCCGAATTCGGGATCCCTAGCAATTTCTTCTATTACAGTCTCTCGAGAGTCAATGACCTTTGCCTGAAGCATCGCTATTTTTACTTTCTCGCCGTTCTCGTCTAACTTTATTCTAGATAATGCGTCGGCCACTACATTGTCTTTTCCCGGTGTGTGTTTGATAATGAGATTAAATTCTTGCAACTTTAGGGTCCACCGAATTAAGCGTGGCGAAAGATTCTTTCCTGAAAATAATCTGGTAACTGCCGCATGATCTGAATATACTGTTACGGGAGAACTCCCAAAATATACACAAAATTTTTGAACAGCTGCGAGCACTGCTAAAGTTTCACGCTCCGTTGCCGAATAATTTCTTTGCGTATCATTCAATGTACGACTAAAAAAGGCAATCGCTTTTCTATTTTGTGTTAACACGGCTCCGATTGCGTAATCTGATGCGTCTGCATAAATTTCTAGACCCTTGTCTTTCTCTGGGAACTTTAGAACCGGTGCATTAATTAAAGATTCTTTTAACTTCTCAAACGCGGCGTTTGCTTCTGAAGACCACGCAAAACGAACTCTTTTCCTTCTCAACTTTAACAATGGTTCAGCAATTTCTGCGAAATTTTTAATAAAAATTCTATAATATGAGCACATACCCAAGAAAGTCGCTAACTTTTTGGCTGTATTCGGAATTGGGTAATTTTTCACTGCTATAACTTTAGATTTATCTGTTTCGATCCCCCTTTGAGAAATTTTGTACCCTAAATATTTGAGTTCTTTTGCCGCGAATTTACATTTCTTAATGTTCACTTTAAGTCCTGCATCTTTCAAAAGAGTAAAGACTTCTCGAAGGTCTTTAATATGTTCTTCCAGCGACTCTGAAGTAACAATTATATCGTCAAGATAAATAAATGTACTTTTTCCTATTACCGGCCTTAAAATTTTGTCCATGCACCTCTGAAACGTGGCCGGGGCTCCCGACAATCCAAAAGGCATACGCAAAAAGCCATATGTACCGTATTTTGTTATGAATGCTGTTTTGTGAACATCTTCCGGCTTTATGCTTATCTGAAAATATCCGGATGTCAAATCTAGCGTGGTTATGTATTTTGTTGATTTAATACTTCTTAGAATTTCATCAATTACCGGAAGTGGGTAAGTTGGAAATTTTGTTATACTATTAAGCTTTCTGTAGTCAATAGCGAACCTGTACCTTAATGGATCAGTTAACGGCAAATCATTATTTTTCTTACATAAAACCACCGGACTCGCATATGCACTAGAAATAGGAGTTATTATTTTGTTTCTTAACATTTCATCAATATGGTATTTTATTATTTCCTCCTTAACTTTGTCGTACTTGTAAGGACGCTGACGTATAGGTTCATCCGTAGTTAATTTAATTTCGTGTGCTACGATCTGGGTGAATCCTGGAATATCATCAAATAAATCAGCGAAATTACTTACCAATTCCCGAAACTTGTCCTGTTCTTCGGGCGTTAGATGGCTTAAATCCACTTCAGGGGGAGGTGTTGATTTCTTTTTAACTGGGTCCATGGTTACTTGCAGGGTGGAGTTTTCAAAATCGATTTTCGCATCCACAGCTGCAAAGAAATCTGTTCCTAAAATAACCGATGCTTGGAGGTTCTTCACTACAAGAAACATAATTTTTTTTTGTTCTTCGCCGATTTTGATGTACAGCTCGATTTTTCCCATGCATTGACACGTTTTTCCTTGGGCTGCTACCACCTTCATTCCTTCCACGCTATGCAGGCGATATCTACGAAAGTGCTTCTTAAAAAATTCTTCTGCCAAACAGCTTCCTTGAGCGCCGGTATCCAACAGAGCTGTAGCGGGTACGTTGTTAATTAGTAACTGCAGTCTCGGTAATTCAATGTTTCTCACCATGACCGTATTTAGCTGTACTTCAGAGGGATTTTTCTTCTCCTCGGAACATTGCACCCCCTTCCCCGCAATATTCCTTAGTAGTTTAAATGCTTTGCGGGTGTTTTCTTCTGTTGCTGGCTTCTGCCTGGGGAGAATGATTTTCTTCCGTAGTTGGAATTATTTTGTTGGCGCTGTACTTGGCGCGGTTGACCGCTCGCATTTTGACTGGTACCAGTAGTTCTCGGCCATCGTCTGTTTCTTCCTTCGGCATTCTGGTTCCCCTGCAGCCGCTGTTCATACGATTGTCTCCGTTGATTTTCGGCCGCTCGCCGGCTCTCGAATTGTACGGCGAGTTCAAACAGCTTGTCCAGCGTCACGGGATTTCTTAGCTCCATGAAATCTTGTATAGATGGTAACAATCTGGGCAGGATTATCTGGATAATCTCCGGGTCCGGCCTCGTGCCATACAATAATTTAAAGACTTGTATTTTTCTCAAAATAAATTCCGATAGTTCGTCCACCCGCTGTTGATACTTGCTAAACAACTCAGCTTCGAGTTTCGCACGGTCTTTAACCACAGGAAACGCTCTCAAAATTGCTAGTTTAAAATTCTCGTACGTGTAAGTCGGCGTTCCTGGTTCTCCCAGCAGACATTTTCCGATGCACTTATACCAGGTCGCTGCTTGGCCCCTCAATGCTCCTGTCGCTAATATGACCTTCTGATGTTCCGGAACTGGATACAGCAAAAAATGCGCTTCTAACTTTTCCAGGAATGTGTTCACAGGTCCTCTGGCATCAAAAACTACTGCCGGCTTCATGGCTGCTCTGATGGTTTCCACTATGAATCCAAATCCATCAGGCATTGCAGCTGTATTCTGGGATGTAGTAGGCATATTCCAACTTCCTTCCATCCTTTTAGTTGTTCGGGCGCCAGTGTAAGGTTTCTCCTTCAATCTCTTGACTCTTTTCGTGAGCATAAACTGTGAAACCTTATGTGGAGGACAGTGAGCAGATCTAGGCTATGTCCTTTAGTGTTGAAGAACTACAAAGTCAGAAGGAGGGTTTAAAAGTGACCCTTTAATTCAAATATTTACAACTCTTCTAATTGAGAGTAAGCCACTACTTGGGCTGAACTAAAATAATATTAAAATAAGGTGTGTTAACAAATTCAATTCCCTAACTTAATTCTACGTAGGACGGCGAGGGAAGCTTACTCTTAGTGAAATGCAACAATGCGAATTTCACTAGCAAACACTAGTAATTGCAAATGCCTATAAAGGCGAACTTTCAGTAGACAGAGGAAATCTTGGCGCGCACAGCCTTACGGCGATAAATCCAAGGCACTGTTTTTCCCCTCGTTAACTCCTGCCTTTTAACTGCTAACAGATATATGCGATTTGCATAAATATCTCACTCGCGCTAAATTCGGGCAGCAACTGAAACTTTGAGAATTCGATAGGAAAGTTCAAACTAAAAATAATTTGGTTAATTAAAATAATGAATGCTACAAAGTGGCAAAATAATTATAAGCTTCCGTTTCTGTAAGCAAGTGGGGTAATAAGAAACGTAAATGAACATGCTATGAAACAGTTTTTTTAATTGATTTGTTTGTTTGTTTTTATTTTTTCAATTGATTAATATAAGATTGTTACATTCTCCTCAGATTTAACACTGAACCCTTTCTTATTTCGCTGTAAGGTACCTCAGAGAAGGAAATCTCGTAATTGAACTGTTTTCTGCGTAAATATTTCACGTTACTTATAATGTCAATATCTTTCAGAATACCTAAATCTCCTTAAAGACTTATTGAGTCTGGTATTCTTAGGAAGCATACACTAACGAGTTCTAAAAAGACTGTAGAAGAATTATCTTCGAGTCACAGGATACAAATCAAAAGTCAGAAGAATGGTGCATTATTAGAACACAAAGAAATAACAGGGGTCCAACTTGGGTTTACACAAGCCAACACTCCTGGCTTAACTTAAAAAAAAGTAATTTTGAACTAAAATCAAATGTATTAAGATAAGCCTAACGTCTCACAAGGTAAAGTAAGGCGCTGGAAGGAGCTGGCTTGTAGAAAACCAGCGAGAAAGCCTCATGGACAGAAGCACTCAACGCCACAGAGTGAAATTGCTGTTCAGTCACGGTAACAACGTGGCCTCAGGTAGACAGAACACTCTCTAAAATCAACTTGCGAAACCTTCGTTTAAATAACATTTCTCCCTCAATCTGAATAAACGCATAAATCACATTTACATTCTGGCATGAAAAGCGTGGGTGAAAAGAGAGCGACAGAAAAGTACCTTAATTTAAAATTAAGCATTAGTCAAAAATAAATAGATAAATACTCACAGACTCTTGGCGTCAGTTATCAAAGTCTAGAAAACCGAACAGTAATGAATGTGATGTGGACACCATATGACATCCTTGTATATCGTATTAAATTATGCACATTTTTTGCTGCACTTCATTTAAACTTTATTTCCTTGAATTATTATTAAATACCTTATTCTTTTAGGCAAGTTGAAAATGATATCAAAAATTGCAAATTTTGAAATTAAAAATACCGTTCAATTCTTTTTGTACAGGATTTAAACTACTTATAATTTTATTTTTTCATAATGAGTATAAAACTTTCCAAAATATAAGTATAGTAATAAGCGGGAGGCCGCATTAAAAGTTAAATTTCGTTATTTGTCCAAACTAGTTTTTCAGAATTTCTTTTCAAAACTTAACATTACCAAAACATGAAAATTTTCGTCCTCTAAAACACTTCTGTAATTGGAAATATATGATTTATTGATTACGATACCACGAACAGTGACTGCGAAAATAGAAGCCGCGTTAGGACTTTTATACCGGTAAGGATGTGAATATACATTATATATGTGCTTGTGCAATAAAAAGGTGACTTGTACAACTATATATTACAGCAGTCCCTTAAACAAAATTTCAACATTCTGTGGCTAATGGTTTATGAGTTTTGCCTGTGACATACATACGTAAGTACGTGCAGACATCAAGAAAAAAAACTTTTTGAATCCATTCTAAACCCACTTTACAATCCCCTTTGGTAACAGCATGAGTTTATTCTGTTCGGGCTTACAGGCGTTACGCAAACAATTTTCCAAGTGGATTCGGAAACGGTCAAAATAGATATTTCTGCTGAAATATGGCACCGGAAATTTTTTGCTATTACAATATTTTATTTTTATTTTGTACAAGGAAATAAAAATGAAACAAAAAATTAAAATACGCCGTACAAAATATTTTGCTAAATATATGGAGACTCTACAATATTTTAAAAAACTCTATTGCTTATTAATACTTTCTTTTTGCTGTTGCATTTTTTTCGATACTGTAACTAAAACAAACAAAGAACATCAAACCTCATAGTTCTTTTTAAAGAGAATAATCGATAGTAAAATTGACAGATTGCACCAAGAGTTCATATCTTTACAAAACAAGATGTAAAAATACCTTGCAAATGTTCATACGTTTGCCGAAACGAGCAGAAATTGGATAGCTCTTCTTAGAATAATAATCAATATTCTTTAAGTTCTGCAGCTTGATATTTTGAGACTTGAATATAAGTATGCTGAAGTAGAATGCAAATTTTTATATCTAACAACGAGAGTGTTATAAGCATTAACAGTTTCTTCTAGCAATGTTAGAACGTTATACGCAATCTTTATACTTCAAAACTTGAGTTCTGGCTCCTAGTAGATAATCAGGCGACATATCGCCTCATGTTAGACATCTTGTAAAAGCAAGGCTACTGCAGAGTCGTATTCTAAGGTTTTGTTCAGATCCTCTACTCACGGTAGGAAATACGGCTCGCAAAATGCGAAAAAATTGAAAGTTAGCTAAAAAATTTTTAAGAGATGAACCTGAAATTCCCCTACGATTAACGAGACAATTAAATTACATTAACGTTAATTTTATCTAAAATATACTAGATTACTAGTATTTGAAAAATAACCATTTTTTCTATTCTTTAGAAAGAAATCGGCTGAAACACTTAGAAGTAATTACACTTAACACCTTTTCAAGAAATGCAGCCTGAAAAGAAATCTTTCGTACGACTATTCACATGTAAAGTTTACATTTTTCAGTTGATTATATGACTCAGATACCGAATTCTCTCTATATCCCTTTTTTTTTTGCCTTTTTACGAGAGGTTTCTGGAAACTCACTTTTGTCCGTATCTGGTTTGCTTCCGAGTCACTTTTCAAGTTCCTGCCACCAAATGTTGACTTCATGCATTATTTTTTAAAAACTTAAATAATGAAGAATTCGTATGTATGTATGTATGTTTATTGCATTGTGGAAAAGCCATATCACCTAGAGCCACTGAATTTTTAACGTGAACATTTCCATGGTCGTTTAGAAGCCCAAATTTTGAATCTGGTGTTTTGTATTTCATATTTTATAAAAGTTAAGCAAATTTTACTTAAAAAACTCAAAGATTTGAAGACGAGAAGTGGCGACACTGTTTAATACAATAAAACATTTGTATCCCCAGCGCGGCAAACTGTTGTCATTCGACAAAATGTAAGATATTTCAATTTTTATCCATAAATTCGGAAATTTGAAAGCAATGTTTGGCGCTGTCTCAAATCTCCACGCATCAGTGGTTTGCCATTCAACAAAGCGAAAGATACACTCACTTCCAAAAGTTAAACACGGAGAGGAAAATGCTAATTTCCGGAAGAAAATCAGAATTGAAGAAGATACGATTCTCTGCAGAGGTAGATGGAAGTATGCAAATATGTTAGGTAACAGCCAATCGCGCTTTCATGTCAAGAAATATGCAAAAGAGGCAATCTTATAAGAATCCAGCTTTATGAAGAGTTACAGAAGTTGATTGTAAGTGTTGATAGAAAGTGTTTAAAATTTTCGTACAATTTGTTTTCAAGACATATGTCTTTATATGACTTCCAGAAGACGAATGGAAGATTCTGAGCTCTGGCGTGCTGTGGGGCGCAATGAAGCAGTAGAGTTGATCACAGATCTTGCTCTTTTCTTCAGCGTTCATCATTCTGTAATTTCACGTTTATGGAAACAATTCCAAACCACACGGACAGTTGTCCGTAGCCGGTCGCACAAGGGTCACAACCCCCGCGGAAGATCGATGTATTGCTATTGTAGCCAAGCAGAATCACAGAGCGACCTCCACACGTGTGACATATATGGTTACAGCTTCCGTTGGTACTGCAATATCTGCAGCTACTGTACGCCGAAGATTACATCTGAGTGGACTGTACGCTCGGGTACCTCGACTTTGTGTTCCTCTATCCTTCCAATCAAGAGGGCCACGATTACAGTGGTGCCGGGAACATGTCTATTGGAATGTGTCTGACTGAGGCAATGCCATGTTTACTCATGAGTCAAGATTTGCTTTGAAGCCAGATGACAAGCGTATAAGGATATGGCATGAACAACGAACACGTAATCAGTTCCAAAGCGTCACCGAACATCACGCATTCCGAGGCGGAAACATTATGGTGTGGGCAGGGATTTCATTAGAATACTGCACATCTTTAAACGGGGTTCTTTGACAGCTGTCCGGTATCGTGATGAAGTCCTAGAACCCATTGTGAGATTGTACGCTGCAGCAGTTAGCCCTATTTTTATTTTAATGGACGATAACGCACGTCCCCCTAGAGCTGACATTGTCGATGACTACCTGGAGAGTGAAGGGATTGCGCGTATGGCGTGGCCAGCATATTCGCCCGACCTTAATCCCATTGAAAATCTTTGGGATGCTCTCAACCGTGCTGTATTTTCACGTTTCTCACCTCCAGCCACTCTTATTGAGCTGAAAACTGCTCTACAAGACGAATGACAATTGCTTAATTCTGTGGTGGTTGACCACCTAATTGAAAACATGGTGACTAAATGTAAACTTTATATACAGATGACAGGGGTCACATACCCTATTAATGTCCTTTTTTTCGTTTTATGCTGTTTATTTTCACTTTAAACATAATTCTGTTTAAGTCTCCATTATATCATTTTCTGATGCTTACAAAAATTTAATATTTTTTTCATTTCTGTGTATAATTATTGATTTTGTTTTATGTATAAATATATATGCTACTTTCCTGCCGAATTTTGTGTCAATTAAAACGGTATTTGTTGATTTTTTTGCATTTTGCATCTTTGTGCTTAACTTTTGGAAGTGAGTGTATTTAGCTTTCAAATTTAATCTTTTTGTTACTGAATAGCAAATCAAGTGACCAAAAAGAAAAAAAATCAGTTTTTAAAAACATGTTTTTTCTAGTGTTTAATATAGTTGATGCATATTTTCATGAAATGACACTAGCTTCGTTAAAACCATTACGTACATTTTCCTTTTTATGATAAATCTTTCAGACGGCTAGCCGCTTGAGAGATTAATTTTCAGAGGAATAGTATAGCAAAAAATGTGCGGTAACCTATTTCAAAAATATACTTCTTTTAAATATTTTGCAATGTTGCTATTGAACGTTCTGTGGCGCATGCGCGATGAAATCGATGCTAGAAAGACAAAAAAATTATGTTAGCAAGGAATGACGGAAACAGCAGATTGGTAGCCTACGATGCTCAGAGATAACATTAAAAGACCTTAACGAAGCGCAAAGTTAAAAACTAAAATTTTTTAGATTTTTTTCATTAAATTGATGACGGTTAACTTGAAATTATTGAAGTAGTAAAAGAGAAATTTGTTCTAATCTTATGTCGCTTAAGATTTTGTCGAGTGTAAAAGCTTCTTAGACACAATAAGCAAACAGTACGCAGCAGTATTTCTGATCACTTTTCTTAAAAATTAAAGCTTAATTGTTAAATTTTTACTAAAGTAATATAAAGAAAATGGAAGAAATAAACATTTACGACACTAGAATTCGTATTTTGAACTGGTATATTCTTATGAAAATAAACGTAGCGAATTTTAAAGATACGCTAGAGAAAACTTCTTAGAAATTTTTTTCAAGAAAAATCAGGAGAATATTTGAGAGATATTTAACATCTCATGATGAAATTTTGAGTCATGATTTTAGTGCTACATACAAGACATTTCAAGAATCACTTTGTTTGATTTATTAAAAAAAAGTTAATTCTCTAATGGTGTTGAAGTGCTATGAGTTTTCACACAAAATCTAAGGATTAATATGATCTATTAAATGTTTAAAAACTGCTCCATAAATATTATTTGAAGTAAAGTTTGAATTTCAAGATCATGGTAAATTCTAGCACGAATCATTTCGTTTGATTTATAAAAAAATAAATTCTCTAAGGCTGTTGAAGATGCTGTGAATTTTGACCCAAAATCTAAGGATTAATATAATATGTTAAATGTTTAAAGACTGCTACATAAATATTATTAATCTAAGTTAAGTTTGAATTTCCAGATAATGGTAAAATTAAGCACAATTTTGGAAACAATACAAATCAAAAAAGGTGGAGAAAGTAAGTCATTATATAAAGGAGTTTAAAGTAATCTTTATATTTTGGCTAAAAGAAAAGAAATTTAAAGCTCGATGGTTAATAATAAAATAAATGAAGTGCCTGTCAGTGCAGTAGCTGGAAGTTCCTAAGAGCAAACATTAATACAAGTCCTATGTTGTCAAGGTAAAAAAGAGTAGAAAAAATAAGTTTTTTTTATCAGCAGAAGGACAAGATTTAATACAAAGAAGAAGACAAAAAGGCTTGAATAAGCAGCTAAATTTAATTAGGTATATCATCAAAAGTGGGTAGCTGAGAACAATCACTGTTTGTGAGAAACAAAAAAAAATGTTGGAAAAATTTATTGCAAAATTGAAATTTATTGCACCAAAAGGAAAATAGTGCGAGGTGGAAATAGCTTTAAATGAATTAAGTGTTAGAAGAATTCAATGGTTTTCTGGCCGCGTTTTCTCATCTTCTATTCAATAGCATACGATTTCTTCTGCCTCTCCAAGCTTCGGTGGTATATGGGAAAATACTTTACTTTACTTGCGGAAACAGAGGTAGTCTAAATTCTAGGCCTCTAACTTCCTTTACTCTAGATGTATGAAATTTAAATTTATTAGTGCTTGTCATATCTTTGTAAGAGAAATTATTACAAGTGCACCAGAAAACGGCTGAACCAGATCTCTAGTCCAATGTCCCAGGCGGAATCGGCTGCAGAAAATAAAGCATTCGTTCTGGAAGGAAGGAAAGGAATATTTGCATACGTCACAGTCTAGATAAAAATGAATAAAGGATCGACCAAATCTGGAAGTTGGCGATATTGTTCTGTTGAAAGGCGGTATTTTCTTAGCTGTAAGGCCATTACGAAGAACAGCAGAGCAAAATCCGGGACAGGAGGAAGTTTTCTTGTTGACTCATGAAGCTGGTTTATTCCAACGATCCGTAAACAAGCTGATCATCTTGCTTAAATGACAATAATCCTAGTTCTTAAGACTGTGAATGATAGCGGAGTGTCGCTTGGGAGATGTATATTTATCTCCGTCTGCAGCACATTTCAGCAGTGAAAAATAATTTGCCATTCATCGTGCCTGATGTTACAAACAAGCACGCTGTTCTAGTTGTATTTCTGTACCCGGAATGTCCAGAACAGGCTTTACTGTGGGTCGCAGAAAGCTGCGGACTATATCTTCCCATTTCTTTTATTTTACGCTATGTTACGTAATGTTATGTGTAATAAATATTCTTTCCGTAATACACAGTTTTGTTTCCTGGATTATTCATTTCAGGTTCATAATGCTTAGTTAGCGATTTTATCAATCAAATTGGTAAATTTACTTCTTACGATTATTCCATGAATTCGAACACTGGACAAGAGTAAATGTGAAAAATCTTTCTTTTAGATAATGTTCTGTTGCTAAATTTTATTCTCATCTGAAGCTTTGTTTTATGATGTTATATTTTCTCAATGGAGCAGTGTCTGGAATTAGAGTCAGCAATGGATTGGTCATTTGTACTAACTGATTTCCATTTTTCTTGATCTATAACAAAATGATATATGCAAAATTAATAATGTCTTTGTTCCTTTTATAGACCTGAGAAGGAAAATAACCTTCAGGATAAAGAGTTTACAGATGTTTTATTGTCATTAAAGGCATGTAGTGATAATCTAAAACTGAACATTTTATGTATGCAAGTAATATTCGAAAACTATTATGCGTTGTTAACATTTCATAACGTATTCTAAATACTATACTATCAAAAAAACGTGTTCATTTTCGCACTAGAATTAACAATATTTGAAAAAGAATTAACTTTTGCTAAGGTGACAAATTTTGCAAATAGTAATTTAAAATGGCAAACTAAAGATGAAATTTAATTTTTCACAAAAGGAGACTTATTCTTTTTTTTACAAGTATTTTATATAGATAACAAACAGTCCCAAGAAAACTATACCTCAACTATACGTAACTTTAAAAGCTATATATTAACTATTTCTAAAAAAACTAACATTTTTAAACAGTCCTCAAAACTGTCTAGCTCAACGTATATTTAAGAAATTATTTTAATATTTTATAAATATTACTTAACCTGACATAACCTTTATCTCATTTTATCTCATTAGGCATTCGTTGGAATACCCAGACAGGAAATTTGAATATTTTATATGAAGAGAAAATTGAATATGCCATTTATAGTGCCCGAGATTTCTATTAGCAAATGCAAAAAGCAATAATCATTTTTAAATATTTTGTGACCAAGTTATGGAAATTCATATCTTTGAGGAATTAAACATATATAGCTAATAAGTTAAAAATTCCAATAGCATTTCGGAAAATGACAACAAAGTGTATTCCTGCAAGCAAATTTTAAAACAAAATGAATAAAAAAAAGAGAAAGCATGTCAAAGTAAAATATAAAATTAGACAAAGCCTTGCGTTGGCATACATTTTAGTCAAGGCTGTATTGATTTCGAAGACAAACAGGCACAGGACCGTCTTTATCAGGAGCAAAGATATCTGCAACAAAGAGATAGCCAGCCGTATTGTATTCGGCAATGGAAGAAGCTTTTTGGATAATTTTTGCAGATTCAAAGTCACAATTGTGATAAAATTACCAATTATGATTAGCCATCGAAGACTTGTTAATTTCGCCTTTTCTGAATAGATTTGTGTTCCTTGATGCAAAACTTTCACGCTGTTTTAATTTGACCGATATACCTCAAACCATATCCGCGTGGAATGCTATATAATTCCCCAAACTTTCTTCAAGTCGGAAATAGAATCTATGTGAATCGAACATCGGATTTTATTGATAAGCGAAAAAATGACTTAAAAACTTAACTGCTGGAGAATCTCTGAAGAAATTAGCTGTTAGAGTAACATTAATAATCTTCCATTTCATCCTTCCGTGTTAACACAATTGTAAAGCTTCACCAGTAGTTCAGTTTTCAAGTCATTTTAGCCTAGCAATAAAACTTGTGGTTCGATTCTAGAGGATTTCATTTTCGACGTCAATTCTTGGAGAATTTAGAGCCTATTTTGTAAGTATGGTTTCAGATATATGGGCTAGATTAAAAGGGAGTTAAAGTTTCGTATCAAGAAACAGGACTGTTATGGCCGAAAAGGAGAAACTAACAAATCTTCAATGGCTAATCATAGTTGGAAATTTAATCGCAATTTTGACTTTTGAGTCTGCAAAAATTATCCAATGGCTCCATTATTAAATTATACAAAAATCTTCTTCCAATGGCGAATTGGATTTTTTCGTTCACAAAGATTTAACTTTTTTTAATTCAGTCCTTCCTAAACCTTTGAAAATTCTATTAACATTATTTTTCACTTTTCATTATTGTTTGCGCCGAAAGATGGCGCTAACGTCTTGTTCACTCTACTCCTTTTGGGTGTAAATACAACAGTGGTTTTTCCTTCATTGCAGATTTATTTGCTCCTGATGAAGAGGGACTTGTACTTGTTGCCTGCGACAACTATAGGACCTTAACTAAAATCTACGTCAAACACAAGGTTGTTGCTTTATCTACTGCTACAATAAATAGATTTCTGAAATGACTGGATGAATTAAGCTACACTAAAAGAAAAGTTCTAAGTGTTGCACAGGCGAAAATTTACATACTTAAAATTTTACCTCACTAGTAAAAACTGTTTGCTATTTTTTTCGTAGTTTTCCTCAAAGTGTATACGAGCCAGTTTACCTTAGAAAGGTTCTCCACGCAGGCATCCCTTCCCTTAGGTAGATAGTCCTAGTGTGCTTTGCCGTAATCTCAATAAACCAACCAAATTTGTTTGCTTTTTGGAAATATGCTACAATTAATTTCTTTTCTTTTTCAATAAAATGCTTACTCAGTTCTTCATATTTTAAAACATAAAGTCTCTTTCTTAACAAATAAAAAAGAGGTAACAGCTAAAATCTGTAGGTTAAGTGCTTTTCCCAATCCCAGTGTTACACGTTCCAGTGTTCGAGTCTCGGCGAGGGCATTGCTCATTTTTCACATCTTCTGCTTTCAAAAAATATCTGATGCCTCTACAGTGGCGCCCGATCTAAAAAAGGTGGTAAATGATGATTCTACACCACCAGGATTTTGCGATTGGGTCGCCTAATGCCCAGTGGCAACAAACATTGGCATTAAAATATTTTTTAGTATAAAACTAGTAACACAGTAATTTTATATCTCACTGAACGTATTCTCTTCTGCTCTCATCTTTCAATAATTAAAGTAGCAGAGCAAAAACTTATAGTACTGTAAATTAGGTAATATAAAGCATACGAATTATATCTCTAATAAAATATCAATTATTTTTATTATTAATTTAATTACTTTTTTGAAAAATAATAGTAATTAAGTCTGAATTAGACTAGAAAATTTAATATAATTGTGTGTAAACGATTATTCGGTACTATGAAAGTGTACTTACTATGTATGATGTGTGAAAGTGTATGAGAAATTCTTTTCATTTTTAGCATATATTTATCAGTTACATGTATTTATTTCCTCCGGGTTAGATGCGTTATACATTGCGTTAATGATAGCATTTAAAATTAATTTTAAATAAAAGTTCATTGAAGTTAAATTGCTCCAATTAATTAAACTAGATGAAGTTTTCATTCGAATCGTAAAGCCCCGAAATATGGTAATTTGGCAAGCGGTGTCAATGATAAATTAAAGATTTAAACATTGTAAAATGGCAACGTTTTCACTATTCGCATAAACAATAAATACGGAACTATGATGAATGTAACGCAACGATTGCGTGAGAAATAAAAGATAAAACTCTAGATGTTTCAGTGGCAACTATATACGCAACAGAAAACCAAATACATGAAAATGATATTAAAAAAAAAGATTTTATTAATAAAATTAAACAATATTAAGGAGAAAAAATTTAACATATATTTAACATTAAATCTACTACAAAAATATTACTATACGTTTAGAATTATTCTGCGCATAATCGCAAATTTAAAATACATTTCAATTACTGTACTAGAAAAGAAGGTTTTCCATCCTTGAACTCTTATTCTTTCTCAAAAATATATGTGTGTGAATCTATTCACCTGGAAATCCGTAATACGTATTATTGCATGCTCCGCCTTTAGGCACTACACGAAAAGGAAGGGATGCCCTGTGGAGGTCTTTTTAACGGAAAATGGCTTGCATCCGCGTTACACACGGGCAAACCCACGAAAACACCCATGCAGCCAGCTCGTTCGCCAGGACTCGAAAGCCAGACCGAACTACACTCATGTCCATAAATTAAGGATAATGCAAAATCAGGCAAAGCAAGAGTTAGAAGTAAAACAAATTTGACTTATTTGTAAAGCTCATTTATTAAACAAAAGGTAAAGAGCGAAAAAAGATGCTATATGTTTGATATTATTAAAAAAAGTTAGCGATTTTTTCTACCTGGAGCAAATTACAAAAAACACCTATTTACAAAAAAACAATATTACATGGTTGGTGTGATTGTTAATACATTGTATGTCTCCCAGACGATGCAATACAGTCCGTACAACGCCGAGGCATGCTGAGTATCAAAGTATCGATATGATATTCGGGGATATTACACCACTCAAAAAGCAATGCTCTCCGACGTTCCGGTAGACATGTAGGAGGAGGTTGACGAGCTGCAACTCTTTGGCCAAGCATGTCTCACACGTGCTCTACTGGATTCAAGTCCGGTGAGAATGCTGGCCAGTC
>KK116184.1:12145-81784 GCA_000611955.2 Stegodyphus mimosarum
GCGTGGTGGCCACACAAAATACTGATTCTGATCTCTTGTTCTTGTTTGTTTGCTTTGAACATTTAATCATTTATTTGTACCACTACCACTCAACTGTGTATTAAATTGCATTCAATTATGACGATTCCTTCTTGGTGTTGCAATTTTCACAAACGTGAGTGTATATACACCATGTCCACAAAAGTCCTTACCGACCATTATTTTCGCACTCGTTGACCATAGACAACAGTTACATATACTTCGAACTACAAAAATATTTAGTAAGCATTCATGTATTAGCATTTTTGGATTTAAAAAAATTAATTTCGTAAAAATTACAAAATCTAACTTTTCTACGCCGTTATACTTATATTATATTCAATATAATAAATTCATCCTAATTATATCTTAAAAGTCATGCGACGAGAATTAATTTTCAAATGACTCGCTTCAGAAAGATTTGCTATAAGTATCTGATTATTTTTAAGAATAGAAAGGAGAAATTTCTGACTTGTAAGGGAAAATTAGGGAACTATTACAAATTAACATTTAGAGTTTTCTTACATGGCTTCTTTCAAAAAGATGAAAGGCTTGGTAAAAGAAACACCTTTTTCAGGAAAAAGAGTTAAAATGATATGAAATGGAGAGAAATATTAAATGTGCAAAAATAAATTTAAGATATTCAGAACAATTTAAAAGAGATGAGTGAAACTGTGAAAAGATATGAGTCAAAACTGTGAAAGAAAACTTCTCATCAAGGACATAGCTTCTAAAGTTTCACTAAGTCATTCAGTTTTTCCTTTCAACTCTTCTATACATTAATGAGGAATACAATTAGACTTAAAAACAGATAAATTTAATCCTTCAGATTAGAAGGCAGATAGTAGCTGTCAAGTTAGAAGATTCCTTGAATTTTGGTCACAGGTCAGAATACTTGACTAGGCATGGTCTCTTCTAGTTTTATGAAAGGCCTTCTAACGGCCACGCGGTAAAGTCGCAGTTTGGTTTGGGCTTCGAATCCCGGCGAACGGGCTGGCTGCATGCACGTTTTCGTGGTTTTCCGTTTGTATAACGTGTATTCGAGTCAGTTTCCCTTAGAAAGTCCTCTATGAAAGCATGCCTCTCCTTAAACAAATAGCCTTGGAGTGCTTTTCCGTAATGAAAATAAATCAAAAATCTAGTTTTATGAAAGGAATCTGAACCAGTTTTATATGTGGGAAAAGAAGCGACTCAGATGAATTCATCTTCAAATATCCACTGTTGGCTGCATACTACAGCAAGCTCCCAGAGACAGATTTAAAATAGCTTTCAAGAGGTCCCTACTAAAATCAATAAGATGAAAAAATTATCAAAACAATGACTATTATGCAGTTCTATGATAATGAATTATGTTAGCCATAAGAAGTAATCAAATAACTCCTCATTCAACCAAATCTTAATTCATTCTTTACAGATGTAAGCGGTTTAACAAAAAAAAAAATAAGCAAACAAACAAACAAAAAAGGTTTTCTTGATCTCTGACTGCACTCCTCGAAAATTAACGAAAAGCTAGCAACTCATACCTTATGAAATTGTGAATGAGATACAAGTTTCCCTAATTTCTTCAAGCAATTCAGAAGCGAATCCTAAAACAACACGCGAAGTAGTAGTCAGCTAAGAAATATGAGTTCGGCAAACATGCGCAACAAGTTACAAACACCAATCAGTATAAATAATATGTACGGTAAAGTATACAGATGCAATAATGTAACGTTAAGTGTCGTAATACTAACTTGTAATTAATATGAATAATCAATGTAATAACAGCAGTAGATCGTTATTCATAAGATTTATGTCTCAGAGTAAATGTTCATAACAAACCAATAGCAAAGACCATTTGATGTAAGTATCTTGTATTTAAAGGGTAATAACTTTTCAAATCTAGAATAAAAAAGTTAAATAATATAGCAATGCAACAGTAAGTTATCACAATAGATACATAGTCAACGTGTTTGTACGCACATGGTTAACTGTATGTACGTACAAAAAGCAGGTCGTAAGGCAAGTCATTGTGAACACCGCACACATACAACATGTTGCAACGAACAAAGTATAATGTAGGTCGCTGTGAGCGTAAATGGGAATTTATGTTTTCAGAAATCTCTCTACATGGTGATTTTATCACTTCGGCGCTTGTGGGTGTCTTTTTAGAGGAAACTAGCTCGCATGTACAATATGTACGGAAACAATCAGGAAAGCACCCATACAGGGGAATGGGACTTCGTTTCGCCGTAATGCCATTTCGCCGTCGGATCGATTCGCCGTCAAGACATTATTTTTCTTTAAATTCTTATAATATCTTGCCATATCATATTAAGTTCATTTAGTTTAATAATTTTGTTTACCTATTTTATAGTCGATATATATATTTTTAAATGCCTATATTATTAAGCTTATTAGTTTAATAATTTTGTTTTAATACATCTAACTGTCTTAAATTTTAAAGGGAAATCTTTTACAATTAAACACATCTTCTAGAATGACTAAAATATCTAAATTGTTTCTTCTAGAATTTTTAAATTCTTAAATTATTTCTTCTTAATTCTTAAATTCTTCTAGAATTACTAAATTATTACGTATTGTGTTTCTACTCGATGGCAAAATGACCCACGGCTAATCAGCTGCCGGCGGACTCTCTTATCAGCTAAAGAGGCGGCCAAACTGCTGCGGCGAAACGGCGAAAAGTCCTAGACCCTACAATCAGCCCGTCTTCCCAGCGAAACCGGGGCAATCTATCTATAGTTTTGTTTTATCCATTTGACACTAGGAGATCCAAGCAGATAAATAATTTAAATATTGCTACCAGACTTCAAAACTCCGTGTAAATAATTAAAAAAAAATTAAATCTGGAAGGTTTCAGATTTTAAATTACGTCCAAACGGGTGTTTTTTAACATTTTGTGTGTTACCTTTATTTATTAAATATCATGTTCTTAGCACTTAAACCATAAAATTCAGTTCAACAGCAATATCGCAAAATAATTTTAAAATGAGTCTATCTTTAGAATTTCCGATACACAGTTCCGCGCGCTGGAGATAAAAAATTTTTTACCCCCCACTGAGTGTTGCCATTGCTTTCTTTTAAATCGTTTGAGTTTGTTCATCAAAAATTCGTTAAAGTTTTACAAAATATGAAATAGATAATAAAACAAATTCCAAATTTGGGCTTCCAGATGTGCATATTCGGGTGGAAACGTGCGTTATTCAAAATTGGATGGCTCTAGGTATCGTTGTTTTATCAGATTTGGAGAAATATAGGTACATTTATGCGGATTCTTCATTATCTAATTTCTTTAAATGTAATACAGAGGTGCAATATTTGGTGGCAACAGTTTGAAAAGTGATTCAGACTTTTAATGTTTCCAACGCAAAATCGCAAAACGAAAACAATAGTGCTTGAGGGACAAAGCCCCTTTGGACTAAAAAAAAGTCATATCAAATTTATTTTATAAATTTGTATTTCAACAACAAACCTCCATTTTTATGAATTTGTGTTTCAACAACAGATCAAAATCAGAATTTTATTTTACTTCGTTTTTTCATTTTTCTTTTTGCATCAAATCTTGAAATCAATTTTTGATCGTCTTCTACCGACCTGATTTTCTTGAAATGTTTCACATGTACAGACATATGATGCTAATGCAATATTCCACAGAAATGTTTCAAAATTCGTAATTTTTTTTATTTAGTATTGAATTTGTCTCGCATATCCTTGTCTAACAGTCAAACTAATCATTGCCTGACTTCAATTTTTATACCATTAAAAGATCGGATAATAATAGCGTAAATGAAGATTTTTTGGGAATTTCTAAAGTAATTTACGAAATTTTGGAGCAGTTTGGTTTTCTTAGCTTATCGCGTAGTTGTTAATAGTGATGGAATTTTTAATTAAAAAGTTTAACCCTTCGCTGTTAGCTGCCTCATATTTAATGCGATGGACTCTAAATTACAGAAGTGTTTGAACTTTAACAAGCGTTTAAACTCATTATATTAGCCTAGAATGGAAGATTTGCCGCCTCTTAAAATATCACCAAGTTTGGCTTTCGTATATTTCCCTTCAGTAAATACCAGGGTCAAACAGAGGTACGGTGCAGATAAAAATTTTTAAATAAATGTGCGTTTTCTCAAAGAGGCCACCAATTAATGTTGCGCATTAAATTTTTGTTAAAATAAAATACAGTTTGATACATGATAAAAATAAATGCAGCTTCAAAAGGTCTTGTTACCAAATTAAAATTAAACTGGAAGGTCTGAAATTAGAATTAAATTTTTAGCTTGCACACATATATAAACAGAGAGAGAGAGAACATAAAATTTAATTAACTTTCAGCTTCAACTCATTTTTTTTGGCAGTCATGTGATTGCTTCTTTCATATTTTTCACCATTCTTGCGGCATTTAAGGCACATATAGAACCTGAAGCTGTTGCTTAACCGGTGTTATTGTTTTAAAGGTGCTTTCTAAACGTGCATGAATTATCATTTAAAAGATTCTTTGGTGGAAAAAAGGAACTAATTCTTCTTTAGATTTCGTTTTATAAGTCACTATTAACATCAAAACGGTATAAGCTTGAGCGAAATTCATTAAACATCTTTGTTCTCCATTATTTTTTTCTAAAAATTAGCCTCGATGGAATGGTTTTTGACTGTGTGAACATCTAAATGTATGCCAAAATTATCAAATTCTGCAATTATTCTCTCAAGCTCAGTTTTGATAATCCTTTTTTTTTTAGTTTCTTTCATATATCACGTTGGATTAAGGCGTATATGCTTATATGCATGAATTTTCGGACTGTATAGAAATAAATCAAACAACAGAACCTAATTACTGTCTAGACCCGCAAGGCTCAAGCCTGAGGTGGCATGCCTTGGGGGACCCCAAACTCCTCTTTATTACACATTTTGTACAAACACAAATGTCATTAGATATTCCTGAAAGAATGCTGTACGCAGGGCATGGGACTGTCTTAATTGAGCCCAGTCGAACAATAAATTGACATTTGCTTTAAATGATTCTAGTTAATGTTTAAGTTGTCTTACGATTTACACAGTCTTTGTTACAAATAGTAATTTGCAAGTGTCGGGCTATATGGAGGGGGAAGGGAACTTTTTGTTGTTTAATTTATAAAACACGTTTCATTCAAGAAAAATTTTCAAATGAATTTCTATGCAAAACTTTGCAAGTTTGATAAAATATGAGAATAAATAAGCAGAAAAAATATGAGTATTTGTATGCAAGCAATTAAAACTTCTTTATTTCTTAATATAGCTTGACATTTGATGACATTTCGATTCTAATAATGTTTGTAGTCTTGGAGAAAGTTACTAGAAACTATCATCATCATGGATTTTAGATGCTCATCGGTCAGTCGGGTTTCTTTCTTATTAATTTTCAATTGCAAAAAATACCGTTCACATATAAATGTATTCAAAAGCAAAGAGATTATTCTTATTGCAAAAATTCTTAACTGAAGATATTTATCTTTTGAAAAGTACGAATAAAAGTTAATCAAATTTGTATCTTCAAAGCCTTGACAAAGATTTGTATCACACGGTAAATTAATTAGCCCTATTTATAGATTTTCTGGTGCGTTATTCACGTTCGTTTTAATGGTAATAAAAATAATATAACACTGGACTACAAATCAATAAAATTAATAATCTTGTCCTAATAATGTAATTTTTTTCACACTTTTAGATTTCTCATTTAAAATAATGGAGCAGGATTTAAGGTATAAGAAATGTACTAAATAATATTTTGATTCAAATTATGTTTCCATAACTGAAGCTTAACGATATTAATACAAACATACGCTTAAATTATAACTTTATTCTTTACTTGCAGGTCTTCATGGAGGATATTTTAAATACACGTTCAAGTCAACGCGAAATACGAAATCTGTTAGCTGTGTATCAGCTCGTAGATGGGTTTTTTTTATTTATTTTTGTGTCATGAAAATTTTGGTTTCATTTATTAAATCGAAAACCGTTTTAATACAGCTCATTGGCATGACTACCTTACCTTGCTTATACTACATAATTTCTCTATACTCACTCTCAGTGTGTACTCATTCTCTTTCAAGTAATGCAATAAACTCGACGATTCAGAATTCTTCCGAGGATAAAATTTACTATTTTAGTTATTGCTCGAATAACCTTATCCATCTTCAAACTTCTGGCATTGTATTCATAACAAATTCGCAATTAACTAAAATGCATTCGCGGGCAGCATAAAATTGCTTCGGAGACCGCATGAAACCCGCGGGCAGCCAGTTTGAGATTACTCCCTCCTTAGGGCTTACCTCTAGGGTGTTAATGGAAGCACGTCCGGCTCGCAATCGGAAGTCCGGAGTTCGAATCCCGGCAAGGGCATTGCCCATTTTTCATGTCTCCTACTTCGAAATAAAGTGCCTAATGCTCCTTACAATATAAATAAGTATGAATATAAAGAAATAATATATTTGATTTGTGTGGCAAGGTTTTGTGTGGTAGGTTGTAAATAAGAACAGCATTGTTGGAAGTAAAACAGTGACTATTCATTGTTGAAAAAATATTTTTCAGTAGAATAATTTTATTGATAATGTATCATTGAAACTCAAAAGAAGAAAACAACAACAACAACAACAATAATAATAATAAAGATTATTTTATAAAATAAGTTTTTATTTAAAGTTTAATAATTAACAAACCAAAATAAAAAATATGACAGTTTAAAATGGGAATAATTCTATTTACAAAATTCATCTACATATTTATACTCAAAGAATAAAACGTAAATAAAATATAATAATCCGAATGAATTGTCAAAAGTATATGACATTATCCTCATAAATTTATCAAACCATTTATAATACTTTTATTTATTTTTTTATACTTTTATTATTCGAGATACAAAATGACAGATGAATTTTGTAAAGGGAATAATTTAATCTCTTGTTCCTATTAAACTATATGATAAGTTATTTTAGTTCATAAATTATTTTATAAGTTTTAAATAAAAGCTTATTTTATAAGACTTTTTTTATTATTTTTATTAACAGTTCCCATTTTGTAACTCTAATTTTCCGGCATATGTGACATTAATACGGACATAACTGCTTTTTTAAAAAATGTAAGGCTAAAATCTTCTAAAGTGCATTTTAGTTTTGAATTTTTGACTTCCCCACTCACGTATTTCCTAATGCATTTAAAACTTCACTAATGGCGGAGTACTTAAGACCGCTGAATACTGGTAGTTCGACATGCTAAACATCAAAGCAAAGGGCTTCTTCATTTATCCCCTCTTCAATTCTGCCTCATATGGAGAACTCTCATCTTCGGACTTCATCAAATGTCAGGCTCTGTTGGGAATCTCTGAGGATACTAGCAAGAGCAGGAACGAATTATTCTGTTGAATTCCAGGAAAAACACCAAAACATCAAGTATCAATTTGACCTGTTTTTGAGTTCGAACGCGAGTGACAGGATGGCTGCATGGTTGGCTTTTGTGATTTTTGGCATATGTGACATTAATAAGGAGCAGTTTCTGCCAGAAAATCTTACATAAAGGCATCCCTTCTCTTAGGAAAATAGTACTCGTGGCTGTGCGGTATTTAAATAGCCTGATCTAACCTGTGCTAGCACTGTAAGAGTCAATTATTCGATATAATACAGGTGTGTTCATATTGAAGTCAGATACTTTTATTTAATCTCCCCACTGCAATTTAACTTATACACAGTCAGCACTTTATCAGAGTATTGAAGCACAGAAGAAAAATGCTAAAGTCATGACGTAAGTTTTTCAAGGACAGTCTGGAAAATGAGTCAGATCACAAACAGTAAAGTAATCTATATTTTTCATGCTAAAATCTGTTTGTAGTTTATCAGGTTCTTGCTTCTTTTAACTTGACAGCACAAGTATAATCCAACAACACTTTACTGTGCTTTACAGCGACCTTTCGCTATCTACGGAAAACAGCTTCAATACCTTGTAACTCTAGCTTGACTTAGATTATAAATGAAAATGAATACAACAGAGTTCTATAAATTAATTAAAAATCCAGTAATTTTCCTTACAAGGAGAGAGATCGGAATTTGAGGCTTCTCGCACTCCCTCTTTGCATTCAAAATAACTAATAAAATTCAATATGATCTCAGAAAGGCTTATTCGACAGCAATATTTCTTTGTTCACTTACTGTTAAACAGTCAGACAACTTTGAAGAAAGGTGGCAGGTGATAAGCGACAGATTAACAGCGACGTTAAATTAGTGAGCAGCTATATTTGAAGTCATTTTCTCATTGTTTAAATATGTCTCGCCACTGCATATCCTAGACAAGAAGCTACATGGAACAAAGGAATGCGGTAAATGAGAAAATGGTTGATTTTGGCAAAGTACGCGAGGGCTAACTGCTTAATGGGAAAGGTGCTTTCGTGGAGGACTTTCTAAGGAAAACGAGCTCGTATCCACGTCACACATGGGAAAAAACACAGAAACGCCTATGCATCCAGCTCGTTTGCCGGGATTTTGCCAGGTCGAACTATCAGTTTTCAGTGACTTAACCGCTCAACTGCTGGTGATCTAAAAAGTTTGGTTTAATTAAGTTCGAACTACTAGTATCAAAACAAAATAAACAAAAATAAATTCTTCAGAGGAAAAAGAAGTTAGGAGGGAAAAATCAGACTTTGATAGCTTCATTAGAAGATAAGGTGGTGTATTTGAGAGCTCCATGTTTGATCACCATTCGGAGCATAAAAGTACTCAAGAGGTAACCTGTATATTTATGGTTTCTTATTTATAAGCATAGTATGTAATTAAAAAAGGGTTTGAATCTAAAAAAGGCCCACAAGAGTAGCACACTTCATATAGCCATTGCATGCAATTTGCCTGTTAATAATGTTTAAACTTGCTTGTTTTTTTAACAGCCAAATTTTATTGTTAACAGTATAGTGCTATATATTTCGAGATTTTATCACTACTGACCGCAAACATAGGGTGTAAATAAAGCCTTCTAAGGATTTAAAAATCATGTAATTTATACGTTTTTTAAAAATTATTTATACATAGACTTAAACAGCATGAAAGTTCAAACATTGGAAATAAATTCTTATGTAATTATGAAGGATTTTCTGATATGTGTGTCCTTCACTTCAAATGCGCTTTTTCTATAGTAATCTCCATGACAGTAGTTAATAACTTTGGCTGCGGTCCTCGAAGTTCTGCACAAATGTCATTCACGAGCTATTGAGTTGTCTGGGGTTTATTTATGTTGATTCACTCGATGAGTCATGAAATCAAATGATGGTTTTCTGGCCTTGAATTGTCGGCGGGGTTTTTTTGGGGTGAAAATGACGGACTGCATAGCTTTAAATTTAAAACTGCATGGCTCTGATTTTCTCTTCAGTTACCAATATTTATTTATATGGGTAATTTGCATATGTTAAAATGAATTCTGAAAAAAAAAAAAAAAAAAGAAACAGAAAGAAAGAAAAAAGAAGATTTTTAAAGTATCTATTTGCTTTGTATGAGCTGCATTTAATTAATAAATTAGGCAAAACCGATGAGTCACATTCTGGTCAAAAAACTATTCGCAGTTGTACAAAAACAGAAACATTTTCTCAATAAATGTTTAAAAAACTCTAAATGTTCGTACTGATTGACTAACACATTCATGTTCATGAACTTTGCCATAACCGAATAAATGAAACCAAATCAAGCAAATTCATGTATACCTGTAAGAATTTGCTCTACTCCTTTACTTATTTTTTGATGATAAACAGAAAATAATGCGAAGAAAACGTATGTGAAGTCTGCAAGTCATTCGAAATCGTTATCACTTTACGACTACGCCCTTCTTGTGCATATTCTTTACTTTATTTTTCTTGTTTCGTCTGCAATTTAATAACCAAAATAAGCACTGGAAGCATGGAAAAAAATGATTCAGGCAAGTATTTCAGCCTCGGATTTTTTACTAACATAAGTTATTATTTTCCTTTAATCTTACTGCTAACGCGTTAAATATTGCCGCTTTTCTTTGAAAAATATAAATGCTCTTTGAGCTATGCAAAAGTGTTTCTTTAAGTTACAGAATAAAAACTGTTTATAATCGTAACAAACATTCCAAGCAATAATATTTTACCTGTTTATTGTTTACCCTTCGGGATAAAATAGCGGTCGAGATAAGTATATGCTGTTGCCAGCTGACGACGCATAAGATCTTTCATTTATTTGTAGTATTATAAAAGTGCATTACTCAATATAGTGTAAGTTAATAAGTTAAAAATTCTTAAAAAGACATACTATTTTGAAATGTTATTTTAAACTATAAATGTCATAAAAATAGACTTCTAAAGTTCTATAATATTCTATTCTAATTTATTATTTTATTATATTACTCCTAATTTTTAACTGTTAAAATTATGCAGGAACACAGATTTCAATGCATGTATATGTGTTTCTGTTTTTTTATTTCGCTCAACTAATAATACACTTTTTTAATATTTTCTATTTTTCGGTTTATGCCATTTTAAGCTCAGATAAGAAATGCTAGAACAAATGGAACTTTAAAAACTGAAACTCATTTTCATTAAATTTCACTCTTATTCAATAGTAATGATTTAGTTTCATTACTTGGCAACAGTAGGTATAACTTTTATTTAAGAACTTGAAAAGAAATATTTATATATTTTTCCTCTTTTTATTTATTTATTTTTAATTTTTAAACTTGTTAGAATTTTCAATTTAACGTTTTTTAGAGGTTAGACTTTAAGTTGAAGTTTTGCCATTTAGATAAAGAATATGAATATCAACGAATGGAAGGAAAAAGCTAAATCTTTCGTAATGAAAAGACGTTAAGATTTTAGGCTGTGAATTTGGCAGTTCATTTGATTTTATATTGACAACCAGGTAACTGTCGTAAAGACTCATTAAAAAATTAAATATAAGTTTGCCTCTCTGCTTATCTAAAGAAAAGAAATAAACTAACATTTGCAAATGAAAAAAGGTGAGTGGGAAAAAAGCACGTGGCATAGGCCAATAAATTTTCAATTTTTTTTCCTGTAATAAAGCAACGTCTGTCGCTTTCTGTTACGTTTATGAGAAGTTACTTCATGTTCCATGTACACATTCTCTTTATATATATAAAGGCAAAATAAAACCCTTAATGATGATAGCTATAAATTCAGCTGCAGAAAGAAATCCGTGCTACAAATGTCTCTACTGTTAAAAAACAGTGCTTCACTTTCGCCGGAGTGTTTGCAGTAAACGATTCAGATTACGTTTCTCAGATTATTTTCTAGCCTCTAAGTTGGAAGCAAAGTGCAACTAGGCTTATGTACACGTGTTCATAAAAGCTCTTGATCGAACTTTATTTTCGTAACAGTTGGTCGTAGACATTTACTTCCATTTATGAAAAGGTTTATGACTCAAGACTCAGAATTTAATATTTCGACATTTTAAATTTAAAGAAATCAATTTCGTAAATATTACGGAATCTAATTTATTTTTTCTTTCTTTTTTTCTTTTTTTTTTTTTTACTTTCCTCCTGTCCCCAGACTTACATTTAGGAAAATTTGGTACTCTTTTATTAAAAATAGCGCACAAAAGGTCTCCCTTAAGACAAAATTTTACCGAGATTATTTAATTTCAAAATCTGCAATTTTTAATATCATATTCAGTTTGTAAAGAGAGGTTAGTTAGTAAATAAATTAGAATAATTGAAGTTGATTTTTCTGCCTTAAATGCATTTTGTGATACCATTTAGTGGTTAATAGTGTCTTTAGTTTATAATTTTATTACATTTGATATGTCGAAAGAATTTCCGCACAAATACTGAGTCTAAAAATGCATCATTAATATTTTCATGAAGTTTTATTATACCACAAGTTTATCAAAATACGAGCATTTTTCATTTTTATTTGATGCAAATAATATTATGAAAGCAGAAGAGAAACACGCCAAGTGAAACATAATAACACAACAACCTTGAGTTTGGCTTAGATTTAAGTCATTAACGGATATTATTAAGGGATACACGTTGGCTACGTGCCAATACTGCAGCCGGCCAGTGTTTTCTGGCACACCAATTTCTTTGGATTCTGTGAATCAAATCACCATTAAAAAAAATAAATTGATCAATATTTTTCACAATGATCTGCTCGTTACAAATTATATTAACATCTGAAACCTTTTTCTAAGTGATATTTTATTTTTAGTTACTTTTTTAAGTGATGTTTTACTTTTAGTTACTCTTTAATTTACGGTCCCTGAATATGATTCTCAATTTTAATATCAAATACCTCTTTTAATATAAAACTTTTTAACATCACTTCTCCTTTCGAAAATAGCTCCTTGACGGTTAATGTTAACAGTATGCCTCCATACTGTCTGTTTTCATTTTGATTTCTATATTGGATTACTATTTCAGCATCAAAGTGACTATCAATCGTATCGAAATGCGGCATAAGTTGTATTATCATGAGGGTACATTTCATATAGCATTGACATGCCTCGATTTAATATAAACGATACAATGTTTTTCAAAACTGATCATTCCAAAATTAATTTTTGATACACATGCAACTGAATTTAACAAAATGTATTGTTATGAGGATAATTCTACATACTTTTAGGTTTATTAGGTTTGTCGAAACAAGAAACATGAAAAATGAGAAATGCCATCGCCAAGATTCGAACTATGGACCCACCAAATCGTACTTCCATTTTCCTCACGAAGGGAAGAGGTAAACAGGAAAAAATAAATACCTTACATTCATCCTCACTTAACTAGGAAAGCGTAGACCCCATTGCCAAATCTTGGTACTTCCTTCTTATCATCCAGCACAAATTTAGCTCAGGTGCCACTGTAGAGCGATTATGAGCTTGCAGAGCTACGAAAGATGAAAAATTGAAAAAAGTCCTTGCCAAGATTCGAACTCTGAATACTAGCCGGACGAGTTTCCAACTACACCACGAACGCGCGTGTTAAAGAGGGAAAAAAATTATCGTTATTTAAGATAATTGACTGCTGGCAAATAACTAATAAGCGCAGAATTATGAATTTACTTTTAAATGCTACAACATTTTCTCATCTAGGTTTAGAAATATGTTAATTTTATTAAGATAAATTATATAAAATTAGATAAGTCCGAGAAATTATATGAAAAAGATAAAGCATATAAAAAGTTGCAAAATTTTATACAATATGCAGTAGCTTTCGTAAAATTAAAGTTTGTAGTTAATATTTAATAAACAAGTCTTATCTCACTAGTCAGACCCACAGTGGTCAATTGGAAAGCGCAAATGAACAGTGATAAATCGTTCTAGGTTTAGTTCCTGACAAACGGCTTCTCTTTTCTCCATGTGTAGCGTTTATCTATTTGCCAAGAAAAAAATTCTTTCTTGAACAACTCCCTGAGGAAAACTGGTATTGACATCAAACATTTGGAAAACCACGTAAACGCTCATGCAGTCACCTCGTTTGTCAGGATTCGGCCTCAGGATCAGCTACCAGTGGTCAACGGTTTCAATCACTCTGCCACTAATAGGCCAAAGCCTTTGAATCCATGGCAATATTGCTTACTAATTTAAAGTTTAACACCTTTCGTTAGGATATGTACAAGATAAGTAATCATGAAATAAGCGAAACAACTATGGGGAAACGATAACCGATTGCTAAATGCAGCATGCTATATTTGGACCAGGAGGTTTAGGTTACCTGTGCGCATTAGATAGATTTCGATACCTATCACCAGAACAGCGATCGGCCACCTCCGTTTGGTTTGGTTTCATTCATTACGGCAAAAGAAACAACGACTGTCTGTTTAAGGGGATAGATGCCTTCGTGGAAGACTTCCTAAGAGAAACTGGCTGGTATCCTGTTACACATAAGGAAAACCCCGAAAAACCCATGCAGCCAATCCTTTTGCTCGAACCTGAATCCGAGTTGACAATGTTGAGCGACTAACCGCTCGGCCGTTGGTGGGCCTCGGCAATCTACTGTGCGAGTGCTAAACGTTGCAATAGAATAGTTTTCAGTAGGACGCTGACTAAATTGAAATAAAGTGATTATGGTCTCATAAAAACTGAATTTTGAATTGAACAGAGGCCTAGAAGGTTTTAAAGATACTGATGATTTTACATCCCTTCAGAGGGAATGATTTTAGGCCGTGAGGGTGAAGATATAGGGAGTATTATCTATTAAGCAACAACGACACATCGGCAAGGAATCAAACTATCGATCTTCTATTTCCAGCTGGTGTGACTTACACTACAAAAGTATAAACGGGAAACTTGTGAGGTTACATCAGGTTCGATGTCAGCAAAACTCGCGAATTTGTAAAAAATAAAATTTTATTCACATCTCAACCAATAATTGTAATTTTCTTAAGAAAGCTGCATTTGCTCTGTTTTCTGCTTTAACGTGCTCTTTTACATGTGAACAAATTTTATCACACTTAAAATATCGCTGAATCTATAGAGAAGTTATCTGATAATCTGACAACTGTGCAATCAGAAACTGGTGTAAAACTAAACCGACAAATAAGCAAACCTAATATTTAAAAATGAGCTAATGGTAAACAAGGATAAGTTTTTTTAACAAGTTATTAACTTAACGTTTGAGTTGTAACTTAATGTTCAAACAATTGGACTTAACGTTTAAGTTCATAATAAAATTTTAAACCAATATGTTCAAAAATTAGTTTTCAAATTCTGAAAAGCCTAGCTTTTGAATTCGTTCTTTTTTGTATTAAAATATGAAATAATCAGTAGAGAACAAAATAGCTGTATAATGTATTTAAACCATGCTAACATTAGGACAAGTAAATTTGTTTCAATGATTCTTTTATATAAAAATGTGATGGGTTTAGTCTGGTACACTAAGTGACTTGCCATCATTTCTTCGTTACAATGCTGTCGAACATTTTCCGACCCCCGTCCTAGAATATTCTAGTACTGTTAAAAATTGTTGAGATGGAAGTGGATTAGGCCTGAAATTTCATGACACATCACATTAGAACTACTTACGCTACACACTAAGAATACTTACCCTACACACATGGACTACTTACACTACACACATTAGGACTACTCACACACATTAGGACTACTCACGCACATTAGAACTACTACTTACACATTAGGACCACTCACACACGTTAAGACTAATTAAGTGACACATTAGGATACATCAGGACTAAGGGTAGAAAAGGATAAGTTTTTTAGGGCAGGTTTTTAAGGCGACGTATGTTTTCTTGAAGGATTTTCCAAGAGAAACTGGCTGGTATTCATGTGATATGTTGGACAATCTAAAAGGTAAGAATAGTCCCTAACATTTATACATTTTGAAATACTTTTACTCCATAAAGTCTGTATAAACACTTTGTTATTATTTGTCAAAAAACATCTATGATTTTATTTTTTCTCTGTTTTATAAGTATTTTGTTTTTGAATAATGAACCACGTCAAAGAATTGCTTCATGGGCTCATAATTTTATAAAATTTAGTTTAGATGCTACTTTATAAAAATGCTAGCTTGGGAGAATTTTTTAATAATTTAATGAATAAAAAATGATTCCCTTTTGTGTTTTCTGTTTTAATATAATTTTAAATAAAATGCAGCTTTTTGAAATCTTATGACTGTATTTTGAGCAAACAAAGAAGTTTAAATACAGAGTATAATATATTTATAACAGTGCAAAATATATTCATCTCATGAGAATACTTTGTACCAAAAAGCAATTAATTAGTGAAAAAAAGAACCAAAGAAAAAAATTTCGGGTAAAATTGGGCTTTTTTAAAAATCCTCGGCAATCATTCACATCGTTTAAAAATTCACCTAGAAAACAAAAATACCACCCTTCTTTTAAAAATAAATCGTTAATTTTGGTGCAAAGTATCATTGATTGATTATAACGCAACACAAAACAGACGTTATATTTTTAATCAGCGTTTGTAATAAAGATAACAATGAGTTTTGTTTTATGTTGTTAAGACTTATAATTTATTAAAAAGAAGAAATAAAACTATGTAAATCTTTACTAACGAAAGAAATTGAAATGTATTAATAAACTAATCTCGCAAATAAATTCTGATAAAAAATTCAATTAAGCAGCGTACAAAGGGGAAAAAATTCACTTCCGTTGAGCTATACTTTTAATATGTATTTTACGGATTTAGTTTTTAATAGCTTTCTTCAGCGTTTCACTTCTTTTCTTCCTTTACACGCACTAGACACGTAAGAATTTGAGAAAAGTTTGAAGTGTTACAAATCCTCAGGCAAGTGAACTAGTTCACGAGTAGCCCGCGGGTGATTTTAATTTCGAAACTTCTGTTCCATAGATAATAGATTTTAAAGGAAATGAAGTTCATATTTTAGCCCATTTCACTAATATATCTTTACCAAGTATCTTTGGGCAAAATATACAATAAGGCAAACATAATAACGACTTTGTATTTTGCATAAGCAATTTTTATGCTTCAGAGCCCAGAGAGGCTCCTAGACCCGAACAAAAATTTTATAATATTTTATATTGTTTAGAATTTTTGTAATATCCTTAAATTCCGAAATCATATATGTCCGAGGCTTGTACTTGTTTGCTTCAAAAATGCCTACAAAAATAAGAAGAAATATACTGAGGAAGCGTTTGGATTCAACGGATTTTCATCAGCTTTCATTTACGAGAAGAAGAAACAGTTTAATTCGACTGCTTAAACCCAAATCAGACCGGTTGATAAAATGATGCGACGCATAGGATCACAGCGATCTCTAATCCTCTGAATCATACCTTGTTCAAGCACAGAATCTTTAGAATTCGAAACATTTATTCAGTATGCATTGTTATAACATTGAATTACTAACAGCTTTCTAAAGAACCAATGGCTGTAATAAGCGACAATTTTAATTTTGCTGTTTATTCTCTTTAGAATCTTAGTTTTAATAGAAATGGCTTCCCCATTTTTTTCGGAAGGAGGAGAGTGTTAAACCAATTTAAAATCATTCGTATCTTAGAATATTAGCTTTCTTTGGACTTTATTACAATATTGTTATAGCGGTGTCTCACCAGAAGAAAAGTGAGCAATACCACTTAATACCGGTAGTTTTTTTCCAATTTGAACCGCCGCGGAGTTGGGTTATCAGCAAATGGGTAATTTTTTTATCGTGTGTAACGTGAGTATAAGCTAGTTTCCATTAGAAAGTCCTTCATGAAAGCTTCCATATAATGCTTTCTGTCTTTGCCGTGTTCAGATAGCTAACTAAATTATTTCTGAGTAGTTGAGTAGATTTATGCAGTGAAAGTGAAGTTTCCATGCCTAACAAATGAAACAGAGCATTTATCTTTTCAAAACACGAAAATGGGAGGAAAAACAAATTTGTCACTTACATAATAAATTTTTGATGGACTGAAATGATCTTAGAATTCTTTTTTAAATAGTTAATTGATGATACATGGAGGGAAAATGTAGTTATACCAAATAATCCAACTTGGAAAACAAAGTGGGTTTGACTCAGAGAGACTTTAGTAAGCGAAACCAACTCATCAATTTCAGTATGTCTCTCTGAGTCAAACCCACTTTGTTTTCCAAAATGAATATTATCGTCAAACTGAAGGATTAGCTATGGGTAATCCTCTCAGTCCCGTACTTGTTGACATTTATATGCACTATTTTGAGATAAAATCATTTGATAAACTATCTTTTTGTCTCTGGATTCGTTATGTAGATGACACTTTCGCACTTTTTGATGGTAATAAAGATGATTTATCCGAGATTTTATCTATTATTAATTCATTTGATCCAGCCATACAATTCACTCTTGAAATTGAATCCAACAATTCGCTCCCCTTCCTTGATATTCTTATAATCCGCAATGAAATTGATTTTAGCACTACTGTGTACCGTAAACCTTTTGCACTTTGTTTACCACCTCATGCTATGTCATGCCACCCTGTTAAGCAAAAATGGCTTCTTTTTACTTTTATGTATTTCGCGCGCTCAAAGTTTGTTCCACAGAATCCTTGCTTACCAATGAACTTAATTATTTAAAAGCAGTTGCTATTGACTGAGGATTTTCTCCCGTGATCATTGATAAAGCTGTTAAAAAATTTTCAGATTCCCATCATAGAAGACATTCCACTGTTAGAAATAATATTAATGACCTTGTCGTGCTTCAATTTTATCCTTCTGTCAGTTATAAGGTTGCACGAATTCTTCACAAATTCACTTTTCAGATCAGTTTCTCCCCTATCAATAAAATTCACAGTTCGACTCTAAAAGATTGCGTTTCTGACTTTAATTCTTGGGGAATTTATAGTATGTGGAATCAGTGTGGCTTGAGATATACAGGGTGCGTCATAAATTCGTGCAAAGTTAAAAAATTCGTAATAAAAGAAGAAATGCACGGAAAAATTTTCTGTTTGCGCCAATATGGTCAGAAAGACATTGGATTTTTTTCCATGTAAAAAAAAACATGTTTCCAAAAGTAACCGACAGAGGGCGCTCACACGTCATACTGAGATGTTTTATGCAAATCACGCAAACAGAAACAGACAAACAGATCACAATAACAAGACACTATGCATTTACTATTTTATAGTAACAGATGTTCAACATTACCACCACCACAAGATAATAGGCAAGTGAGGCGCGTCACTACGCCCATTACAGCGGAGTGTAGCATGTCGCCATCGATGGCAGCGACGGTCAGTTGAATGGCATTTTTCAGTTCCACCAGTGTGGTTGGGGTGCCCCGGTACACACGAGACTTTAAGTATCCCCACAACCAAAAATCTGCCGGGGTCCAGTCTGGTGATCTTGAGGGCCACTGAATCTTACAACCGCGACTTATCACTCGGTCTTCGGTGAAAGATTCCAACAGGAACGTCTTCACGTCGCGTGAAATGTGGGGCGGGGCACCATCCTGCATGAAGGTGACAACAGGTAACGCATGTCTTTCCTGCAATGCAGGTACAACGTGGTCACGCAACAGCGTAAGATACCGTGCTGCAGTGACTGTACAGGTTTTCACGCCGGATACAGGACAGGGTTCTTCAAAAAAGAAAGGGCCCAGAATAAAAGACGCGGTGAAACCACACCAAACAGTCACACGAGGAGAATGCAGTGGCTGGCTCTGGTACTCACGAGGGTTTGACGTCGCCCAAATACGACTGTTTTGCGTATTGACGTCACCAAGCAGTGAAAAGTGGGCTTCATCCGTCCACATGACGTTCAGCAACCATTGTGGGTTACGTTGCATTTGTGCCAGCGCCCATGTAGCAAACTTTTGTCTTGCATCTGTATCTGCCGGTAATAACTGGTGAAGTCGCTGGATTTTGTACGGATACAGATCCAACATTCCGTGCAGAATACGTCGAATCGACGCTTCCGGAATCCCTGTTCTTCTCTCAGCTTCACGAGCACTGCTACTCCCCGTTGATGTCTCGGCTGCCATATCTTTGATCACACTTTGTACCACATGGACACGGGCCGCTCTCAAGGGTGGTCTGCCACTTCGTTGACGATCCTCCAAACTCCCCGTTTCCTCAAAACGTCGTACTAAATTCCGTATCCCATTCAATGAAATAGGGCTTTTTTCCGCCTTCAGTCCTTTCTCCGTGCGAAACTTTCGCAATGTAACAGTTGTGGATTCACCATTTTTGTAGAACAATTTAACCACCAACGCCCGATCTGGTAAAGAAAGCATGCTGCCGACTTCGAATGACGGATCCGTTTCCAGCCAAGTGTTTTACTGATAGCCTGATTTGCATAAAACATCTCAGTATGACGTGTGAGCGCCCTCTGTCGGTTACTTTTGGAAACATGTTTTTTTTTACATGGAAAAAAATCCAATGTCTTTCTGACCATATTGGCGCAAACAGAAAATTTTTCCGTGCATTCCTTCTTTTATTACGAATTTTTTAACTTTGCACGAATTTATGACGCACCCTGTATTGGCCAAACAAAAAGAGTGGTTAAAGTTTCGTATCAAGGAACATGAATCTCATGTCCGAAAGGGCGAAATTAACAAGTCTTCAATAGCGTATCATAGTTGGAAATTTAATCATAATTTTGACTTTGGATCTGCAAAAATTATCCAAAAAGCTTCTTCCGTTGGTGAATTGGATTTTTTGAGACTTTTCATATTCACAAAGATTTAGCATGTTTAGTGAACGATTTTAAGTCTGATCCAGTCCTTCCTAGCGTTTTTAAAATTCTATTAACATAATTCTTGATTATTATTTTTGCCGATAGGTGGCGTTGCCTCCTCGCGCGTGGTTCTACCCGAGGGCATAAAAAAGCCGTTCCTGAGGTTTCTTTCCCTTTCTAGATATTTTGTTCTCCTGATGAGGAGGGACCTGTAGCTGCCCTCGAAATCGATTGAGTGTTTTTAGTAAATGTAAGCCAAATACAAGGTTGTTTCAGCGGATTTGAATGTTGAGAAAAACTCTAGTAAACGAGGCAAAACTTTAGCCTACTTTGTGTCGACGAAATATCAAACTTTGAGTGAGACATGTGTTCGGGCACCGTCTTGTTAGATGGTGATTCAAGTGTTCTTCTGAAAATATGGGAAAACCATACATCTTAATGCATTTGTAATGCAACACTGACTAGAAAAATGGCTAACTATGCGGGTCATACCTGAGCTGGACTCCTATCGAGTCGCATCTATGTGATATTCCCCGCTGAGGGTCGGTATGACTGTGCATAAGGCAAGATTCCCTTAAGCGCTTTTTAGGGTGACGCTATACTTAACGCATCCGTCATATGTTACATTACTGGACATTTGTGAAAAATATTTGTTTTCTCGGGGACTGATGCGTCACGAGCAATGGTGATCGTTATGAGCCTTTGTCTCTCATCCGTCATTAGTGGACCGATCAGATCCATATTCACGACACATTCGCTTTCGATCAAAGTAAGCAGAAACTTGGCGATATGATAATCTGCAGTCACATTACGCTACTATTTTCCCTTGATCTAATTCGAACGTACTTTACACTTCTAGTTAAACAAACAAAGGCGGATGGAACAGGATTCTCGTTAGAAAAGCAGCTCTGTCTTCTATCCTATACAGATTCTGGATACCATCACACACATTCGCGTTTGCATCCGCGATTACTGCTGATCATTTTTATACCCTATTATATTTCATGTATTATGCAAATTTCATTTAGTTCGGTTGCTTCCTGTATGGGTTGCAATTTTAATGGCCATCAGGGGGCAGGACTTAAACTGTTATAAGAGTATATACAAAAGTTAAGAATCCCTTGCTTAAATTCTGTAGCTTAAAAGCCACGTTATGTCTCAGTTTATTAAAGATTAACCACTTTTTGAAACGCTACCTAGAACATGTGTAATCCAAAAGCGTTTTTCTTCTTACTACGCTATTAAAAGTTTCCTACAGTTTCTAGTCGCTATTTCGTAACATTTTGTTCCACTATATTGTGTACTGAGCATAAAAAATACTACTTTGTGAAGACGTATACTTATGGAAAAGTGTAAACTCAGAATCTGTGAATAAAATTTCTGTAATCATGGTCATCAGACACTACAAATGGGAAAATTTGGGTTTAGTTTAGAATTGATTTCAATGTATTTAAAGAGAAAATCTTACTCTGGCAAAATCATGCTCCTAATATTCAATCTGGGCCAAGTATTTAAATATTAAATTATGTACGGGACAATGTTTGAAAAGACTGGTACCACGATGGAGATCTTCTATTGGTAGATGGTGTAACTTCCTGACTTTGAAATACACTTTTAAGCAGATAATGAAAACAAATAAATTGAATTCATATGATTATCTTTGCTTCCCTGTGCTACTTTTTGCATTGCAAATAATTTCACTGGAACCTTAGACTTAAATTGAAACTCTTATGGCTAGAAATAAAAATGATCACATTAACAGAAGCGCGAGGAAGATATTTTTGTTCAATGAAAACGTCGGCGACTCCTTTCAATGTATTACAGTGAAACCTCGGTTCACGAATCTAATTCTTTTATGAAGGTCATTCGTCATCCGAAATGTTCATAAACTGAATTATTTTCTCCGTAGGAATTAATGTAAAATTGATCAATTTTATCCTAGACTATAGGTGATTGTTTATTTAAAATTTTCAGCAGTACACTGCGGACCAAGAAATCGTTAATATAAAATAATAAAAAGATAAACAGATAAAATAGACGAAATATTAATTTAATTTTACTGTATATGAAGAAAAAATAGTAGACGACATAAGTGGAAAATGTAAAGGAAGATGTTCTTGTTTCGATGTGAAATTCTTTTCTATTAAAACATCAGGGTATACTTTGGAGGCATTTGCTTTGACTCTAAATGTCACTCTGCTTGAGACTGCCTATATCTCTGTTTCATTCAAAATTTTCTCAATGTAGCTTGTTGTTGTCTACGTTTTTAAATGCTTCTAATGTGGCACATTGCATTGCCCTTGAAAATGCTTATACTCTAGCTTACTACTGCATTATCAGGGTGGTATATTTATGTGAAAACTTTGCATCTTATTTTACACAAATTCCGCCACTTGAAGTACTAGGATTCCTTTTCTTTCTTCTGAAGACATTTATTCTACAATCGCCTTTTATTTGCCTGCTTCTTGAAGTTGTTATAACCCTTTCTTGTTGAGCTCATTTTTATCGTCTTGTAGTAACTTCTCCACATTTTCATTGTTAACTTCCTAGCCTATGGATTCACCTAAGTTTCCTAGTTAACAGCGATAACAAAACAAGCAAATGTCTTAAGAATCAAAGTGCCCAGTCTCTGCCTGAAACACGATCTGGACATAACATCCTCCAGGCTGAATTATGACCTTGGTAAGTCACTTGCTGCCAAGCTCTGTTAATGAAATTTAAGCAATGGGAAATGCCAAAACCCTGAGTGTTAATTATGTGGCATACGTTGCTTGAAAACACTTTTGAAAATCATATGTTGTCGACTTGAATGTTCCGAGAGAGAACGTAACCTGATGCACCTTTCATCATCCTGAGAATTTTTTATTCAGATTATCTGTTCGTGAATGCATTAATGATCCGAGGTTCAACTGTAGTTCAAAACAATATAGATATTTTATTTATTTCATTTCAAATAGCAAACAAAAAATTCTTAAATAGTGCAATAAATTTATGTATTAAAATATAATATTTCACTTCATTAATATTTGATGCATTCAAATTTGTCGTTCTTCTCAATATGGTTCTTCAGCCAACAGGCTATGTAATTCGCTGTTTAACTCTACGCTAAACGAGAGGCTAGGAAAGGACTGTATATGTAGATAGACTTTAAACTGAGGAAAAGTAACACATTATTTTTCGTTTTATCTATATTAATTACGTATAAGTTTAACTTGAAAACGAATGCATTCAAAACGTTTAATAAAGAACTGAAAGAAAATGTATCAAACATAACATAGAACTTAATGAACTGGTGTCCTTCTTTATTTGATTTTTCAAAGTATTTTTTATTCTTTTCATGAGCCAAATAACTACCCCACCTGAGCCGAACTACCAGGGTATAAAGATTTTATCCATTCGACCACTGGAGGTCATGTGAGCTGTTATAGAGTTTAATGTCTGTATAAATATGTACCATATTTTTATTTATTGTAGAAGATAAATTATTTGACTACAGCAAATCACATAAGGGTCATCTAAGGGAAAAGATGCCTTCGTGGAGAATGTTTTCAAGGAAACTTGCTCATATCCATAAGAAGGTTGTAAAATGGTTCGTATGAGTAAGAAGACTAAATATATTGCATTTTGTAAATATCATCTTAGCGATATGTTATCTTCCTCATATTTTAGAATGTTCTCTCTTGGATTTCGTTTAGAGATTTCGAGGAAAGTGCCTGCAAGTAATAACCAGTGACCGAGTAGCGCTTTTAAGCAGATACTTTAAATGCTTTATGATATTAAGCTAAGCAACTAATCCAGAAAATTATTTCTAAAAGCAACTGAATTTCTAAAACACAATATTGAACTTGTTTTTTTTTCTGTATCACTATTAATGAAATATATAAGATGCTGAGCAATAGTTTAGTTGGTTTTCTTTCGAGTTTGAAACTAAAAAAGTTATACGATACATAGTTTGTTCTTAGCTTCTTGTAAAATACTCGAATTTCTATGTTTTTGAATCGTTTTAGAATGAATAAACGAAGAAATGGCACATTTAATGAAAATGCTCGATATTTTAGCATCGTAATCTAAAACGATAAAAAAATTTATAACATGTTACGTAATAATAGTGATAAAGCAGCTGTTACGTAAAATTCATTGTTATGCGCTCTTATAACTGTTAAATCAAGTTTTCATTTGCTTATTGAAACAGCAACAACCCCTCTCCGAAAAAAAAAAGAGAGAGAGCGAGGGATTAATTGAATCCATCCACACCAAGCAAGCGCAATTAACCAAGAAATTTGAAGAAAATTAGAAATTAGAAATTTAAAAGAAATATTTGCAGTTTTTTCTGCATTTAATGTGACTACTAGTCAAAATAATCGTCCATGAAGTATCCTCTTAAAAGTCTTCCACGAAGGTATCCTCTTAAAATATCGTCCACGAAGGTATCCTTTTAAATAGTTCCTCTTAAGCAGTTAGTTATCACTGCTGTGTGATAGATAATCATATTAACTTAGCCTTGCAAAAATACTTTGTTTATACTCTCGTAAGAACGGGGAAAAATGGGGGAAATAATTTATAACTGCTGTAAACAGCTTGTTTAGAAAAAATACAAAGTGGGAAAGATTAGTTGCAAAAACTGAAAGCTAAATAGATATGTTACTTCAAAGTTAAATAACTTCTTACAGAACTCATGAAGTTAAACATAAGTATTTAGGAGCTACTGTGGATACTGAGTAAAAATTATCTAATAATTACAGTTAATTCTTCTTAATACTCATACCTTATTGTTCACAATACTGCTTTCAGAGCTCTAAAAAATTTTATTTCATTTTCGAGTGGATAACACGGCTAAGCGCAAGTAGTTCGACCCATGTTCAAACCTCGGCGAATGGGAATGAGGTTTAAACTATTTTTCTTTCGAGTGACGTATATAAGAGCCAGTGTCTCTTTAGAAAATTGTCCTAAATTAGATCTTGTCAGGAAAAGACACTTGTATATTGCCATCGTTAGACCGATCTTTTCGTATGCGTCCCCAGCCTGGACAACAATTACATCCGCCGAAATAAATAAACTACAAATTCTTCAAAATGAAACACTCCGATTGATGACTAATTGTCATTATTACGTCTCTAATGAGACCTTGCATCGGGATTTAAAAATTGAAAGAGTCGAAGAATTTCTTAATAAACAGAATCGTAACTTCTGTGATAAGGCCTTAATCTGTCCGCACATGCAACACAGTTCAGTTCAGTTGGCATGAGTCTGGCAGCCTATAATCAAAACTTTGACTTTCACTGCCTATCTTGGAAATTGCCCTTGGACTTGGTAAAATAAATTGTAAAGGAGTAACCTCTACGCCAAACGGCGAAGCTAGGATCAGTACTAAAGTACAGCATTTGTAAATAAAGATAAAAGATGAGCCTCCAAAATCAACAAGCATCTAGTGCCGCTGAGCTGATGGCAAAAAATAGTACCACAGCAGTGAAAAATTGAAAAATGAAAATATTATGTGTGAAAAAATAATGTGAGAAAGAGAAAAATTTAAGATATAATTTGGATTTTAAGGAAAAATGTGGAATACAAGAAAAAATTTGAAAATAGTTAAAGAAATAAATGAGAGTAATAGTACAGTTAAGTACAAAATTGGAAAAATCAGCTATAAATGACGAAATTCAGGCAGCAGAATGTACATAGTTCAAGCTCCAAGTAAACAAAGTTCAGCTTAACATTGGTGAATAGTTCATGTATCATTATACACTGTTATGTTTCAAATAAACGATGAAAATTATTATGAATACTTTGTAAATTATCGATTTCACAGTAGCGAAGTGATGATCATAAAGTAAATATGATAAATATTGTTCATTGAGTTTTGTCATATCCAAAGTCCTATCTGTGGAATCTTACAAAGTCTCTATGATAAGAACACTGTTACATTAAACACATAGTCACATTTGAGCTTTGCAAAAAGTTCTTGTTTAGAAAAACAAAGCCAAATTCCCAAAGTGAAATCAGATTATATACAAATATGTACACTATATAAAGTCACCACTTCACATTGTGAAAAATGCTTCTTGGACGCTTTGCAGCAATTTCCAAAGTTGGATCATAATTGATGAGATCCCTAATATGCTTGTATTTTGATTTTTCAATTTTTTGATAAAAATTATGGCTGGTACTAATAATCTGGTCTGGGATAGGTCGAATCTTGAGTTCACGATGAATTTGTATATTTCTAATGTACCATGGTGCTTGAATAATATCTCTGAGAATTTTATTTTGAAATATTTGGAGTTTCTTTCTGTAAGTTTTATAAACTGTGGCCCAAATTGGAATGGCATAAAGTAAAATTGGCCGAATGAGGGTAACATAAATTTGTTTCTTAACTTTGATACTTAGGTTAGATTTTTTATTAATTAACGGCTGAAGTGCAATTTTGGCGGCAGTAGCTTTACGTAAAGCATGTTCACTTTGTTCTTTGAAGAGAAGTTGAGCATCAAAATAGACTCCAAGATATTTAGTACTAGTAACCTCCGGGATTGGTGTATTATTGATCTGAATGTTAACGTTGACAGGCATGTTTCTTCTGTGTCTTCTGAAAAGGAGAATCTGACTTTTGCTTGGATTTATATTTAATTTCCATTTTTGAAGATAATGAGATATATGACCAATTGCAATTTTGAGCTTATCTACTGCAAGTTGTGGTTTGATGGATTTAGTAAAAATAGCGGTATCATCCGCATACTTAACAATTTTTGTATTAAGTGGCAAAGGCATATCATTAATATATATATTAAAAAGACAAGGCCCTAAAACACTTCCTTGTGGAACTCCATTTCTAATATATTTCTTGGTGGAATAGGTATTATTGATTTTAACTTGAAAAGTGCGATTTTTGAGGTAGCTTTTTAAGAGCTTTATGAAATTAATTGGCACCCGAACAAGGTGTAACTTGAAGAGTAAGCCTTCATGCCACACCTTGTCAAATGCCTTCTCTAAATCCAGGAAGCAGCTTGCAACAGTATTCTTTTTAGCAAAGGAGTCAGCAATAAATTCAGTGACATTTAGTAATTGATGAGTAGTACTGTGTCCAGCTCTGAACCCATATTGCTCATTGCTGATGATGTTGTTATCTTCAAGATGTTTGGTGAGTCTTTTCTGAAGAATTCGTTCAAAAATCTTGCCCATCCCTGGAAGTAAGCTGATCGGACGATAAGAATTGGGATCTTTAGGATTTTTGCCAGGCTTAAGAAAAGTAATAATATTAGCATTTTCCCACTGCTGTGGATAATAATTCAGCCGGATACATGCATTAATAATATTTGTAAGAAGCACAATATAATTTTTAGGTAGGATCTTTAGAATTTTATTTGAAATTCTATCAAAGCCTGGCGCTTTTCTATTTTTTAAATTTTTGACAATTTCATAGATTTCAGAAGGAGAGGTAGGAGTCACGTCATCAGTTCCAACACGATCGGTGAGATGCAGGTTGAAATTGTTCGCATCTTCATCAATTTCGGAATTACTATTGTAGTTATTAGAGAAAATTTTTTCAAGGTGCTGAGCTAAAGCTTCCACAACTTCTTTCTCAGAGTAAACCAATCCATTATTAGTATTAATGGGGCGATGTCATAACTGAAATTCTTCCTAAGCGCTTTCGCAATTTTCCAAACAGTACCAGGGTTATTGTCCATATTTTCTAAAAGATTTTCCCAAGTATTGGATCTGTATTCAGCAATTGCAGCTTTTTTTTCTCTAATTTTTCTGTTAAGTTGATTTTTAATGGCTGGATCACAGGTGCGTCGCCACTGTTTTGCAACTCGATTTTTGTCTTTAATTTTTTGTAAAATTTCTTCTGGTAATTTTGGCTTTTTATATTCTTCATAGGAAGTAGCTTTATCCAAGGCCTGATTGATTTTGTGGTTAATTTTAGTAATTTGTTCTTCAATATTTGAGATACTGGCAAGAACCGGGTGCGCAGGTAGTTTTTCAAGATAGTAGTTAAATTTTGTCCAGTCCGTAATATGTTTTAATGGAAGAGTTTTTTCAAAGCTATGGTATGTAAAGTTAACAGGAAGATGGTCAGAATTTAATTGATTATGTACACTTAAGTAAGGAATTTGGTGAACATTTTTTGTGATAGTAATATCAAGCACATCAGCAGAACCATGATAGTCATATCTGGTAGGATCATTAGGGCCGAAAATTTTTATATCATTAAGTAGAGAGTAATTATAAAGGAAGTTACCATTTTGATTATCACGTCTAGAGTTTCAGCTTATGTGTTTTGCATTCAGATCACCCGCTATAATAGAGGGAATAGTAATGCTGTTAAAAATATCTAAATCCGAAGAATTGAGCATGATCCGAGGTGGATTATAAACAAAGATGAACAAAACAGGTTCACTAGTGCATGAGTGTACAATAACTGCAGTGAATTCAATTCTAGTATTACCTGTGAGGATATAGCTGGTGGAATGTAGATAATTTTTTACCATTATAAGAGCTCCGCCGCCTCTATTGCAGTGACGATCAGTCCTGTAGATTTTAAAACTTTGGATTTTAAATTTGTCACTCGCCCGAAGGTGAGTTTCATTTATCAGAAAGATATCTATGTTATGATGAGTTGCATAATTAAGGATCTCAGTGTTTTTGTTTTTAACACCATTGGTGTTAAAATACGCAATATTAATAATGCTTGCAGCAGTGATATGGCAATTTACAACATTATTATAAGGTCTAAAACTCATAATTAAGGTTGCAAATTATGTCGAAAGCTTCACAGCCTATCTGAATCTTGTCCAGAATTGATTTTGCTGAGAGAAATCTTTGTAAAAGCGATTTCCCGATAGTAATTAAGTTTTTGATCCACATAATGAAGCTGTGGGTGGAGTTAGTGTTGGAAGGATTGCTTTCAGCTTTTGGAGCTTCCTGATTGGCTGAGGTTGATCCTGGTATATTGCTATTGGTTTCACTTCTAGATCTTGGTGCGCTAGGCAACGGAGGAAAATTTTCTAAGTCATTTATAATATTATACGTATTGGAATTTTGACTTGTTCTTTCTCTTCGCGCTTGTCGTTGAGCGATCTTTTCCTTGATATTATTTGGGTGTTTATCGCAACCGCGATAAGAACTTACATGCGGGCCACCGCAGAGGGCACACTTTCCTGGTATATTCGGGTCTTTTTTACAAGTATAGGTTGCATGATTTTCTCCACGTTTTAAGCAGCGTGTCTTGTGCTTGCAATGTGCTTTACTATGCCCGTACCTTTGGCAGTTATGACACTGCGTCGGGCCGGGCGTAGTCTTGAAGGTAACAATTTTTACTCCTAGATCAAGGATATGTGTAATCGAGTATATTTTCTTACCATTGATACTTCTTTCTACTTCAGCAAGAAAAGTTGGCATTTTAACAATTTCTCCATCGATCTTCTTAGTGAATTGCTTAACAGCAATAATTGGAATACCTTTTTCTTTTAACTCCTCAACTATATCTTCGGGTTTGGTGTGAGCTGGGAGCTTTTTGATAACAGTGCGTATAGGTTTTTCCATCTGTAAAGGAAAGGCATGATAAGGAATGGTCTGTTCATCTAAATACCTAGTCGCAGTTCTATAATCATCGGTACTTTTCACTTTGATATGAATGTCCGTGCTTTTGAGATTACAGTTCAGTTCAGTTTTTTGAGAATACATTCCATGTTAGAATTAACTTTCTTAATTTCATCACGTAATTTCTTCCAATCAGAGACATCAGAGATGATAATGGGCGGGATTCTGTTCGCCATCTTTTTAGGTTTAACGAAATCTCCTTCAGAATTTTGAGAACTGATGATCTGAATATCCATATCATCATCATTATTTAAAGCAGCAAACTTGTTTTTAATTGACGTGGTCGATGTGTCACTGGAATCACTTAAATTGCGTTTATGAGTTTTACGCGGTTTGATCCAATTTCCTTTTTGGCTATCATTGGGAATTCGCTTATCCTCAGCATTGTTTTGCTGACTTATGGAGATAGGTTGAGTATCTTTTGAAGATTGACTTTCAGTTGGCAATTTGGCATGAGTTTTATCGGGAGTAATATTAAGACCTGTCATAATTTCATCAGTTAAATTATGAACATTTTTGAAACCTGCACAGGTTTTTCTCTAACGTATTAACCGCTGCATTAATATCGTTTAAGATATCCTGAGAGACTTGTACATTACCATTTAGAATAGCATTCCTTTGAATGGTTAAGTTAAGTAGCATAACATATTTAAGTTCAGGGGTGCCATTATTAATTATATCCTGAATTTCAGTTTTGTGTCTAACAAAATCTAGATCCATAATTAAGCCTAAACTAACCGAGAACCCTACGATCTCGAAGCAAGGCAATATCCAACATATTATCAAACAAAAATCTTAACTCTGAAAAGAGCAAAGATGAAAGAACTTACCGAGTTGATCCATTTCAGAAGCAAGAAGCTAAAAATACATGCAACACTGACTGACTGACTGATTTGGTATCGCCGGACTACCACACAAGTGCAGTGTCTCCGGCTCGTTCAATTTTTGCCTTTTGGCGCTTAACGTAGATCTTTCCGAACGTGGCATCCCCGTAGGGAACAGAGGAGGTGGAAAGAAGGGGACCAGACATCACAGGTCGATAAAGGCAGGCGATCATGGGCAGCAAGACTGAAGTGAAATCATAATATACAGAATTTATACAATAAGAATTTACAAGTACAATTAAATTAAGTAAAATATATACATTACAGTTGTATTCAATATTATATATGCATTACAATTTAAATCGTAGCAGGTGAAATTATGTACAATGAGTTATCATGAGAACTTTATTCAAGTAACATTTTTTCTGTGTTGCCTGAGACCTAAGTTGGAAAATTAGAATCCATTGCAAGGTGGGCTGCCAGTGGTCTGATGGTACTATCTTCCTTCAATATAATGTAATTTAATGTATTTAAATTTTGCAAATGTGCACAGGAGAGGACTTTCTCATAGAAGTTTCTATTGGTCTTATGAATGTGTTGCTCTATTGTATCCATTTTTAAATCCTTGTGTAATGTGGAATTACTAACGTAGTAGTGAGCATTGGTGATGGTTCTGAGTATTATGTTTTGTATTATTTGCAACCTTCTCATATCTTTCTTTGTAGCAGTATTCCATGCTGGACTGGCATACGTAAAGATTGGCCGTATATTCATGATGTATACTAGTCGCTTTCTTCTTAAGTCTAATTTAGAGTATTTATTTAAAAGCGGTTTCAGACTATTAATAATTGCGTATGCTTTTCTTCTGACTTCTGAGATGTGATCTTGCCAGGTTAGTTTGTTATTTAGCATAACTCCTAGGTACTTTGCTTTATTTACCTGGGGTACCTCTATGTTGAATAGATGCAATTTACGTTTTAACGGTGTTTGAGTATTCTTTCTTCGGACTATTAATAGTTGGGATTTCTGTGCATTAATCGAGATCCTCCACTTTGTACACCAATTCTCTATGTCAGGCATAACGTCTTGTAACTTTTTTACTGCATGGTTTGCGTTAGCCGAGCGAACTGCCAAGGCAGTGTCGTCGGCATAACAACCCAGGAAGTTATTTCTATCAAGATGTGTTCTAGGAAAGTCAGCGACATATAAGAGATATAAAATGGGTCCCAAAATGGACCCCTGGGGGACGCCGGCATTAATTTACATAACATTTGAATTATCCTTGCCTACAGAAACTGTAAATTTGCGATTTGAGATGAATGAGACGATTAATTCAATAATTTCTCTGTCCAGGTATAGATTTATTAATTTGAAAATAAGCCCCTCATGCCAGACGCGGTCGAATGCTTTCGCCACGTCCAGCATGAGGATGGCTACATTCTGTTTATGATGTAAGGCATTTCCGCAAAATTCAACCAGCCTCACCAGCTGCTTCGTTGTAGATAGTTTACTGCGAAACCCGAATTGTTCGGGGGGTAGTACATTTAGGAAAGGCTTGAGTCTGCTGTATATTACTCTTTCATAAATTTTTCCTAAACCAGAGAGCAGGCTAATTGGCCTATAACCCTCAGGTCGCGTTGTATCTTTCCCTGGTTTCGGAAGAAGAATGATTTTTGCATGTTTCCATACAGTGGGAAAGTAACTTATGCTGAGACTTGCATTAATAATTCCTGTGAATTTTGTGATAATATTCATAGGGAGCTTTTTAATAGCAATATTACTTATTGTATCATGTCCTGGAGCTTTGCGTGCTTTTAATCTCTTAATTAATTCCTTGATTTCCAGCGGTGTGGCAAGCTTGATTGGTTTTCTCACTGTAGGTGCATTGAGCCAATCACGGACTTTGTAACACACGTCGTAGACAAAATCTAAGTCTCTTGGGTGCCTATTTGGCGTAAATTGCTCTGCTAGATGTTTCGCAAGAACTTCAGCTTTTTCTTCATTTGTAATAGCTATCTTATCATCTGTGAAAATTGGTCGCGTGCTATCTGGTTTTCTTTTTAAATTTTTGATAAATGACCAAAGCGAGCCGTCTATAGGGCTTAAGCTTAGTATTTTTTCTTCCCATATGTCATTGCGGAATAAATCTATTTCTTTTTTAATGATTTTATTAAGTTTGTTTATTTCCTTTTTTAATTGCGGGCTCCATGTTAAATGCCAGCGTTTTCGTATGCGGTTGCGTTCAGAGATCATCTCTCTTATCTTTTTGGGTAATCTATTGGCATATTGCTCCTTTGAAACATACCTGGAGGCATTATTGATCGCAGTATTTATTTTTTCAGTGAATGTGTTGATTGCTTCGTCTATATCCTTCCTATTTCGCAAACTTTCAAATTTTGGAGGGTTATTCGTTAGTAAGTCTGCATACATATCCCAGTTAGTAATTTTGATTTGTTCATTTTGAGTGTTCTTGGCAATACCTAGTGTGACTAATACTGGTACATGATCAGAAGATAATTCGTGATCAAATTTTGGAGGGTTATTCATTAGTAGGTCTGCATACATATCCCAGTTAGTAATCTTAATTTGTTCATTTTGAGTGTTCTTGGCAATACCTAGTGTGACTAATACTGGTAAATGATCAGAAGATAATTCGTGTTTAACTTCTAATATCATAGGTATATTTGTATTTGTTAGCAGAACATCTAAGATGTCTGCTCGCTGCAGATTACTTGGGTGGTATGTGTATTCTGAGGGTACATTGATTGAGACTGGATACTGTGAAAGAAAATCATATAGAATAATGCCATTTCTATTCGTGCGGCGACAGCCCCATTCCATATTTTTTGCATTTAGCTCTCCTGTGACTATGAAGGGATGATTATTTGGGCAAAGATCAGCTAATGCACTATCCGTCAGTTGGGTTTGTGGTGGATTATAAATAGAACTAAGATAAATAGTGCCATGAAACGGCAGTACAACCGCAACCGTAACAGCTTCATAATTGTTATTTCTAACATTATTAATTAAACATGACTGTAGAGACTTTCGAACATAGATGGCAGTCCCACCACCTCTTTGATTGAGTCGATCACACCTATAAGTGTGGAAATTTGCAATATTAATGTTCCTGCTGGGCGATGCATGGGTCTCCGTTATTAAGGCAACATCTACGTCATAATTGATGAGAAAGTTAGTAAGTTCCATGATTTTATTATGGACGCAACAGGCGTTCCAGTACATTAATTTAATAGGCGCTTTATTAATGGTGTTCTTGTCCATTATCAGCATTACTTTTTTGTGTATCCTTATTTAAACTTTGTACTTGTCTTATTTGTTGGGAGAGTTGGAAGCCGGAGTTTTTAATTACTGCAACTAGTTCAGCGAGATCCGCAAAAACTTTTTTGGCTTCATTAATAGTTTCAGTATATAGTCCTGCTGATAGTGCTTGGGCGTAGGACTTATTCTCTACGATTCTGCTACTGAATATTTTTACTTTGTCTTTATTTTTAATGCCTTTTTTTGGGAATTTTTCGCAACCTCTGAAGTTGGATGTATGTTCCAGATTGCAGTTTACACACCGAGGTGGCGTATCTTTATTCTTATTCGGGCATTCGTAGGAGAAATGATCTTCTGCACACCTAACGCATTTAGGTGAATAATTGCATCCGATCTGAGTATGATGGAATCCTTGACATCTATAGCATTGCAAGGGTCCCGAGCGTCCTTTATATTGTTCAATTTTTATTCCTAATCCTAGTAATCTGTGTTCATTATATATTTGTGAGGCTTTTTCATTTTTTGGGAGCGAGACTAAAAATAATGGTAATTTAGTCACTTCACCGTTGCGTCTTCGTGACATTTGTTTTACATCCGTAACTTTATAATTCAAAGCCACTAATTCGTCAAAGATATCTTTTGGATCATCATCTCTTAACAATCCTCTGATCACTACCTTTAAATCCCGGTCTTGGGGTAAAATGTAGCAGTGATATTCAACATTTTCTGCTTTTAGTATTCTTATACATAGCCGATATTCCTCTGCATTTTTTGCAAATAATTTGATTCCATTTGGTATCGTATGCGCGTTATTTAGATCAATATTATTTGAAATAAGTGCACTACGCACTTTTTTTCACCCTTGACTGTTCACTTTTATAGTTATTGGGGGGATTTTATTTTTTGGTGTGAAGTCTTGTTCGGTAGGTAGCTGTGTGTCAGCGGGTACCTGTGATTTTGGTTCCTCAGTTGGCGTTGTGTCCATGATATTATCTTCACTAACAGTTTTATTCATAATATTTGAATTTATTTTTATTTTGTTAGTGTTATCTTTAGAAGTCATGTTACTTTTTTCTTCTTGGGTATTTGTATCTACCTCAATTTTCTGTTTTTTGCATGTATTTCTAGTGATCCTACTCCGAACGGTTTGATCACCGCGACGTTTCGCGTAAAATTCTTCATCGGAACTTGTGTCTTTGTCTAAAGTTATATCATTGTCAGAGTTACTATTAAGTGTGTCCTCAATTCTGATGGGGCTTCTAGAGCGTTCTTCATCACTACTCACATGAATAATGCGATTATTGTGTTTATTATCCTCAATAACCTTTACAGAATTATGAGTACTAGGCTCATGTATATTATCTGTACTCTGTTTTTGGGTTATTGTAGCATTTCCTAATTGTGTACTATCATTAGTATTTTCATCATTATTTAAATCCTGCAAATGCGCATTTATGCACTCTAACATCTGTTTAAAGAAATTAATTTCTTTAAGTCTTTTACTATCTAGTTGTCCTGTAATTTGTTCCTGTTCGCCTTCAGCAATAAGTTGCTGAAAAAATACCTTAACGCGGTCCATGATCGCACTAGCCAAATCCTATCCAAAAAATCCAGCGCCCGAATCGCAAGCAACCTGCGCCCCGGAACCGGGCCCACACGATGGTGTCCCGGCAGACGGATGAGCAGGCGGAAACCTACAAGGTCCCTGACTCTCACCTGACAGTGAGAGCTTGGGGATAACTATGTAGGCAAAGCAAACATGCAACACGTCAAGGTATTTGATTATATACCATTACAAGAAGATTGCAAAATCCGCCCCTATGCGGCGCACCTATCAAGAGATGATAATTTCCCGACCTAGGGACCCAAATTCCTGCAACCTTTGATATTTATTTAAAATATCTTCTGTATATACTTGTATATATCTTTTTATTACCTTTTTAATATGTTTCTCATCTGCATTTTATCACTTGTATTATACTTTGTATCTTTTGATTATTAATTGTATGTATTTTATGTATTTGTATGTGTATACGCTCATACATAGTCAGGATTTCACTTACATTAGATTTTATCTCTCCTTGGCTTGCTGTTCGCTTGCGTTGTGTGACGTGTGGTCACTCCCTTTCTCCAATTCTGACCCCCCTTGCCACCGGTCATTGCTTTTATGAATCTTGTGCATTGTGCATAACTATCAAGAACCGAAAACGTCGCGTTGCAACAGCGACATCCGGCCATACATGTAATGACAATGACAAAGAAAATCGTCAGCATTAGTAATGAGGCTCTGCAGGCTTTACCAAGAAAATGCGTAGTACTTCTTACCAACATATTTACTGCGTGCATACGGCTATGCTACTTTCCACAACAGTGGAAGCATACCATTATTGTTACTATCTTAAAGCCTGGAAAAAATCCAGACGATGCAGCTAGCTACCGTCCGATCAGTTTATTACCACCGGCGGTTAGTAAGCTATTTGAAAGGATACTGCAATCCAGACTGTCCTCTTACCTAGAAATCAAGGATATTATCGAAAAGCACCAATTTGGATTCAGAAAGGGTCACAGTACGACACATCAGATTTTAAATTTGATTGAGTTTGTGGCTCAAGAATTCCAAAAGAAAAATGCAGTCGCTGCGTGCTACCTCGACTTTGAAAAGGCTTTCGATCGAGTGTGGCACGCAGGACTAATTCACAAATTATCAGAGCTAATGATTCCCTACAGCTTCACAAAATTAATGATCTCATATCTCAAAAACAGGACATTTCAAGTTCGATGTGCAAATACGTTTTCACAGAAAAAGAGAATTTTTCGAGGAGTACCACAGGCAAGTTGCCTTGGTCCTCAATCATTTGTAATCTATGTAAACGACATGCCACAGCCTCTTAATTCTACAGTACTTAAGTATGCTGATGACACTGTCATTTTAACTCAATTTTTTCAGGAAAGCCCTACTATGTAATCATCTGAATATATTTAAAGTTTTTGACTATGTTACCTTAGAAGAAGATTATAATCTTAGGCCTTTTGCAGCTCATTTGACGAGGGATTTGAACTTCCCGACTTAAACTGCAGCAGCATGTATATAGTGTAAATAGTGTTTATATAACTGTTATTATCTTACTTGTATTTTTCATGCTTTCATTTCATTTTGTATTATATGTTTATTAATTCTCTTATATATGTATTTTATATGTATGTACCTGTAAGCTAAGTTTAACTCCTATTTTAAAATTGTTAGGAAAACCTCTCCATCGTCTTTGTCATTGGTTTGTTTTTCTTGCGGTGTCTGGTACCCCCGATTGGTTATGCTATAAATTTTTTCTTCATCTCATATTATTTCAAGCACCTGTCAGGAAAACTATGTTTGGTGCATATTTCTGCGGATGCATATTTCTGCGGATCTTTAGTGAGCCGGATAAACCTCATATTATGCGGTATCCCGGCAATAGCGTTCCCGACTAGACTAGACATTTTAACTCCTTCAATCTCACCGCAACATTCAATTGATAAGCTACAGCTGCAAGTTAACTATATCGCCGCATGGTGTAAACTAAGGAAGATTAACCTTAATTCAAGCAAATGTTGTGTCGTATTATATCGACGTTACAAAATTCGTATTGAAGTTAACATAAACATCAAAATTAACAATATCCCTGTTCCAGTTGCAAGCTCTTATAAATATTTAGGAGTCTATGTAGACAGCAAACTAAACTTTAGAGACCATGTCACTTATACCCTCAATAAGGCGAATGCCGCTTACATGTCAATCTACCCCCTTATAGGTAGAAAATCAACATTGAACTTACATACGAAGCGCACACTTTATATTACCTTAATTAGGCCAATTATGTTGTATGCGGTCCCGGCATGGGCAACTGCAAAAAAGACCGAATGACTGAAAGTAGCAACGCTTCAGAATAAAATACTAAGATCCATTGCAGCGGCTCCGTGGTATGTTAGAAACTCGATAATTCACCAGGACTTGAAAATTCAGTCGATTGAAGAATTTATATTAGTGACTGCACATAATTTCTTCTCTAAAATGGAAAGATCGCAATATGCAGCAAATAGAGAATTAACGGTATATGATCTCACAGTGGAAAGTGTCGTCAAACGTCCAAGAAACATCCATCATAACCCAAAGTGGTGGTAATGTTGTATATATTGTATATAGTGTGAATTTAATTTATGTTTACTCAAGAAAGGACTTTGCTGAATTTTGCATAGAAAGGACTGCGCTTAAATAATTTATCTATGCATGGAAAGGAGTGTGCCAACTGCTGTGCATAAGTTTATTTAATCTATTTTTCATTATTTACTCTATTATTCATTTCATTCTGCAGCATATTGATTATTTTATTTACTGTGTTAAACTTTAATTACTACTACGGAGGATTATTGATTCAAAGAAGGCTTCCTGCACCCGGATTGGACCAGAGTTGTCAGGTGATCCAGTCACTGCTAATTTACATATTTTAGTTACTTTACAAAATTACGGATTATTTAAACTGAAAAGGACTGTTATTTCTAATATTTTCTGATACCCTGATTGCAGGAAAAATAGTGACTTTTAGGAATTAAGTTGCCTTAATTAATTACATAGCATTTTTCATTACTTTTACCAGGTTTGCTGAGAACCAATCAGAAACTAAGATAGCCGCTGCGATGATTGGTTTTGCTAGTCACGTGATTATGAGTTAGTCAGTCACGAGCTCGCCTCTATCCGCAGATTTCCTGTATGATTTAAGATATGCTCAACGCAACATCAAAATTAAGATATGCCAATGCTTACTTACTACCCTGACTCCTGGTGGATGAATTAAGTTATGATGGAATCTCAAATACCTTTACTGCATGCCACTTTTCCACGATCACCTTTGTGTGCTGGCGCCTTTTATAACTTGATTACCATTGGCCTATGGCAAATTCTAAGATACAGGAGAAAGCTCTTTTAGTAGCTGAGTCCTGCTACTACAGTATTTCACAATTCACAGAAAATCGTCCACGAGAAGTTACTTCCCGCTAAACAGATCTCAGAAAATTCGCCCCGAAGACATCCTGTACCTTAGAGGTAGATAGACTTCGTAGGTTTTTGTCATATTCTAATAAACAAGCAGACCCTCTAAGCGAATTGCCCTTGTGTGCTTTAGACAATTAGTCTAACCTAATTTTTGTTTTTGACTACAGTTTACTTATAACAAGAAATGATTATTAACAGCATTAATTTAAAACAGATGTATATACATACATATATAATATTTTGGGAATGGTAGCGTATATGTAAAGTGGACATGTTTACTGCGTAAATGGCATGATGGCATACAGACGTGGCCGAGTTCAACATAATTTTATTATTTGATAAAGCAATTCTGAAGACACGCAATGATTGCTTTATGCATGATTATGGGTGCAATAGGACTCCCTTCCCCACAATTCTGCATTATGCATCTTCGAAAAATTTATTACTCCCTCCGTCCCAAATTAGTTGCTGCATTTAAGTCGAAAATTTTGTCCCAGATTAGTTGCCACATTTCAAGTAGGTGGAGTCATAAATAACTTTCGATGCAGTTTAGTAGATTGACACCAGTAAAACTGTGTATCAATTAAAATTGTTTAATTTGCAATTAAAATTATCACAACTTGGTATTTTCAATCTCATTTTTTACTTTCCACAAATGTAGCACTTATTTTGAGACAAATTTTTCGAAGCAAATTTACAGGGCTTGCACTTTCTTAAGGCACGCCCCATTTTGTGAGGACTCTACCACCGTTGTGCAAGAAAGATCATTTTCTTCCTAATGAATTCACGATTCATTAGCTATTATAGAATATACATATAATAGTTAGCTATTATAGAATATATATATAATAGTTTTATGCGATTGTGGGAAGAGTCCTTACAAAATGGGGCGTTTCTAGGGTTAAGAGTGCTCAAAACTTGGATACAAGCAGCGAATGCTTGGTAAGTAAATGTTGTTGACTGATAGCACAGCACCCTGAAATCTCTGAAAAATGTTCAAACAAAATCATAAAATCATCAGAATCAATAATCAGTACATCATATCTGAATTTTTTCCAAAAGAAAATGTCTGGACGTGGAGAAAGAGGTAAAGAGGAGGAAGGATTAGGTGACGCATTGCCACCAGATAAACCAAATCCGCATAACGATCTGACAAACCACCCAACAGACGAAATGGATACGGACACCGAACACCCACCAGCTATTACGGACAACGAAATACGGATACTAAGAGAGGAACTCAAAGAAATGGAACGACTACTAGAAGAAGATATTGAAATCCACAAGATGTTATCTGCCAACAGACCAGTCACGGATAGAGACTACGTTACGGACCTCATGAAACCAAAAATAGAAGCAAGAAAGAAGAAGATAGTCGAACTGAGGGGTAAGTTAAATTTTTATACCTCACGTGTAGGCACTTTAAACAACACCAACAATGTTAAACGGAAAAATCCTACAAATAATCAGGACTCAGATGGCTTTATTAAGCCCACAAAAACAGCAAAGAAAACTTTATTAACTACACCTACAGTGAACTTAGTAAATATTCAAAATAGTTTCCAAGCTCTTTCAGTAAATAATAATAATCAAAATGCAAGCAATCAACCAACTCTAAATCAAAATAATACATTTAATAATGTAAACCCAAATAGCCCAACACCTATCATGGTTAAGCCAGAAGATGGCGCCACCTACAACAGCTTCTTGAAAAAAGTAGCAAAACTAACTAAAGCAAACTTCTATGGCAAAGTCAGCGGCGAATATCTTAAATTGCTACCCAGTACTCCAGATGATCATAGAATGTTATCGCAAGATTTACTCAACCATAAAATTGAGCACTATGTAATCACACCTAGGCATAAAAAGCCCATCAAAGTCGTCATCAGAGGCCTGCCAATAACAACTGACAAAAGCGAAATAATTGAAGAACTAACTAAACTAGGCTATTCAATCTTCAAAGTTGTTCAACTAACTAGATTTAGAACAAAACAGCCAATGCCTCTATATCAAGTTCAACTAAATATCACAGATAACGTTGAAAAAATATATGACGAAACACACCTAGGTCTATTTATGATTACAGTTGAAAAATACATTAACAAAAATTTAGTCCCGCAGTGTCACAACTGCCAAAGATTTCACCACTCTTCTGACAACTGTTTCTTCCAACCAAGGTGTGTCAAATGTGCACAATTCCATAAAACACAAGACTGTCCTCATGTTGGACCTATAGAGAACCCTATTTGTGTAAATTGCACAAAAAATCACCCAGCATCCTATAGGGGATGTGAAAAATTTCCAAAGTTAAAAACAAAAGAAAATATACCAAAAGTACCTACAAACAATAATCTAGCAGAAAAACCAAAAAACACTACTACTATTAGCAACAAAAGTTATGCACAAGCTGCAAGCCAATCAGCAACAAATAAACCAGCCAATAACATCACAGCAAATAATAATGACCTATTTTCAACAATTAAAGAAATTTATCAAATCTTCGGAAATGGAAAATTATCAAAAATATTTAAAGCACTGCAAAATAATTTAAACCAACTAAAAGAAGCAGCAACACCAATGGAAAAATTACTAATTCTCTTCACAATATGTGAAGAATCAGAAATCTTTAATGAATAATGTTTAATTCAACCACTGACTTTGCCATAGTTACATGGAACGCAAACGGTCTTTTTCATAAACTTAATGAACTCAAAGAATTTATAAATGAGCACAACCCTTCTATTATATTCATACAAGAACACATGCTTGACCCAAACAAAATTTTCAGCATTGTTGACTACGATTTATATCGCTACGACCGACCCCCCCATCTGCACAGCAACTATCATCACAGAACAACGAGAGGCGGAAATATTCTATTAGTTAAGCGCTCTCTCCCTCATTACCAAAATACATTAACACTGCCCTCAGCTTTTGAAGCTTTGGCAATTACAGTAACACCCCCACATACTCCTCCCATCACTTTTGTCTCCACCTATATTAAAAACAACATTATCACTAAACAAGAACTCACATCTTCATTAGATGTGATTTTTAAACTCAACAATAGAGTCATTCTAGGTGGAGATCTAAACGCACGACATCAGGCATGGAACTGCAATTCAAAAAATAACACAGGAAACACAATTTATCAACTTGCTAACTTAGCCAAATTTAAAATTGCAGCTCCTACACACCCAACACACTACATGCTCGGAAGCGCAAACGTGATTGATTTCTTTTTACTCAAAGGTATAAACTATGATTATTCTGTTGAAACGCTCAATGAGCTTTCATCAGATCATAATCCAGTTATATTGAAACTCAATCACAATATATGTAGTACACCACAACCACGAGCCTTTAAAACTAACTGGTGTAACTACACCAAAGCTCTCAACAACACTCAGTACACACCCATGACAATACACAATGAGGAAGAGTTAGACGCACAAATAGATAAATTCACCTCTGACCTCCAAACTGCTCTGAAGAATAACAGCGAAGCATGCAAAAAGAAGAGAAAACAATCTACTGAACTCCAAAATTTGATAAAGTCTAGAAATAAAGCCAGAAAAGAATGGCAGAGAACCAGAAGCAGAGAGGACAAAAGAATACTAAATGCACTACATCAACAAGTCAGGATTTTATCCAAAAAACATGCACAACACTGCTGGGCTAATTCAATAGAGTCGTTATCCCCAGACGATACCTCGCTCTGGAAAGCGATTTCTAGTTTACGTGAAAGCCACACAAACATTCCGCCCTTAAATGGCCCTCACAGAATCGCATACACAGAAATTGAGAAAGCTGAGTCCCTAGCGGATCACTACGCTTCTCAATTTACACTAAACAACATATCTGACTCACACACAGAACACACAGTTACACAAACACTTACACAATACTTTACAAATACAAGCGCTAACAACACGATTCTAGTCAACCCTTCGAACGTATTTGGCTATATCCAAAATATGGAAAGAAAGAAAAGCCCTGGTATCGATAAAATCAGCGTGAAAATGATCCAAAAAATGGGACTTCTAATGTTCTGCAGACTGATAAAAATCATCCAAAGCATAATAAAACTACGATACTTCCCAAAGAAATGGAAGATAGCTGTCATCTCTCCCATACCAAAACCTGGAAAAGATGGAACACATGTTTCCGGATACAGACCGATCAGTCTTCTACCCATCCTAAGCAAAATTACAGAAAAAGTTATACTGGACAACATCAATAACTTCATAACCGAAAGAAATATACTCATCCCAGCACAATATGGTTTTAGGAAAAACCACTCAACTACGCTACAACTTTACAGAGTAATAGAAATGATATCGCAAGGTCTGCAAACGGGTATTCAAACACCTGCAATATTTCTGGATATAGCTAAAGCGTTTGACCGTGTATGGCTAGATGGCCTACTTTACAAACTAATCACTCTGGGTTTCCCAGAACATATCATTACAATCATAAAATCTTATCTAGCAGATAGAACATTTGTCGTTCGCATCAACCAAACATATTCTACACATAGAAAAATCGAAGCAGGCACACCGCAAGGTTGTCTGCTCTCACCTACACTTTTTAACATTTATGCGAACGATATACCTCACACTCACAACACTACACTTGCAATGTACGCTGACGATACAGCGATTCTTACACAAAGTGCTTCACTTAGCTCAGCATTACAACAACTACAAGAACACATCCATGCAATAGAATCCTGGCTAACCAAGTGGAAAATAGAACTAAATGTTGAAAAAACTGAAGCAATCGTTTTCTCTAAGAAAATTTATATCTATGGATGCCTCACAATCTTCGACAAAAGAATCCCCTGGGTCAAGCATACAAAATACCTAGGTGTTATGTTGGATAGAAGATTAACATTTGTACCCCACATAAACCATATAATTAAAAAGTTTCGAGTCAGTAAACAAACACTTGCCCCATTAATTGCTCGAAACAGTTGTTTAGACATAGATCATAAGTTGCTCATTTATACGACCGCTTTGCGTCCCATTCTGACATATGCATGCCCTGTATGGGGCTATTTAAGTAAAACAACTTTAAGAAGACTACAATCAGTCGAAAATATTACCCTCAGATCAATGACTGGTGCCAGATGGTACATTAGAAATACTGCAATTTATAAAGAATTGAATATAAAATGCCTAATGGACATGATCAAAATAATTGCAGAAAAATTTTACGCAAACTTACATACAAGTCAAAACCCATCCATTCCATCTCTACAATATGATATTAACGCACCATATAATAGAAAACGGCCCAAAGCCATTCTCAGGAATGTGCCGTAAGCCAAATGTTTGAATTCCTGCTTTAATTTCTAATTAATTACATTACTTAAGCTTCAAATACTTTAAATGATCTCACATTAAATGCTAATATGTGGCGCCATCTACTAACAAGCTAATAAACTATGCCTACACGTGAACTAACACCCTCAGTCCAATCAGCAACTCTAGATCCTGCCAGAACCAATCAGAGAACAGAACGCCTCAAGACCATAAGAACATACCGCGGCTGCAATCATCTTCGACCACATTTCAAGACTCGACGCTGCCTGTGTCTGACGTATCTCTTATCGCCGAAACGGTGTCTCTAACACCCACAATGCCTTGACCCTAACTCCGATCCACGCACATGGTTTGCATCATCATTTTACACCAGCCATATTTCAAGTTATGCCTAGAATTAATATTGCTTATTCAATTAAAATTCATCTACCAGTCAACAACATCGACGAAGAAGATTATGCTAAGACAACACTCGGAAACAGAAACAACTTCGATCGGGGTAGGACTTGTCCAGGAACCCGTTGAAATGAACCCAAGGTTCACGGATGCAAGATTAACATTTGTACCCCACATAAACCATATAATTAAAAAGTTTCGAGTCAGTAAACAAACACTTGCCCCATTACTTGCTCGAAACAGTTGTTTAGACATAGATCATAAGTTGCTCATTTATACGACTGCATTGCGTCCCATTCTGACATATGCATGCCCTGTATGGGGCTATTTAAGTAAAACAACTTTAAGAAGACTACAATCAGTCGAAAATATTACCCTCAGATCAATGACTGGTGCCAGATGGTACATTAGAAATACTGCAATTTATAAAGAATTGAATATAAAATGCCTAATGGACATGATCAAAATAATTGCAGAAAAATTTTACGCAAACTTACATACAAGTCAAAACCCATCCATTCCATCTCTACAATATGATATTAACGCACCATATAATAGAAAACGGCCCAAAGCCATTCTCAGGAATGTGCCGTAAGCCAAATGTTTGAATTCCTGCTTTAATTTCCAATTAATTACATTACTTAAGCTTCAAATACTTTAAATGATCTCACATTAAATGCTAGTATGTGGCGCCATCTACTAACAAGCTAATAAACTATGCCTACACGTGAACTAACACCCTCAGCTCAATCAGCAACTCTAGATCCTGCCAGAACCAATCAGAGAACAGAACGCCTCAAGACCATAAGAACATAGTCACTTTTTCCGAGAGAAGTAGTCACGTGAGTGGCAGAGGCAATCAGCGTCGTCCATAGATGGATGAACAAAGTTCGTAGCAAAATCAAAACAAACAATCAAAACAACAATGGTTTGCATCATCATTTTACACCAGCCATATTTCAAGTTACGCCTAGAATTAATATTGCTTATTCAATTAAAATTCATCTACCAGTCAACAACATCGACGAAGAAGATTATGCTAAGACAACACTCGGAAACAGAAACAACTTCGATCGGGGTAGGACTTGTCCAGGAACCCGTTGAAATGAACCCAAGGTTCACGGATGCAATAATCAGTACAAAAGTATTCAAATGTAGCAACTAATTTGGGACAGAGGGAGTACTATTTTTAGAACAAAGAGGGGGAAATATCCGAACTAAAAACAGGAATTTAAAGGTTAGATAGCCAAATTAAAATGAGGATTAAAAAGAACTAATGGCAAACTGAAGTTAATAATTCAGTTACATTTTTTATATTATATATGTTTATAACCTGTGTTACAGATTAAATATTTGAAAAAAAATAATTAATATTTATTGGCTCTGTTGAAAATTCTTTTGGCTGCTCTTCGACAAAAATCAAAGAATTTTGAACTATTATTTATCATTTAATATTGTGTGAATTTTGTTGTATTAATTTACTTTTATGTCTCTTTTGTTTTAAACATTTGAAACATTTTGTGCTTTGCTGTTAATAAGCTTACCAGTGTAGAAAAACATTAATTCCTTATTATATATATTTGATTATATGTATTCGACTATTATACTAAGCTCGTCTCATCAGAACTTCTTTTTGAAAATTACTCGAGGAGGGGTTTATTGTTTTCAGAGAGTGAGTATTGCCTTCTGCGGAAAAAAAAAAAAGTATAAATAAAGGTGCCACTTAAGGGAAATATTTGTTGGAAGCCTCGCGTGTAAGCGATCCAGTGAAATAAATGCTCAGTTATGTTTTGAAAAATTAAGTCTTCTTTTCAGTAAATAAGTACACAACTCTTCATGTGGCGTTAACTTAGGGTGAAATAACATCATAAAAGTTTTTTATTCTGCTATTTATCACTGCTTAAACTAGTAGGCTGTTTGTGTGCGTTTAACTTAAAATGTACTTAGGCGTTACGCTAGAATGTGCATGAATGTTTTTAAGCTAGTTTTAAAAAATATAAACATCATAAACTTTTGAAAAATTGCGTTTATAATTTTTTTAACTTTAAAGTTGTTAAATTTTTAACTTTTAAAAAGTTTTATGGTAATCTTCTTCAAGGTATTAGCCTGTAATGCGAAGTTTCCAGATTGCAGTTTTTCCCCTTTGCGCATCTTACGCGGACCGAAACAGATCACGGACTTGCCTGCAGTCTGGCTTTCGATCGCAAACGAAGCCTTTAAGAATACTTCTCTTAAGAAAATTCTTTTCATTAAATAGGCAGAAAAGGCCACATGTTATTATTTATTTGGAAGCTATTTTTAACGCAAAGCTGTTTGATTACAACCAAAGATGTGCATCAGCTGATTGTGTTAGCCAGAGTTGTACGTGTAACTCAGACGACTGTTGTAATTGGTGGAGTACCGAAGGCGTGGTTGTTTTTCACGTGATCTATGACGTAACGAACTTGATCAGCTGGTTGCACTCTCTGTACCATTCTACTTGTCAGAAGCGTAAAGGTACAGAAATTGTATAGACGTGTGGTTTTTTTGGATTTACATATGCCAACTCGATCGTTGTGGTGTTTTTCCTGTAGTTTTCTGCGTTTTTAAAGAACAAATCGCCATGAAATCCAGTGCCTCCGGTAAGTTGCATATCCTGTTCTTTAAACTGTCAAACTGCTAAAGATTATTTACATAAAATTATGCAGCACGTTAATAATTTCTGATGTAAATAGGGATGTTGTAATTGCTTCCTGCATTTGGGCCCAGACATAATTTATGGTATGGCTGAGTAGCTGCTAATACGGAATAGAAAGTTCGTAAATTGTGTCGACTTCACAATAAGAACACTCCCTCCCTTTTAACCAGGGAGTTTTGTTTTAAAGCCAAACTTTCGTTTTGGAAATTTTTTTCTTTGTTTGGTTTTAAAACATTGAATTAAAGGAACCGCACTCTAACTTTCGGTTCGATTATTTACAGTTTTCATTTGTGCTTAATCGATTTAAAAAGCTATTTCATTTTTCTTCATAGACATATATGCTCATTAAAGTGTCAGTTTTGTATTTTCAAGTTATTCTGTCAATTCCGTTTCATTTATTTTGGACTTTATGTATGTTATGAATTTTAATGTTAATAGATTAAGTTTTAAAATGTTCTAGTAATCTTTTGGGTGTTCTAAAAGTAAAATCACTGTGTTGTAGTCTACGGTAATAATTTTCTACTTAGTACTTTTTGGTTTAAACATTCGAAGTAAGAAATTTTGCTTCTAAAAGTTTTACGTTGCATTGAAACCGCAACGATAATAAAAAAAGACTTCTGCTTTTTTTTTTTTTTTTTTTTTTTTTTTTTTGTCGTGTGTAGCACTGCTAAATGAATATGAATCATTTGAGTACATAATTTTTATTAGAAAAATGGATCTATAAAAAAGTGTTTTTAATGTAAAGTTTTTGTTTAAGCTGTATGTATTTAAAATTTGAAATTGTATTCAATGTATATTACTGGAAATTAATACAAATATAAATCTTTAACCTAATTCGCCACTCTTGTAATTTTAAATTCCATTTTTGAATGTTTGCAGGTTGTCTTATATTTAAGAATAATTCTTGTAAAATTTAATACGAGTTGTAATGATTCATGTCTCATTTAATTTCTGAGATTTTAATAAAATGTGATGCTCTGTGCAAAATTTAGTATTAGATAGCCCGTGATGATGATAAATTTAAACTCACTATATTGCGTATATAACTGGATAAGATTTTTTTCTAAATACGCTCAGAAATATTCTTCAGATTTATTCGTTACTATAAGCAACTACTATTACTTTTATTGCTTATTTGTTTTTATTTAATTTTGTTTTAACTACTATTACTTTTGTTGATTTGGTTGCTTTTAGAATAGTTGTAGTCTAGAGCAGATAATACATCACCTAGTTAAAGCTATTGTTTTTTTATCTAACACAATTTCGACCATAAGTAGATCGTTCTAATTAGCATCAATAGATTAACTAAATGAACAGTATTTCAATTCTGCCCCTAATCAATTTGTTGTTGCGCTCTTATTAATGTTTGCATACTGAATATTAATTTATGAAAACTTTCCTTGGATTCTTTCGAATTGCCATCGTTTTGGGGCAGTACAACTTTCGATTTCTAGACAATTAGTCATACCTATGCCAATAACGGTAGGTAAAGAATTATCGCGAAAGTGTAAAAACAAGCGGATTGCTTCGAATTTTTGAGTTTTCACTGGGTAATTTTATCTTTCATCACGGTCTTAGGATATTTATAGAAAGTGAGTAAGTGTTATTTTTATCAGAACAAGCAAGAAAGCGTGCCCTCGTTTTAACTGTGCTTTTTAATTGTGATTGAAAACATTGTTTCGGCGTTTCTGTGTTGTAAATCTATTAGAGGTTGCTATTTGATAGCGAAAGTAAATATTTTTATTTGCTTCCTGTTTTTGTGTAAGAAAATTCGGAGTTTATCTGATATTATATATTTTCACGTGTTTATGTGCAATTAATGTTAGCGCTTCACAGATTTTTATGAAAGGTTTTATATCTATAAAATAAGTTATATATATCTAAATTTCTAATTTGAAGTTTTGAAGAATCTAAAGCGCACATATATTTGGAATATTGGAACGCCTCCAGGAAATTGGGTAGTTTATCAAGTATGACACTGTGCTACACGCCTGAAATCTCATCTCCTTTGCATTTTACCCTGAATGAACTTTAAGATATTTCCTGTATGATATTTGTTTCAAGTAATCTTCTAGTATGCATCGGTGAATGGGAGGTTCTTTTCCCTGAGGCTCCCTGCTGCTTATTTTCTTCGTATTTTTCATACTGTGACTCATTGCCTGGTAAAGTAAGCGAAGTGCGCATAGAGATTCATCATTAAATTTTCATTTATGTTTCAAAACTGAAGCTCTACTTCAAGAGGTTGTTTGTGGCTGACCCCTAAAATGGAACATCAAATTTTCTCCTGCGCTTACTCCCTTTAGCTGCACTCCGCAGTTGTATTATATACCAAGGTCCTTGGGGCAGCAGAGCGCGATTCTTATTTGATCAAAAACTGAGCTACTCTTTAATTTTGACAGCATTCTGCCGTAAAATACTAACGACGGCGTATTACTTTCCAATTTCCTGCTGCGTTGTGTGTGTTGCAATGAGAAATGCTACGTGAATGCTTTCTACTTTTTTAGAATAGCAAATGTGTGAAATTTCATTATCTTCCTATCATTCGACTTTATTCATGCTAATATATACTGTGATAACACGACAGATTCTAGGACTAATAATAAAAATGAGTTATGTAAATAGTTGTTCGAACTTACTGAGTGACTTCGTAAAAATCCAGGATCGTTTCGAATTCGATGAGCTCTCAGAAAAGGAGACATTAATTAGAATTCAAAAACCATCCCAAAGGTTTCTTGAAAAGTTTGCTCCTTATTAAGAATGTTTGTTTAATGTTTTATATTTTAACCAAAAAGAAAAGGAAAAAAAAAGGCATGCTGAAAGGAAGTGATTCAGATTCGTATTGTTTCCTACTGCTGTTTTGTTGCCAACAGAATAAATGTACGAGTTGGAATTAACTCGAAATACATTAAATCTGAGCAATATTTTGGGGACATCTCCTTCCAAAAAACGTTCGCAGTGAGCATGCGCGGAAGGAAAAGGGAGGGAATAAGCTCATATTTCGTTGCTGCAAACTGAAAAACATACTCAATGAAGCTAATTTACTGTCATTTGCTCGGTGATGAAATCTAATTGGCAAGTCCTTTTTAGCCGATCAGATATTTCAACACCCAACAAATGGCAGCAGATTAGCTTCATTGAGTATGTTTTCAGTTCGACAATACGAAATATGAGCTTATTCCCTCCCTGTTAAGTCGTCTATATTAGAAATGGTGCTAATATCTATCAATTTAAATAAGAACATCAAAATAGCAATTTTTATACGTATCAATATAACGGCTGATATGTGTAGGAATATATGTGTCAGAGGCATTTAAAATGTCCAATAAACACAGAAGCTCTCTAATGCAAATCATAAGCATTTTCATCAAACACCGAGTTGATTCTCTAAACGTTAATAAATACAGCTGCTTAAATCTTTGTATTTTAGAACGTGTGGACATAAGCAGTTTTTACTGCACTCAAAATTTCGCTGTCTATTCTGCAGTGACGTAATTTTGATGTATTGAATGGAGTCCACCCCCTCCCCAGATACGGATTAAGTCAAATTATGGCTGGTTATCTATCTATGCTGCATTTTCGAACATATAAGCTCATTTAAAAGTTTACCAGATATTAATGCTGACATTTTCCAAGTACAGGTGGAAGTGGGCGAGACTCCAGAATTTCACCATTTGTCGTACAGGTGTAGTTTCGACGCCCAGTTCCACATTAAGGAAAAACACCCCTGGAAGGGCGATCCGAGGGTCTCCCATCCCTGTTCTCTACCATTAACATCTCGAAAGGGCTGTCGACTCACCGTGTGTTTTCAGGGTGGTGTGGCTAGAGCGGACACTGCGAAACTCATCGTGGTCAGAGCGGACACACTTTTTTCCCCATCATGGAACAGATAAAGGTTGCAGAGAAATAAGTACATAAATACTTTTAAAAATCACAAATATAGTTTAAAACAGTATTTTAAGTGGCAAATCTCTTTCAAGTGGGATAACGTTTTTTTCACCGAAGTTTTCTGTTTTTGCACTCGATTATCGAATTACAAGGATAAATACATTTTTGCCAATCAAATTTAGTTATTTATATTAAATTGTTAAGATATTATAGTGCAAATGCATTTTAAACGTAGCAAAATGTAATAAAAATAAAAACTTTCAGAGAAATATTTAAAAATTAATAGTAAGTAACAATAGAATGAAGGGTATGAACGAACTCCAGGGATTTTGTGGAAAACTGTATTTTAGAGTCAAATCAATATTAGAACAAGTGCAACTGCCATAAAATTAATTAGTTTCATTAATGTAAGTAAAAATAAATACTAAAAGTAAAATATATAAAACAGATACAAGTAAATAAAAGAAAAATAAATACAAGTAAATAAATACTAATTAACCTTTATTATAAAGGCATAAATATCATTTACCATTGGATTTAGTCCAACCTAGTTACAAAACTTAAAGATTTCAGACATTTTTCTAAATTGTTTGATGTTTCGAATTCCTTAAGGATGTTTTCAATTCTTTCATCCAATTTTACGTATGCTTTTTTCCTTTTTATTCCAGGGTCGCCTAATTCTCTGGATTTCAAATTAAAAGACACTTTTTGTGTTTCTTCTTTTAGTATTCTGACTAATAAGTGGACATTAGGCTGGTTTCTGCCAGTGATTGCATTTAATTTGGAATTCCACCCTTCAACAGAATTATTTGTCCTATGACGCTGTCCATATACGTTCCATACTTTAATGGGCATATTTGGATTGTCCATCCACTGCTCGACAAAATAATCAATGAATGTGGTAAGTTTGTCAATGCTAAAAGCTTTTTCCCATACAATGCTCCAAGCATCATCTATGTGTTCCATTGGCAAGTAAGCTAATGCAGAAATCATTCTACAAACATTTCTTATATCTTCGTTCTCTTTATATTCCTTTACTAGACCCACTTCTTGTATCTTACGCCACAAACATTGATTAAAATGAAAGTTACAACCGGAAATAGTCGAACTGGGAAATTCTAACATACAACTATTGATGGCTGCGGCTTCAAAATCCAATTTTATAATGTCCGGCTTCCACTTAGGGCACCAACGTTTCACTTCCTGAAGCATTGCAATGTAAGTTGCTTGTCTCTTATCAGGCAGAAATGCAAAAAGCGCTGGGTAAACGTTGGTCTCAGTTGCTGTACTCCTTAAATCGACGTGTATTGTATATATTTGAGCAAATTGTTTCGGACAACTTTTAAATGTTCCATCTAAGAAAAAAGTCTTTCCATTTTCCAAAAGGTACAGAGATTCTTCTCCTCCAAATACTAAAATCCTGTTACCTTGGTCATTTTGAAAGTCTAAGCGAAGAAAGTTTTCTCCATTAGAAAGCAAAAGTGTATCGTTTGCAAACTGAATGTCATTGGCATTTTGGGGATTTTGAGTAGCTCCCAAAGCCTTTCTCCTCTCCTTACATAAAGCAGTTTTGGCATTGGAGTATGTCGGTATTTTAGCAACGAAATCATAACCTTTCTGATATAATTCTGAAAGTTCTTCTTGAAATATCTGGGGAACGGGAAGTGATGTTTCTTCTCGGACTCTTTTTCTGCAAGTCTCTAACTTCCTTTTAACTTCGATCTCAGCAACGTTGGGCGGGCAGGAATGTTCAGTTTTCTTCAGTACTTCGTACTGAAAATTTGTCTTCACATTTCCTTTACAATGATGTGTCTTTTCTTTTACACATACCCAACTCATTCCTAATTTATTTTTTCGGTGTAAACGGTGTGGGTAATCATCTACAACTAAACATTCTTTTCCTTTTTTTGTAGAGAGTAATTTTGTTGAAATGGCTATGGGTTCCATCACAGATTTTTTCGACGATATAAAACGACATACACACTTCAGGATCGAACATCTACTGAGAAAGGCCTTCTCTCTCAAAAGTATCGGCTTATCTCTACAGCAGGTGCAAAGCTCGAAACTACACAATAGATCACATTTGACTGATTAGGGAAATAACACAACAGGTGCAAGAATGTCCGCTCTGGCCACGTAACCGTTTTCAGTGCCCCTTGCCGCAGAAGCACTCTACGGTTACAAACATCCATGCTTTCTTTCTCTGGGATCCATCCATACGGAGTCTGCATCACCAAACACTTGGAGTCGGCGGTTCATGTTTCTGATATGTGTATATACTCCCCCAAAGGCATTCCTTTATAGGGAACGAGATCCTACTTCAGAAAACAGATTAAACTTTCTTTTTAGAATTCTTTAATGGAGCAGAGTGCATGCTATAGTCTAGCGAATAAGATTCTCTTTACGTTACAGGGCGAAAATGAAATAATAATGAAAAAAAGATATGAAATCTGGCTGTTTATTCATGTGACTGAAGACTACAATTAATGCAAAAAGTGTTTGAAGACTGCATACACGGGGCATATTCACTTTGAAACTGTACCCAAGACAATTTATCTGAATTCTTCACTTAAATATTTTCCAGAGCATTACCTATTTCTTTAAATTTAGCATTCAATAAATTATTTTATAGTAATTTCGGTAAATTAATTGGATAAGCTTTTTGTGTTCTTTTATCAGCATTATTTTACACTGATTTATCATTTTTCGTTCTTGTATGTAATAAAGAGCGAAATATTCTCCTGAATTTTTGACCTAGAAACAACAATTTTGAAAAAAATCGTGCACTGTTTCTTTCATCGATTTCTATGACATAAATGTTTTTTTGCAAAAAATTACATAGTAATTTGCACGTATTGCGAGGTGTACAATCCATAGGGTAACGGGTATAAACACACAAGTAGGATAACGCGTAGTTTTTATTGACTTAACTCAAACCTTAGAATAAGACTATTTTAATATGCAAAATGCGTGAGAGCTATTTACCTAGGAAGCGGAATGCCTTCATGAAAGAGTTTTCTGAGGGAAAATCGGAAGAATCTTATACAGTTACTTTATTATCTGCTGTTGAACTGTTTGCAAAAGAATCGGTGTCGAACTACGCGTGTTACGTGTCTTTAGCCTCTTGTCAACCGCTGATCGATGGGTTAAATACCAACATCCCAAATATGTCATTTGTAGCCGACAAAATGTATGTTAGCATAGCGAATCATGTAAATACGCTCTGTTTTATTTTTATAACATAAGTTTTACGTAAATAGAATTTGTAAATTGCAGAAGTGCAACTTGGTTAGAAACTACAATTTCATTATAATATCATATTATTTACATATATATAACATATATGTGTATATTATTTACATAGTATTATTTTATAAAATAAACATCTTGCAGCAACATTTTCTCGAATGTAAACTAATATATATGTAAAATAAAAACAAACTGAAATAGCACTTTCAAATAAAAAGCCTTGTGACAGCTAAGCTGACTCTGCAGTGGAAGAATCGGCCCTGGAGGTGGATATTTGCGAAGAGAACTGCACTTCTCCGACAACTTCTGCTCCTCGATTTTGAAAGATAAGAGTAGATGGGTTGTCAGAGTTGTCGCTTTGACAATGTTGTGAGTGGCATTTTACAAACACGTCTAGAGTAGATTCTATGATCACATGCTTTTTGTCATTATAGATGGACTTTTAGCTAATGAAAGCAGAATGGATATGCCTACTCACATTCTGGAACCGCTTGGTGTTCAGATCATCGATTCTAAGTTTCCAGTTCCATCCTGTGAGGTTAAAAGCCCCGGTTAATCCTTTTGTTGTAAATAAATGGTGATGAGTGACTAAACTAACTTCTTAAAATTCAAGGCAGCGGCAATGTGATGATCCATGATCCAACCAACCTCACGAATGTTGTTTGAATGCAAAAAGTACGGGTTCGGCGAAAGGAAAAATTGTTTGCGGAGCATTTAGTTTTCGGTCTGAACGTTGTCTTTTGCTTACTTACATAATTGTGAATTTACATAAGTAAGTACAATGCAAAATGTCAAAATTAAAGCTTCCATGTTATAATCGTTAATATACAATGGTTTCCAAAAGTTAAACAACAAGCGGAAAATTGAGGATAACTGAAAAAGTGTGCAAGAAAATTGGACGAAATGTGGTGATAATATTTATTATACCACTTTAATACTAATTTAAAAGCGCAAGAAAATGTTATACAGTGTATTTACGTTCTGAGATTTCCACAGGAACATAAAATCTCCTAAATTCGGACATACAAATTGAATGAAAAAATTTCTTAATAATGAGTATGATCATTCTGAACTGTAATACAGGCCTGACAGAGATGTTTCGTGCTGTTTATGTCAATGAACTGCATGTGTAGCAATGCCCATTGGTCGCTATATGCAATTCAAAGCCCATCTAGTGTTTGGAAAGGGGCCGAAGGCCAGCAGCACATCTCCCGAGATGTCCTACACATGTTCAGTGCGTTTAAGGTCGGAAAAGCATGATACCATTCCATTTGAAGTATTTTTTCCGTCAAGAAATTGGTGCACGAGGCGAGCAATGTGAGAGCGGGCATTACCTCTTTACAAACTGAAGGTATCGCCAGTTGTGGAAGCATAAGGACGAACACTTAGGATCCAAGTATGTCGTCTCTGTACCTCTGAGCATTGAGAGTTCCATGTGGGAATACATATAGGTCTGTGCGTCCACCTTAAGATACTCCTCCTCGTACAAAAACTCCTTTGTGCACAGGTATCCTGTTAAAATTTCATCAACTTTTCGGTATTAAAATTTTAGATCAATAAATAGATAAGTGAAAAATCACTTGCCTTCTAAAGGGTTGCTCTGGAACTGCTTGTCTTCCTTTCTATTTCCGTTAGTCTAAGCTGAAATTCTAATCACTGAGGAACACTAAAATTCTAATACTGAGGAACACTACTATGAATTTTTTCAGAAATTTGAATTGACATGTGAAAGATATTTACATAATATTTACAGGTTACAATCATTACAAGCATTATGTTTCAAATATATACGGAGACAGTCTACCGATTCAACTTATATTAGACGCGTCACACGTTCAACTAACTACGTTTTGTCTTTTTCCACCAGAGGGCATTCATGGGAACTGAGTGATTTGTAAACAAATGTGACATATCCCTTTCCCATCTGTTAGACGGAAAAGATATCCAGTGTTTGCTTCTCTGTTATGTAAACACGTCGAGAATCGCTCTGCAAAACAAAACTAGTGAATCAGAGAATACATCTCCACTGATTTCAGTCCAGTTTACATGACCATGTGCCAACTCAGACGCTGGGGGGGAGGTAAGCGGCATGCACAATGCTGGTCGCCTAGTATACAGACCTCTTTCATTGCAGTTCTGTGCTTACTATTGTTGCTGATATTGACCTTCCTGTAGCAGAAATAAGCTCCAATCTTAACTGAGATGGAGTTGCAGTACTGTTAGAGGTTACACTAAATCGCAAATACCTGTAATTTGAAAAAGTGGTAACTCTTGGCCTACCTTCGGTAGGTCTTCGAGTGGCTGTGAACGAGTAGTAAGAAAATGGTTCAATAACCGGCTTACCGCGGAACAGTCGACATTTGGCCATCTTGCAACGCCATGCTGTCGTTGACCTGCTTCTAATTGATATAACTCAATTCCGCTCGCAAATATCGCCTCGAACGCATTTTACACTTTGGTTTATCGTGAAATAGTTTATTATATTGTCATTCATTGAATAGCGATTTCCTCCTATAAACAGCTAGTTTTAAGCCGTATCGTATTTACGTAAAGTGATGGCAGCGTCACTCTTTTGTATAATGCTGTTCGATGCAGCTTACTTTTATTTGTGACCTATTCAAAATTTTAAGAATTTCGAATTACTTTGTCCGATTTATCGCACATTTTCAATTTGTTGCTGAATATTGGGAAACCAGTGTAGCTCGCAAGCTCTGCAATACGCACGGATACAATTTTTTTTTCCAGGATATCTATCTGTATTTGAACTCTCATCCTATTCAGTTAAGAACACTGAGAAGGGAACTATTTATTATCAGTGTTCTTTAGTCAATACAGAAGGTATTCATAATGAAAAATAGATTTCATTACTTGGCAGATTTATTAAATAGCTTTCAGTGTTCTTTAAAATCTTTTGTAGTTCTTCAGAGTTTAAATATTTTCTTATTGTCCTGTAATTTCAAATGTGTGGAACTTCATATACTATAGTTCGCCCCAAAACTGACTGTACACTCGGTGCTCTTGTGAAAGTAAAACTTTAAAACATTGAAATAAGTACTCAAAGTAATATTTTTGTATTCCAGTTTTCATGGGTAATACTTAATACACACTCTTTTCTAACAAAATGTCGTATACGACGCAATTCTGAACTCTATTGTCAAAAAACTCTTAAAAAGGTATCTGAGTAAAACTTACACGCTGTAATGAATTAAGCTGAATTCTACCTCTTTAAAAATGTATTTATTTTTAGTGATATTTGATCAACCTGTCATAGCCCAGGTGCCCATTCTGGAGGAGTGACTAAGATTGCCGAACATTGATAGTTCGACCTAACTTCAAATCCCTGTGGGACTCGTTACACCGAAGTCTTAAAAGTTTTTTTTTTATTCCTCTTTCTCGCTTTTAATGTTCAGCGTAAACATGCCAATTTCCCTTCGGAAAACTTACACAAAGGCATTTCTTTCTTAAGCTTATACCCCTCAGATACTTTGCCTTTAATCAATTTGGTTTATTTGATTATGGCATAGCACACCAGGCCTATTTGCTTAAGAGGAGGGATGCCTTCGTGGAGGCTTTTCTAAAGTAAACTGGCTCATATCCATATTACACGTGGGAAAAATCACGAAAACGCCTATGGAACCAGCGCTTTCGCTTGAAACCGAACCCAAGTCGAAATACCAGTGTTCAGCGACTTTTATTGCTTGGCCACTGATGGGCCTGCCTTAATCAGTTTTAAGGTAACCAAGCTTAACCCATTTTGGTAACGTTTCTTAAAACAAAAGATAAAAGTAAGCAATCAAATTGAAACTTAAGTAAACAGAACTCAGTCATTCAATAATCAGGCGAAGGCTAATCGCTTCAAGAAAATAATTCTTTGATTAGGTGAAGTAGTAAGAATATTTATTAATTTTTTCCTAAGAGTTTTTAAGAATATCGAAAAAGTAGCGAATATTGCCCTCATATCTGCGAGCAGTAAATTTCGTAACTAACCACTATTACATGTAACCGCGGATAATATCGGACACCATACATAAAGCGATATTCTCGCGACATGCATAAATAAAATTTTATTGCTAGGTTATGCACAATAAGACATTATCGACATTAAGTAAAGTGCATTTGGATGCACGTTAACAGTGTACGTTTCCTTTTGTACGGGTAAAGGAAATAAATGCGTATGTTCTTCTATCAAAATCCTCAAAATGGATGATGAAAAGGAAAAAAAAATAATGCACCGGTGTTTTATGTAATATCACGTAATGCATCTTCAAGGATGACAGAACAATGAAAATCATGCTTTCCAAAGCACTGCATTAAGAACGAAATAATGATCCTCGTTGCGCATGGCTATTTAATTCATGGTCCCTATTGCTATTAAAAAAACAGTACGGAACATATTTGGGCTGCTCTGTTTCATCACTTCAGGCTTGTGTTTCGTAACTTATTTTTTTTTGAAAAATTTTTTGGTGAATTTTTAAATGCTAAGTTTAAACGGATTTAAATAAAAATTCTTAGTTGCAAAGTATTAACATTTCTTCAGCATTTACCTATTCTCTTCGACACCTGAATGAAGAAAGTTTTCTATTTCATGCATTGGCTCGTATCATTATTTATGAAATGTAAACACATAAAATATCAGTAATTTCGTATTCATTAAAATAAAGAATCGGTAGCTTGAGAAGTTGTATAAATTTTTGTTGTACGTTATATTGCATTTTATGTAATAAAAGCGACAGGAGGGGTTATAAAAAAAAAGCCCGCCTTTGCGGTAATATGATAAGATGGATACCATCTTTCTGAGGCGATACGCTTTGATGAAGTTAAGGTGCTTTTCTGTTCACGGGCGCTAGTCGTCAAATGTATGTCATTTGTGGTAGCCTCTTATATCTTACCTTATGAATCTGCTATCAAGCTGTGTACAGGTAGGCGTACCAAGTGGGCGGGACAGCAGAATTTCACCATTGGTTGTACCGGTATAATCCCACCACACTAACTGCGCAGTTACGCCCCACTTTTAATGATAAATACGGAACGGTCTTTTCCTTACCACCAAACCACTCGAAAGGACTTTCGGCATGCCAGTATTTTAAGTACCCTGCGCTGCACAGACACTATATGCACATCCAAACATCCACGCCTTCTCCGGGATTCGAACCTGGACCCACTGGTACGGCAGTCAGTGCCACTCACCACTATACCGATTAGAGTTGCACGATCAGTTCTCCCTATGTACCTAGTGACTTGATTTCGCTTAAAAAAAAGACTTGCACAACTTCGGCACCGCGAGCAGTTTTGGCATTGCTGCAAAATTATGTATGCTACATTACTGTTATTTAAATTTTATTTTTTAAACCTTATTTATTTTCATTAAGTTTTATGTATCGTTAGGGTTACCACCATAGCTTTAGATTTCTCTTCAATCGTACATGTTGGGCGCTATACGATGCTTCGTTAACAGAAAAGTTGCGAAGTTAATAAGAAGACAAAATCTTATCCTTTATTTGGCGAGGGCAAGTCGCCAGACAGACAGAGAGCTCGATTCTGTAGCACAAAGGTCAGTAGTATTGAAGAAGGGTTACTTTTTCATGCCCATTCTATATAATCTCATATTTCTTTTTTCTTTTAAACGGAAAATTTCCGAGTGTCCGTAAGAAAAGCATATTTTAATACAGCCTGTACTAAATAAAATCTTTGCATGATTAATTTATTTATTTTAATGCAGTTTATCATTAGAAGCAAAGGATTTCATTTAGCCATCGTTTTTGGTGTTAGCATATGTAGAATCCTCTAGTTTATTTCTTACAAAATTCATGCTGTAAGTTTGCAGCTGAAATTTTAGTTCTCATTCGTTTTGCGGGCAAGTGGGTCAAAGATAATGAGACGGCATCCTCAATGTACATTATGAGCAACAGAGAGAATGAATGAAGAAGGAAATTATGAGCACATGAAGAGAGACGAACTGATAATTGAAACTCTGAGCTAAGGTATTTGATGCTCGTGTTCCTCATATGTGCGTATGACCATTTATAAAAATGAAAGAGTTGGTATTTTAGATCAAGATGCTTTAAATTTACCCATCGACATCAGTTTGAGTATTCTAAAGTAATATTGGAAGTTCTGTTATTCTTACAAACTTATCTAAGTGGGATGAAGAATATACATAATCTTATTAACACTTAGGGACACCAAAAAATTTCGTTCCTTCAGTTAACCATAGACTACATTCCGAATCTTTCTTCTTCACAAGATTTGAAATATATTTTTATCAGGTCACGGTAAATTTGTAAATTACCTATTTCGTTTCAATATGAGATCAAATAACTTGTGTGATTGTTCGAAAAAAGTACCTAACCATTTGGAACATTTTAGTTTTCTCCTGCCTTATTTTTTGTGATGGCCCTAATAGATTTTGCCAACAGAGCGTTTAAGAAAGCCTAGATATGACTGGCCTGGGAACTTATCTCCCTTTGGAAGACTAGACTGCTGTTCTCTGTTTTTGTTTTATCAATGGATGCAAAGTTTAATTTACTTACTTTCTTAAGCGGGCTCGAACTGAGTTTACGCACGGGAAAAACCCAGGATTTTTTGGGCTTCAGCACTCGGTCATTAGCTAGCCGAAAATTTTGAGAGAAAAGAAATTTCTGAAAGTGACTTTCCAAGCGATATGCTATGAATAACTGATATTTTCTTAATTAAAATTCAAAAACGACTCGCGCACTTTGTACCTTGATCCCTTTTCTTCCAACACGCATACAGCTCGAAATCGGATCCATCAGGAGTTAACAAAAATCATTACAGCAGGTAAAGAATTCAAAAGCCATCCTTCTACGCGGAATTAAACGCCTGCAACCCTTAGGAGGTAAAAAATAAACATTATTTGGCGAATTTTGGATTTTTATTTAATATGGCAAAACACACTAGGGATATCTGCTTAAGGGATGGAATGCTTTTGTGGAAGGCGATCTAAAGAAAACTGGCATCTTATTCATGTTACACATGAGGTAAACTGCAAAAACTAACCATGCAGCAAGTTCGTTCGTCTTAGTTTGAACCCAGAACGAACTACCAATATTGTTTCCTTAACTATTCAGCCAATGGTGAGGCCTGGCGAATTTTGGGAGACTGGGAGTAAATAAGAAAGGAGGCACATTTAAATCATTTGTGTGTATACAAATGATAGTTTAGGATCAGCTACATAATTTCACTTGGCTTAACTCACTAAAATAAATAAATGAATTTGATAGCCATGCTGAAGTTGGAGTGACTGAGACCTCTGATGGGGGGCCGGGATAATCAAAATATGATACATTAAATATTAATGTGAAATTAATAAGCAAATTTATTTAAGGAGTGCAGTTTTGAAATTCTTTAGCTGTTAAACTACATTGGCGAGGCTCTGTTGCATTTTGTTTTTTTTTTGTTAAATGGGTTACCAAACAAATTAAACAGTGCTGTTTCTCAGCACTAAAAAGCACGTTAAAGAAGTACAGCAAATAAAGGCTTTCAGAACGAGAATTTTGAATGCAGTGTTCTAGAAATAAGAAAGAATGTGATACAATGTGAGATGTATAAGAATGTTGCAGTTCATGGTGATTCTGCCATCATTTTCCCTATTTGTTTGAAAACGCTGACATTAAAAAAAAAAAAAAAATCGACTTGCGTACCATCTGCACTGCTGTGAAAATGAAATGATGCTGAGCCAGGAAATTGTAATCTGTATTCTGAAACAGTCTTGAACATTTTGGAACAGGTTGGCCACTGAATGGCAGAGCAGAGCCACACAAACACATTCTGAGAAATGTATGGCAATCAATAAGTGTTGAAGCATCTCAAGGTAATTTGTAGCCGAAATAGCGCCATAACTCTAATAATTTTCTGGAAAGTGATTTCATTTATTTTTCTTCTTTTCCCTTAACTTCCTTGAAATTTCCCTTGTCCTGTTCTAGTTTTGAGATTTCTTAAATATGTGCACTTAGTATTCTATTAAAGTATCCAATAAATATGGTATCTATGTTTTATCTTTCATTTAATTATGAGGTTAAAAATTAGATAAATCAGTAATTACGTAGAGCAGTAGTTTTATTAAATATATAATTTAATGCTGATTTTATGTACTTATGTGTATTAAAACTTAAATCAGATTCTTTTCTATCGACTTCAGTGTTTTAATACGAAACCTCTTTTCCGCTAAACACTGGTAGTTCGACATGAGTTCGAGCCAGCGGCCAAGCAGTAAAATCGCTGAACACTGGAAATTCGGTCCGGGATTCGAATCCCGGCGAACGGGCTTGCTGCATGAGCGTTTTCGTGTTTTTTCTCATGTGTAACTGGTACACGAGCCAGTTTCCCTTTGTTCTCACGAAGGCGTCCCTACGCTTAAGCAGATAGCCTTCGAGTGCTTTGCCATAATCAAATAAGCAAGCGACGAACAGAGTTCTATTCCAGATGAACGGGCTGGTTGCATGGAAGTTTTCTGGGTTTCCTCCATGTGTAATGTGTATACGAGCCAATTTTCCGTTGAAATACCTTCACGAGGGCATTCCTTCCCTTAAGAGGACAGTCTTAGAGTACTTTCCATAATAATCAAATAAATCAAACATCTTACGTTTGCTCAAATACCCTGGGTGATGGAAAAGTTTTAAAACAGTTTTCTAACCAACGGCAAAAATCTGTAAGAATCACCCTTTTAATATATTTTAACAAACAAGAATTAAAATTTTGTGAGACAATATTATTTAGCAAAACTGCAATACATATCAAAAACAAGAATTGCTACACAAATAATACTGAAAGACCTTATGAAGGTATTTCGTAAAAGTTGTATTCGTCCAGTTTTGGCAACCTGAAAGAATCGCGTATTTCAGTTTGGAACAGAAACGAGAATTTGTGTAAAAGCCTGGATGCAAAAATTACATAAAGCAAGAGAAGTCTTAAGATTCGTTCTGCAATCATTTTAACATGATCTTTTGGGGGAATATTTTTAAAAAACATTAAGAACTGCGAGTTTACAAACCATAAATAAGTCGAATACTTTGCGGTATGATGGGAAAATATTTTCTATTCTTGTGAGCTTACACTTTTTCGTTTGCACTGAGATAAAAAAAAACTATTACAATTTAAGAAAGTAGTTTATATATTTGATTATTTGTTTAACTGATTAAAATGACTAAAATATGTGTTTCGGGCCCTCCGCTTAAAGGAAGCAAGCAGATCTTTGAGAAAGATTTCAAGGGAAATTGGCTCATATTCACGTTAGACATGAGAAAAACCACAACAATGTCCATCCAGTCAGCCTCTTCGTTGGGATTTGAACTCTGGTCGAAACACTAGTGATTTTATCACTGGGCAGCTGATGGGCCGTTTCCTGATACTGAGTAATTTATAAGGAATTTTTCTCCGCTATCTTTGCTTAACTTAATTAAATAAACTTGCTTTCAGTTAGATGTCGCCTAGTTAATTTCAAATAACAATCAAACTATACAACTACTGCATTTATGATTACATTGTTGTTCACGGAAAGTTGGAGTTTAATTGCAGTAAAATATAATGAAGCGGTACTAATAAATATAGATTTAAAAAATACTGGTTTTTATGACATAACAAAGGTTGTTATTAGCATAATCCTAAATTTATCCTTATTAACCTATAATCCCATCTATCCTAAATTTTACTCACCGTGTTAAATTGTTATATGTAAATATAATATCGTTGCCAGTTTCCACATTTTGTAAGGTCCATTTACTTCACACTGCTTTATGAAGATAATAAACAGGTATTAATTTTAAAAATAAAGACCTAAGTATGCAGTACTATTTACTGAGATCTAACGATTGGTAAATATATAACTCCTCTGCGGTACTTGTTGCAGGGGTTAAACGTTAAATAATATAAAATCACTAATAGAAATTCAGTATATTTTATTTGCGTGCAGGAGTTATAAAGTGTTTATTGCATCAACAAACTTTCTCACCAATTTGATTTTATAATAAACCCCGCTTACTGCTTACAAACGCAGTTTCAAAGTTCTTAGCTAACCACTGGACCAAAACTTGTTCCAGGGCATTCAGTCAGCCCCGGGTTGTTCCACCAGCTGAGGGGGGGGGTTCTACCGTTTATCTCATTCCAGTTACTCATTCCAAAAGCAATGTACTTTAAATACGCCTTAAACGGGAATACATCTGCAAAAGATGGAATGCGCCTTAAACGGGAATACTTCTGCAAAAGACGGAATTAAAATAGAGAAAAGAATAACCAAACTTAAAAGAGAAAAATTAAGTTTAAATAGAAATCTTACATTGTGACATTAAGAATCATCTTTCTACCCGTAGCAGGAGTTTTGAACTTGAAATTCAGTTTACTTAAAACACCTGGTTTCATCTGGTAAATTTTGTTCTCTTATACGTGTATAACTATTATTCCATTTCCACCAAGTAAACTCATTTTATATGAAAATGAACTTTTCTTCGAGAAAAATGGAAACTTTTAAATTTTCAAATAAAATGTCTTTTAATCGTATATTAAAAATTAGAAGAAAATTCTAAGGAGACTAGATGACACAAAACTGAATTAGTCAAATGCATGAAAATATCGATCTACTGAAAAACTGTTGACTTCTCATTCACAAGGTAGAACCGATCATCTTACGATAAAGCAGCGATAGCTACCTGCCTAAGCGAAAGGATGTCTTCATGGAATACATTTTGAGGAAAACTGAGTCGTAGTTACGTCACACAAGGAGAAAAACCACGAAAACTCCCATGTAGACTATTCAGATTGAACTACCAGCGGTTTTGCCGTTCAGCCGCTTCTGGATTCTACAAGTAGAAATCAGTAACTTAAAAAAAGAGAGGTAGAGATGGGGGGGGAGAAAACTTCCAATTGATAACTTACATTGCAAAATTCTGTAAGTAAATGACTATTCCTAGTAGTTATACGTGCAAGCATATAATCTTAAACTTTACTTGAGAGGCTCTGAAGGAGAGTATTTTAGTCATTTTGTTTTATCCCTATTATTTCTGATCACCGTCATGTCGAAACAGCTTGCATGAACAGAACAGCTTCTATTCAATCCCTTAAGAGAACATAAATTTAATATACTACGACTCTGTATGCGTAATATATGGGAAAATGGCTGATACGGCAATTACATAGAGGGATCTGAATATGCTTCTGAAATTAATTGAATTCCTCTTATTAGGGAATTTAATTCTTCAAAAATCGTTTCAAGCCCACCAGCGGCGAAACGGTAAAGTCGCTGAACACTAGTAGTTTCGTCCGAGGTTCGAATCCCGGCGAACGGGCTGGCTACATGGGCATTTTCGTGCCTTTCTCCGTTTGTAACCTGTTTACGAGCCAGTTTCCCTTAGAAATCCCTTCATGAATGCAGCACCCCCTTAGGCAGATAGCTCTCGAGTGGTTTGCCATAATAAAATAAAACAATTAAAAATCGTTCCAGGCGTAATTTGAGAAAAATAACGTTTAGTATCCTCAGAGCGCTCGCCGCTGGACAGTTAGCTGAATACTGCTAGTTTGTTTCCCGAAGAACAAGCTCAGTGCATCATGTTTTCTTAATTTTTCGAACGTGCAGTATCAAAATTAGACAGTTGGAGTTAGAACATACTCCACCTAAGGCATCACTCTTGAAACTAATATCGTCACATTGTTTGCTGTAATGAAATAACTGATCTATCATATCCGCAGGTTATACGTTCCAGATTTAACCGCCGTTACTTAAATAAAGCTACCGTGCTTTTTATGTAACGTTCGTAAACAGGATAAAGTTTAATTAAAAGTTATACAGTAAGACGTTACTAATTTTAAATAAAGTGTACTGTACACTGTGCCTTAAAAGATAAGGCGATGAAAAATACTGTCCCTTCGCTTTGTGTTAGGTTTATTACGAGGCATGACAGAGCAGTAAAATCATTTTTTCATCAAAGCACTGTCTTGGCAATCAAATGTCTCTCCCAATGTGGTTACTGTTACCATGGAACGGTAGTGGCTGCATTTTAGTTCCTGGGAATTCTCACTATAGCCAGTTTTTGCTTGGTGCGCATTTTGTAGTTTATTGAATTCTCAGATGAATTTTTAGGCCGCAATAAATCGTGGATCCTTTGTACTCTGAGACATTAATAAATTCTTAGCGATTCAGATTGGATTGAATATTATATTTAAACAGCGCATACAGGCCTTAGCAAAAAGAGAGCAGTAATTTATCAAAAACACGGTGAATAATGATTCAAAACTTCCTGCGATTAAAAATTATTTCTGCCAAAATTAGGCCTATTCTTTTAGGGGAGGAGAAATTATACTTCTGAAAGTCAATTGGTCCGAGGAGTTTTCATTTATTTTTAACTGATGGAAACGTACTCAGTATTTCATCAGCTAGAAATTTTGTCTGCGGGGGAACCATAAAAAATTAATATTTTTAATAAAGTTTTCCCTGGCTCACAGAATTTCAGTGTTGAAACTATTTTTGTAAAACTCTTTACTTTATTGCAAGGAACTCTGCAATTAGAAGTATGCATTTAGAACTAATATTTTAAAAAATAAAGCCCCGTGTTGAAAATTATGCAAATCGACTCTGAAATTGTACGGAAGACTGCTTCAGACAAAAGTTAAAAAGAAATTATTAGAAAGGAATAGTACAACGTGAATAGTTACTACTAGTAATACCCATGATACCTGGAATTAATTTTTAAATTATCAATAAAATGTATTGCTGTACAAAAACGGAAGGTATTGTGCAGCTTTACAGTATCTGTTGCAGAAATAACAAAAAACATTTAAAAGCAATATCTTGAAAATAACTTATGAAATGTAATGTAATATAAAGCGCAATTTGTATGCTGTAAAAAGTTAAAAAATGCGCTCTTGAAACTATACTTTGAGGAAAGAAGATTGGCATTAAAATTGACAGAAATTAGAGTTCCCAGTTTCCTTTTATAGTGATTTTAATGCTTAGGGTTTCTAAGTACTGAAAAAGATCTAATTTTAGTGACATGAAGGTTTAGTTGAGAAAGACGGCATCCGACAAGCATTTGTTCGAGGATATCCGGATGCTTGTGACCTGACCTGGATGACAATTTGTTACAGACATTCTCGGTTTCGCAGTCCATTCAACACACACACACACACACACACACACACACACACACACACACGCGCGCGCGCGCGCGCACGCACACGCACACAATCTTTGATACTAATACGTAATCAAATTTCTTTCAAAACGCGGAAATATTTTCATAATCCCAAAAGTAAAAATATTGGTGTAAAGATTTTAAATATAAGTTAACATAACTGAAAACCTAATAGGAAGCACGAACTTATTTTTTCATTTTCTTTTAAGTAGCGTTTTTATGAAGTAAATTTTGACTCAAATTTATTTAAAAATTGTAATTTTTCAAAGTGTGATGAATTTATTAATAAAAATTTGACATTTTGTCCTTGCTTGATGTGCAGTTTTATTTTGCTTTTCTCTCTTGATTGCGTAATTATTCTTAGATATGAAATGGTCAGAGGTGATTCGATTGACGAAGTTATTTCAATTTTTCTCACACTTATCTCTGACCAAATATTATATGCTGCTAGCTTGTAAGAAAATTTCTTTTCGAAACTTGAGGGCACCCACTATGGTTGTTTCGTGCTAGCTAAGACCATTATCAGGAGCACTAAGGACCAAAATGAACTTATAATGTCACAGAATTATCACAAACTTGGTAATAGTTGAGAAGGAAGTTTAAGTTGATAAATATTCAAAAATCCACATTAAAATATAAATATGTATACGTAGTAGAATTGTTATACTTGCTTGAATTAGCAACTTCATAAGAATTGTGTATTATTGATCATTAACATACGGAATTTTTTCCTGCGCACTGGACGATTTTCTAGCGGAAAAGAAAATGGACATTTGCTTGTGTTAGAAAAGGTAAAATATTCTGGAAAACTTAATGATTCTTCTCTGCCTACATTCGCAGCAAATTGCCTACCTACTTACCAAACTTGTTTTTCTTTTTATATCGATTAAAAAAACAGATTTTCACCAATATCAATAATTAAAAAGATACTAGTCATAAGTAAGTTTTGCTTTGAAAAAAGGTAGAGAGTAAAATAAAACTTTGTTTATTAATATTTTTATCACAATAGAAAATAAAGTTACTCCCAAAAGTCGGTAATATTAAATAGTATTAAAGGAAAAATTGTAATCAGAGATTTAATTGCCTGTTAGTGGACGACTGGATAAAGCCACGAGAATTTGCTACTTACCCAAAAAAATTGTTTTACGCTTTGATTTAAAATCTATAAATCATTGCATTATTTTTCTGAGCATATAAAGCTGTTTAAAAATATAAGAGTTATGGCAGTATAATTAAAATAGTTACTATCTTCGTTAAATATAAAAGTGCATTGATATTGTTAATTTGATTATATTGATATTTGTTAATTTGATTTCGGTTGCATAATTATTTCTTTGCATCAGATGAAAAATATTTAGGTAAAGGAATTGTCACTCTTATTTTATTCTCAAGCTATATCTTTTTCCCTATCAAAATGTTATATGCTTCCATTCCAGAGTTGTCAAATTTTCCCTGCCGAATGTTTTCTTCTGAAATATTCTCTATACAGTCCGCCATTTCGAAAAGTATCTTAATCAATTTATTGCATGTAACTATCTTAAGCAGAGTACTATAAGGCTTAATTTTTTAATTTCTGTTTAAGAAATGCTTCATTTGGATAAATCTGTTGAATCTAGCAAATCAATTTATAAATCCGGTTCAAATAAAAAATCAGCTTTATCTCTTGGTAATTTCTGCATCATACTATTTAAAGCTTTTCGATCTGCGATATTTGTCAAAATGGATTTTTTCATGCCAGAGTTCAACTATGTAGCAAGTTGGAACAAGCTTTCAAAACAAGTAAGGGCTTCAAAATCTTTGCTGCTACTGAAAATTTAGCATAATTTGGAATGCAATTTTCGCTCATAGAAAATTGCCGCTGTAAATTGTCTCTTCAAACTTCATCGAGGTATTATTTGAATTAAAATATAATCACTTAATATAATTGTTTGCATCTGATGAAACCTTGTACGATTTTAGCTAAATTAAAATTACTCTGTTGACTAAATCTTTACTTGAACTAGGAAGCAGCTATTCGCTAATTTCAAACTGTATCAATGACAAGGCGTGAGAAGGGTGAAAAGACCCTTTTATTCAACTCAAGAAGTAATTTACAGACGGCATTCCTG
>KK116184.1:81822-145426 GCA_000611955.2 Stegodyphus mimosarum
TACAAGTTGAGCCAATATTTTTGGCTGTAATTCAAAATATAATTGTAAAATTAAAACTAAGCCTAAGTTGAAAAATAATCAGGCGAAGCTGTCCAGAGAGGATTAATACGAGCTGGCGTGAAGCCCAGCTACCGACGTAGACAACCGGCAATTAATATGCATGGCCGTAAAATGGCAAGCTTAACTATCAGCGAAATAATGTGGCCAAACTGCAGAACACCCTCTGTCTAAGTAACTCGGACAGCAGCTCAAATAGTATCCTTCTACCCTACTTTGCATAACGGGTGAAGCTGAAATATCATTTTGGCAGCAAGTGGAAATGAGAGAAAATAGGAAAGGTAATTAATTGAACAAAACTAGTTTAAAATTAAAGTCGTTACAACCTTCTTTTTCCATCCCCGAGTACTGCATTTTAATACATAGGTACAGATTCAAAATTCAAAATGTGAAGAAGAGATTTGAGTATAGAAACTAAAAGTTTTTACTGTACCCAAAACTTTTAAGATTTTTGCTCACTTTTAGTTATTGCAGTATTAATTTACTCTTGGCCATTTGAAGCTTCGTAGCCAGGGGCCCTGTTCAGCAAAACCGGTGGAATTTCCCTTGCATCTCCTCCTTATATACTGGAAAGGTTCATGAACACTAAGGTGAAAGGCCATTTCATAAGTATAGATACTCGAGGCTGTTTTTTCTTTTTCTCTTAATGTGTAAGATGGGGAGAAGAGTATTACTTCTCATCAACTTTTCCTTATTCATATTAATATATGCAATTACAAAGTTCGTAACCTTTCTGGCAGGCAGTATTACTTAAGGATACTTTTCTCGTCTAAATGGTAACTTGTATGTTCAAGCCCATAAGGACCTTTGTAAACATTTTTCATTCTTTTACAGGAAGTTTGCTTGCTTGAGCTCTCATTATACCAACATGCATGCAAAATTTTTATGAAAATCGAAGGTTTCGTATGATTTGTAAGTAATACTCTTTTGCAAAAATCGGGCATTTTACTTTATTCAATCATTATTTTTATTTTATTAGGTAAATGTATTATTATATTGCAAAGTACAGAAGTACTGAAATAATTTTCTAAACTTTTTTCTTGAATATTATGCACACTGATAAAACTATGATTAGATTATAGGGTCCAACTGTGTAATACTATTTAAAATTGTCCTTCAGTCCCTATTAGACTTCCAAGAGATTTATCGCTTTGTCTGTGTAAATACTACAAAATCTCGTAAAGGTTTTAAATAAATCTTAAAAGCTTGAATTTAACAAAAGACACAACTTGTACATATAATCAAACTCTGTTACTTGCGGGTATTAAACAGAAAATTGAAAATACAATCTAAAATGGATTCGTAGTTAGGACACAAATTGGCCTAACGAAGCCTTATCTCAAAACTCGAAATGGCGCGGTTTAACTTCGGCAAGCAAAATGGCTAAGCCGGACTACTAACTGGCAGAGCCGGACGAGAGAAATTACAGCTGCGACAGTCGATCCTAAAGCTCTAAAACATTCAAAACCCTTCCCTTAAATATTCTTAGTCCATTTGCATCCTGATGAGAGCTAACGAAAAGGAGAAGTTATAGTACAAATCTAAATTATAAAAATTGGTTAATTAACATAAAATACCTTATAAGACTGCAGTTTTCAAGTCAAATACATTTCATTAGAGAATGTGTGTAGGTTAGTTATCTTTACTTCTCCCCCACACCATGTTTATGAAAAAAGTACGTGAAAGTAAAATTATTTGCTTAAGGGGAAAGTATGCTTTTATGATTTACTTTCAAAGGGAAGCTTATTTATATTAACATTGCACATGTGGAAAAATCATGGAAATGCCCCTAGCAGCCATTACACTCGCCGGGATTCGAACTTGTGTCGACCAGCAATGTTTAAAGGTCTTATCCACTGGGTGGTCTCCGAATGAAACGACGTTGGTTTTTTGAGTATGGCAAAGCATGCGAGAACTGCCAAAGGAAGAGGACGCCTTTGTGGAAAACTTTTTTTTTCTTTTTCCCCTAAGGAGAAATGGGTCTCATTCACATTACAAGTGGGGAAAAATTAACCATGCAAACAGCTCGTTCACCAGGTTCGAACTCGGTACGAACTACCAATATTCAGCAGTCTTTAGCCGCTTGGTCACTGGTGGAGCCCAAACAAAATGATGATTGCACTGTGGGAGTTCGTAATTTCCCTAAATATAATCTACGTGCGTAACGGGGCTTTTCCTCCGCAGGGAAACGAGCAGAAAATCTCTAGAAAACTTTCTAAGAAAAGTATTTCTTAATTTCTCGCTGCCTACATGAACAATTTAATCCACAAAGTAATAAAAGGGTCCTATCAAACAGTAAATTGAGGAAAATTATCACAATGGATTAAAGGAAATATACTTAGATTTTTAAGTAAAGTTTTCTGCAAATTTCTGAATCGCAATGAACTCGCTTACAGAAATGTGACACCATTGTGACAGTCTCTGAAGTGCTCGTGAAACTGGCAGTAGATCAATATTGACAACATTTCCTTGAAATCTCCTAGCAGTATTATTAATTTATCTATTTCACTTTTTGCTGAAACGCTTAATCAGATGCTTAGATGATGCGATAATAGCTGTATTAGCCTCATTTTGCATTTCGAAATTCTTTGATTTTTGTCAGTTTATTTCTATCCATTGAAGTAGGTAAATGTAAGTACATTTTTTATTTTTTATTAGATATAATTTCGTCAGATTCAAAATCTTGGAAGATTAACCTGTTTTCATTTATTAATGCTAGATATCAAATGGCAGAAAGATAGGTCATCAAAGTATCTTGATGTCTTCGATAATTCGAACTAAAAAACGGAGAAGTTTAATCTATTTGAAAAGAAGTAGGATAGAAGCCAACTGGAAAAAGGAAAAAGCTATAAAATTTGTCTCGAAGAGGTAACTTAATTTCATCGTTTTTAAGAATTTAACCGTCACAAACCATCAGATAGTAACCGTTAGTAAAAAACCAGCTTTTAGTATTTATTTTATTTGTGCTTTCCGCTGTGTTACATGAAGCCATAGATAAATGCTTGGTTATTTTTATGCAATAGGAAATCAGAATTTGTAAATATAGTGGTTTTGTCTTACAGGAGGTACAGGTAGAGGTCGAAACAAGGCATTTCCCTCATTATATATATATATAAGGCATTCGCAAGCTTTGCTAAGTGTTAAGCTTCAGCCCTAATTTTGAAGGAGAACACCCCCGGGGGAGGCCTTCCGACAGTCTCTAAACCTTGTTCCTCTACCGCAACCTCTCGAGAGGACATTACGGAAGTAGCCTGCTATGCTTGAGTTTTCAGGACGTAGCGGAACTGGAGAGGGGCTGAAATAAATTCGAATTAAAGGGATCAAGATTTGGAATCAGCTGCTAGCTCTCATTTATTTTATTCAAATATTTTGTTTCAAAATATTTAATCCTGCACTTAAATATATACAACTTTTCAATTAAAGTGCCAGAATTATTACTCTAATAACCGCAAAGACTTTCAAATGGTGTGGCCTCTTCAAACGTGTGGTCTCGTCTACTTTTTAGCTAAAGGTAGCTTGAAGTAAAATTTAAAAATAAAAACAATTTATTAATACATCAACCTGACGGTTGCATAAAATTTTAAAGTTTAATTTAGAACGCACGTTGTAATTAAATGCGAACTACAAAACCAACACACCTATTAAATCTTGGCTCCGTTCTAAGTGTTTACGAGGCAAAAGCGGCTAGTCAAAGCTTAAGCCAGTCAGCTGGTTAGTTAACTTCAACCAGCACGGAAGTTAAGCATCGTGACAGTCACCCGAGTTAAGCATCGTGACAGTCACCCGACGCTGCTAAATTCTTTGAGTAACCTCGAGAATTCTGCGCTTAATATACATTAAGTTATAAGGTATTTTTCCGCCTTCTTCGCATGCCTTCGTGGTGTAATGGTCAGCACGCTGGGCGCGTATTCCAGAAGTCCGTGATTCGAGTCCCAGCGAAGGCGTTGGTCATTTTTCACATCTCCTGCTTCGAAATAAAACCTAATGACTCTACAAACTAATTTGCTTCGTGGTGCTAACTGACGAAATTAGAAATGATAGTACAGCCAATACGATAACTGGATAAATTAGCATAAAGCTGTGTGACTTAAATTTAGGATGTGGCGTAGTGATACTCCGAACGGGCTTCAATTTCTGGCGACGAATTTGAAGTTTTCCTATGTGTTATAAGCTAGTACGTTTCCACCGAAAATTCAACTACGAAGTCGTTCCTTCTGAGACAGATTTGGAGTGTTTATATGGCTGATTGACTTGGCACATCAGCAACGGCAATTTCATAATTTTTGATGGAAATAACGTTTTGGCAGGCAAATTTTTGCTTCAAAAAACTATCATGTCGGAGGAAACTCAAACGAGTATTTTATAAAATTAACTGGCTCATTCTAAATGTATAATTTTAAATAGATCTAATATTTCTATTTTAAAAATTTAATTCCATATGATAATCTTTAAAAATTAGTTTGTACGTACAAAATACCTAAAATTAATGTTATTTAGTAAATGTTATGTTTAGCATCTAATGAATTAAGTAAGCCGATATGTTAGGACAAAGAAACGAGATTTCGAGATACGGGGGAAGACTATTTTGGGTTAAAAAATGTCGGAGAATTTTTCTCGTATTTGGTATTTTAGTTATTGTACCGTTTAAATAAGCCTAAAGAATAATTACAAGTTTTTCTGAAGGGGGGGATTAGAAAGTTTCGCTAAATATGCTCTCATTTGCTAATTTGCAGTGTAAATGGATTTCTAGTTTGGCATATGGTTATTGTGCCATGCTGAGACTAAAATAGGTAGTTACTCTCATTTATCAAGCAACGATTAAACGGTGTTTAAGTTATGAAACATTTACGTAGCAAAACAGAAGATGTATGTGACAGGGTGATCCGAAAGTGAAGAAACATTTTTAAAAACTACGTTTAAGTGAATTTACGAGGTGTTTGCACAAAAATGCATAAAACTGCCGGTATATTTTAATTTGTTATATATATAGATATATATACATACAAAATCTTCTTTTATATACTGTAACTTTATAATCCTTAACTCTTTATGGGCAAGAAAGAAGTTCCATTCAATATAACCATATGAATTACTACGACTCACAGCGACTGTTGTACTTTATATAGTTACTTCCATTTTTCTCTTGTAAAATTAGTTAGACGTCGGCATGTATTAGGCTAGTATATAAGCATTTGGTAGTGCTCAAATTAATAAAACATCCCTGAAAGTAGAATTTGATGTTCAATAAATACAGACTAGAGCTTGTGTTTGTATGCTATATTTGAGAAAATGTTGAAAATTCATTTTATGATGTGCTATTAAAATTCATAAATTTGAGTTTCATCTAAATTCAGAATACCTAATTCTAATCGAAAACATATAATTTAAGTTTAGAATCATGAATTATAGGGCAAAGTATCATATAATCTTTAACTTGCAAAAGTTTCTTAATTACTGTAAGTGTTAAAATTCGAGTATGATCTTGGAGTTCAGACGATTGTGTTTACGCCATTACTGCAAAACACTCTAAAGCTTTCAGAGCTAAACTAATTTAAATAAGTTGTTTCTGTGAAACCAACCGTGATGACGAATCACCTGCCGCTTGGCACAGAATGTAGTAACTGAAACTAAAGAATGTGGGAAGCTTCAGAAGCGTATGAAATGAATAAATAGTGTATAACTTTCAAGACCGCTGGGTGGGGGCTAGACCTTTTACCGTCTGGGGTCTTCTTAAATTCTTTATATTTTGCTGTCCTTAAATTCTACATACCGTTTGCATTAGCTCTGGTTCCGGAACCGAACAAAATCAAAATTATGGAATTTTATTTCATACGATCTAATCAGTACATTACAGAAATCTCAGTCAGCGTGGAAAACTTTCTATGCAATCTTCCATTCTAAGATTTCTGTAATACATTCTATAACAAAAAAAAAAAAAAAAATCGACGCACCAAGAAGGAGTTGTCCGATGAAGACAAAAATTGGTGGATAGGAAGATTATGTACAGAATAGAAATAGATTAAAATTTCAGAACAATTGAATGATTTATTTCAGAGTTACATAGCTTCAAAATAACGAGCTCAATAAGGCGTTGACCCACCTCTAGCCTGGATGCAAGCTGCCACACGGCGTGTCATAGACTGATAAAGCTCCCGGATGGTCTCTTTGCCAAATTTGCTTCATTATCGGGGTAGGTCATCAACATTCCCTGGGAGCATGCAGTCGCCTTCCCGTCATATCCCAGACATGCCCGATGGGAGAGAGATCTGACTGGCCAAGGAAGTGTTTGACAAGCTGTAAGACAGTTCACAGCGACACGTGCTGTATGTGGTCTGGCATTATCTTGCTGAAAATTAAGGCCAGGGTACTGCCAAAGGAACGGTAGCAAAACAGGTCTCAGAATGTCGTCGACGTACCGCTGTGCTGTAAGTGGGCCTCTAATGACAACGAAAGGGGTCCAGCTATCAAGGGAAGTGGCACCCTAGACCATAACTCCTGGTTGAGGGCCTGTGTGCCATGCAATAGTGAAAGTAGGATCGGCACGCTGCTCTGGACGTCTCCTGACAAGTCTTTGATGATCGTCAGGATACAGTTGGAAGCGGGATTCGTCGCTAAAGACTATACGTCCCCAGTCAGCATTATTCCAACCTGATCAAGACGAGCACCACTGTAATCTGGCTCGAAAGTGTGCAGGCGTGAGTAGCAGGTGGCGTAACGGTCGGTACGAGCATAGATTTCACTCTATCAACCATCTGTGAATGGCATGGTGAACACTCGTGTGCGGTCGCACGTCTGATGGTTGATACGATGAATCAGGCGCTGTGACAGCTGATCTGACAATCACTCAATCCTCCCGATCTGTTGTGGCCCTAGGTCGACCGCTACCATCAGGACGCTGAAATCTGTCACTGTCCACCCATTCTTGCCAGCATCTTCTAATCGCCGCATCTGTTTGTCTCATATGACGAGATTTGCCCAACCTGCCTCTTTAAGTCCAATGCACGGCCGCATCCAAACTCTGACAGCTCGAAGCTCGAATCCTGCGGCGAGGCATTTTTTCAGTCGTTGTAAGGTATTCTAAATCGCAATGCAACAGAAATTTTTAACAACAATTCAAGAACACCTCCTTGTATAGACCTGCTGGATGCGCAGTTCAGATGCGCTGGAGATTGCACTGTTCATTCATTCATTGGACACCAAATTTTAACCATATTTGGTCAAAACATTTGCTCATACGAAATTTCAAAGTAATCGGATGATTCCTTCTTGGTGCGTCGATTTTTTTTCCTTTTGTTATAGAGTGTATGCTGATTGTGGCTTAATCAGATGGAGTTTTATATAACGCTTAAATGCAAACGGCCGAGCGAATAAAATACTTCTACATTGCTGGATACGTTACAGACACACTTCTGTATGAAACTTGTCTGGTGTCTTCTTTAATATGTGCAGGTACAAATGGGCATGTGCTTTTCATTTTTTTCTTCGTAAGGAGAGAGATTTGAGTAAAGGTCTTTATTTGAACAAAAGACCGTATTCTTATCCATGAATGAATTTGGTTTATTTGAACTTACAAAATTTTACAATGAATTAGTTTTAACGCAGAAAGAGAAAATACTGCTTTATTTTTCCTTACCTTGTATACTCATTGGAAATTTAAGACATATATATAAATTCAATTGTCAGTTAAGCTAATGTAATGAGATTAACAACTTATTACTTTCTTTAATTTCGCAATGCAGATAGTGAATTAAATTTCTTTTGATTTAAATCAGCTACATTTAATTCCACTTTAATTCATTAGATTACGAACAACTTATTTTGATAAATCTCTAAAATAAAAAAAGTGCTAGAATGTGGCCTAATAGTTAATAAGGTGTGTTTGGTTAAAATTTGGCTCATTAGTGCGTAAGTTGCTGTGACCGCTGAACACTGATATTTCGTCCCGTATTCAAAAACTTGCGAAAGAGCTGGTTGCATGGACGTTTTCGTGTTTTTTCTCCCCATATGTAACGTGGATCAAGTTGGTTTCCTTTAGAAAGTCCTCACCTTAAGTAGATAATCCTCGCGTGCTTTGCCACAATCAAGGAAAACAAAAGAACACTTTCTTTGCATTTGAATTTGGCATTTATATTTAAAATATAGTTTTAATCATCTTGTAGGTCACCGAAAAATCTCATTTAAATTGATTTCTAAATGTTTGGGAGTTGTGTACCCATTGCATGTTTCAGAAAAGAAATTTTTTTTTCTTAACACATTTTTATTGAATCAATTACTGAGAATTGCGTGCTGAGTGAAAACTCTGTGTTGCGTTACGTCGTTGTGTGACTTGCTTATTTTTTTATTTCCACCCGCAGCTCTTTCCAAGGAAAGTTGGTGTGTTCGCGCGACGGGAAATAAAGTTGCGCAATGGGATTTTGATGAAATGATTGCGCTACTTCTTTTTTTGACCTTTTAAGACATGAAAATTAAAAAGGAAAAAAATTTGAATGAAAAATGAATTCAATCTTTTAAAGTACAACTACAATTTAAATTAATTTAATACAATTAAAAATCTTTCGCCAACATTATGTTTTACTTCTTTGCATTAGCAATGGACTCCCTTTTCAGGACTGTTATGGGACGTGTTAAGTAAACATTGTTTTAACTTATCTCCAGGAATTTTCGCAAACTTTAGTTTGTAGTCGATGGACATCTTAGGAATTACATATACTTAAGAGTCAAACATTTCAAGCTTCTGACTCACTTCGTCAATGGAAAATATTTTTTCAAGCTCATTATTTAGTTTGGGTATAATGTCTGTAGTACAAGCATCTGAAAGAATTTGAAAAAGTATTTTCTTTTCAAGTTTCTTGAATCTTAAATAAAATTCGGCCCACCAGCGGCCGAATGGTAAATATCGTTGAACACCGGGAGTTCCGACCTGCGTTCGATTTCAGGCGAATGGGCTGGCTGCATGGGCGTTTTCATTGTTTTCAGCAAGTGTAAAGTGTATGCGGTCAGTTTCTTTAGAAAGTCCTCCAAGAAACCATTCCTTCTCTTATGCAGATAGCCCTAGTGTGCTTTGCCAAAATCAACTGAACTAAACTTTAAATGAAATTTAAGTATGAGATTATTCAAATAGTCAGTTACTCCTTCTTAGCTAAAGTTTCTTATTTTTTTCCCTACGGATTCTTTAAGTGTAGAGATGGGGGAATCAAGATTACCGCAATGAGCATCCAGAATGAAGAATTCATTCCTTTCTTGCAATTAAATGCAGACACTGATAGCTCTGCGAACTCAGATTCAATTTAACTGAGGTGGGACAAAAGTTTTATTAGGAAAGCAAACTTAGTAAGTTTACGGTAAATTAGTCTTTTGAGATCCATCCAACAGTTTATGAAAATGAGCTGTTTCTATCCTCGAATCTCACAAAAATTTAAACATTAACCTTGAGAGGCATTATTATGGATAATACAGTGGTAAAGAATAATGTAACTGTTAATGTTTCGCCTCAGCAGTTGCCGAGTGGTTAAGACCTCTGAATGCTAGAAGTTTGACTCTGTTTCGATTCCGGGCGAACGGGCTGGTTTCATGTGTGGTTTGCTCTATGTATAACAGGATTACGAAGAAGTTTCTTTTAGAAAGTCCTCCACGAAGTCACCCCACTCCACAGACAGATATCCCTCGTGTCCTTTGCTATATTCCATTAACCGAAATGTGAAATGCTTCATTTTCGCAATTAGAATCTTCCTTTTCTGTTGCCGTCCTGGTACTCCGTCTGCTTCTGAAGACACAGTAATTTTGTATTGGCGTTTTTTCACGAAAGGAATTTTCAAAGATCATTGAATACGATCTCCTATAGCGTATTACAAGTACTAATAATTCTTCCGCAGATCTTCCTCCATTAAAAACACTAAAACTGGCAACTGAACTGTATTTGAAATATTAGAACTTACCCAAAGGCAGACAGCAATTACTTGATGAAAGATCTGACACCAGCTGTCAACCAGTGTTACTATACTATAGCACAGTGTCGTTTGGTAAATTTATTTCTGATGCTATTTCATAATTTCTTTGCGTGACATAACATAATTAACTCCTTGACATAAAATGACGTCCGGGAGACGTCATTAATTTCATGTGCCATTGTAGGCTTTGACATCTCCGAGACGTCAAGAACTGTCTTCGGCCAACGCCGCGCAGTATATTATTATTGTTATATGGCAATGTAAATTTGAAACTAAAACGTTCTGTTTTTAAGCTTACATATGAGTGTCCACAATTGAGCCAAATTAAATGGTATTCTTCGGACGCGTATTTTATTTGTATTGTTAAGGGGTTAAGTACAAAATTTTTTCCAGCTTTAACTTGCATGAAAAGAATTAAATTTTTACTCGGGATGTAAGGAGCTTTTGAAGAAAGTGTTGTGAATTTTTTATGAGCTGAATTTCTTCATATATCGTTAAATTTCCTTACATGCATGGTAGTTGCTTACTATAGTTTTCTAAACGGGGAGAAATTTGCTATGGAACTCCTTATGTTTACTTTCGAAGTGTATATTTAACATAATTGATCATCTCTGATAATACTTCATCGCAAATTAAACATATCAACTTTAGATCCACAAAAACAAAACAGGCCCATCCATTAAGTTTTGAACCGACATTTTTTTGTGTTTACTTTCTGTTTGTTGTGCAATATAGTTGTGCTCTTCAGTAATATAAAATAAAATACTCCACTCCACTATCCCTTTAGTAAAATAACAGAAAAACTTCCGCATTGAATTAAATGAGAAAGACTATCGATACACTATTTTGTCTGTACATGAGAGCAGCCAGAAATCGAGTCGATTGTGATTGGTCGTGCTAGATCGCAAAGCCTAGTGGTTTTATAACAAATCAGCTTATTCCTCTGTCCTCGCAAAGGCAGCAAACTTAAATAAGAGATCCGGGAATAACATTTACGAAATGTCCTTTGGAAAATTGAAATTAATATTTTCTTCCTCATTTCCGGCATTTTTATGGTGAGTAGAAATCTCTCTACAGGCCCAAACTGGTTCGTGAGTCACCAGTTTAGAAGACTTGCCATATTAGCATGACATACAAAATTTAAAGCGGCGCTTACAGCAGAAAGTTTTTGTGACTGAAAGAGTAATGGAAAGACCAAACTGGCTGGCGTTTGTGCGTTTACGCAAACAGCGCCTGTCGGTATGTTTTTGGCTGACCGTTATGTGTCAATATCAGTGGAGCAGCAATGACGAATAGTAATGCATTTGCCAATATAATGACAATCATATTACGTCACCATTTATTATGCTCCGAATTATAGATGCATCAACATCTGAGTTACCTTTCCCACCTCAGCGACGTGTACTGTCAGGTAGTGAGGACGCATCAAACGTCGTGCATGGCAAACTTAGTGACTGCGTCTTCCGTGGTGAGTCACGTTTTTATTATGCATATGTTCGCCGCCAGTGGGGTAAGAGCCACTTAGAAAACTATATTCTTATGCGAGTTGCTGCTAGATTTAAAAGCAGATATTCTTGCCTAAGAGTTCAAGCCGAGTACTTGGTACGTCCAAGATCAGTAGACAAACAAGGTTAGGCTTTTCCCAATGCTAGCGTCACTTACTTTGAAATGTGGACCATATGAGAAATATAAGAAAGATTGTTACGAAGTCCATGCTTTCGGAAATAGGGAAAATGAAGACACAAAGGGAGAAGTTGCTTTGTAGCAGACTGGGAGTCAATGGCAAAAATGCAAGCCTTCTTCAGAATTAAAAATATCTCAGTTATTCTTTGGTAGCCCAAGTAATCTGAATAATCTCCTATCAAAAATGTGTCGGATATGTTCAAACGAAGGGGATACGTTATGCTAGTTCTCTGTGAAATCTTGACCTTCGGATGGAGGTTAATTTAGCTTGGATGGCTAATACACACGGGACTAACTTTATTCAGTACCTCAACATGTGCAGCAAGCAATGGAAGCCAGAACTGAGCACTTAGAAAATTAACTGTATGGTATGTCGGCTTATATTATGCATACAGTTTTGAAATGCTAACTATTTGTTCTCTGTTCCCTACTTGCATATCCTCCCCCAAAAAAGTTGCAACTAAACTTCTAGGTGTTCTGACGTTTAGGAATAATAGTGTATAAATGTTGCCGAAGAGTTTTGGCTTTTAGTTAAAACGCCTGAGATGTTGTGAAAGCAGCAGTATAAAACAATTAGATGTTAAGATTTTCGGGCAAATAAAAAGATTGCGAAAGCGCAGCAATGCGACACTAATAGCCTGTGTGTATATGGTAGAAGATATTACACAATACACGCTTAAACGGCAGAAAATGATTATTGCCGTTATTATTATTGCAATTTTTCGTTATCAGCTGCGTTTGAATTTCTGAGATCTTGAAATTCCTTTGCAAACTCAAAAACGAATTTCCGGCAAAAAATCAAATCTGAAGAAGGAATCCAACCTTCTTATCAAGATCAAGAACTTCTTATCAAGTCGTCCAGAACTAGTCCTGACGAGATATGGAATTAACACGGGTAGCATAGATGAATGATAATGCCAATATACTATAGTTGAAATTACTTAATTAAAATGAAACATAACTTGATGATTCCTTGCTTGCAACTCATATTCTAGCTATAATAAATGCTTTTATAGTTCATATAACTAAATAAAAAATACAATAAATAAAATAAAACATTTCAAGTAATTGTTGAATCTTTTTGTACAACTATGTAAATATTTTTGCGTAACTCTTAAGTTACTTTTCATTGAGCCCTGAAAGTCCTTGGTAGATAATTTAGAAAACATTGCATTATCTATACTTCTGACAATCAAAATGAATGAAAGCTAAATTTGCCTCTTTAAATTTCAGGTAGTATGTTTTGTGTGCAAATGTGAAATATTTTTTTTAGTCCAAAGGGGCTTTGTCTCTGAGGAACTATTCTTTTCGTTTTGCGTCGAATCACTCTGAATGTCCGTTTCACTTTTCAAACTGTTGCCACCAAATATTATCGCCCTGTATTATATTTGAAGAAATTAAATAATGAAGAATCTGCATAAATGTATGTTTGTTTCTCGCATTGTGATAAAACAGCGGTACCTACAGCAATCAAATTTTGAATGACGTAATCCTAGTGCGAATACGGGCATCTGGAAGCCCAAATTGGAAATTTTGAATTTGTTTTATTATTGATTGCATAGTTTGTAAAACATTTAACGAATTTTTGATTAACAAACTCAAGGATTTCAAAGCAAGCAATAGCAACGTTCTACAGAAAAAACATTTTTATCTCCAGCGCGTGAGACTGTGTATCGGAAATTCTAAAGATATGCTCAATTTAAAATTATTTTGCGATATTTAACTGAATTTTATCGTTTAAGTGCGAAGAACATGATATTTAATAAATAAAGGTAACGCACAAAATGTTCAAAAAATGCTTCTTTGGACGTAATTTAAAATCTGAAACCTTTCCGATTTTTTCTTTTTTTTTTTTTTTTTTTTATTTTTTTCGATTTTTTTTTTAATTTACTCGAGCTTTTCTCTCATGTATTTTTTGGTAAACGTTTTATAGGTAATGTTTTTATAGGGAATTTTTTTAGGGAATGTGATTTATGCGGTTTGGGGAAGAGATTTTACCGTCTTCCTTCTACTAGAGAATAAAAACGTTTCAGAAAAAACATTCAATTAAAAAAAAAAGAGCTTTAAAAGAATTAGGTTTACAGGCAGATCATAATTAAGCGATATTTAATTCGTAAAAAACGTGTGGAATAAATATTTTATATAAATCGAAAAGTGAACGTGATTTAAATTGAAATGGATTTGTTAAGCCTACATAGAGTATCAAAATTCACAAAAATTATCTTTTGCATTTGTAAAAGTTATATTTCAAATTTTCTTTTGTTAGGCAAAATAGTTTAATCCATTTAATGCTTAGATATTTCATTTGTCTATTTTCAGGTTATTGCTTTCGATGGACTATGAAACTGGTTGCCTTTGGCTCCCTGCCAAAAAATCCATCACGGATAAAATAATTGGATAGTTTAAAACCATAAGCTTAATATAATGTAAAAGATATAAGTATGCAAGTTTGAATAAATATAACAAATCAGCAATTAACATTGGTTTATCAGATTTCATTACGTAAGTGAGTTAAACTACGCAAAGAAACTGAAAACGTATCACACATATATTAATATCATAGTGGATGGGATGTATTTTTCGGTGAGTCATTACTGTGAGTTGAAGAGATCTGTAAAAGTTAATTCTAATTTCATATATAATTCACATAGAACACAAATTAAAATTAAAGAAATCTTTGTTATGCCTTAATTGTTTAAATTCAAGGATTTAATGCTTTTGCGGGCAAAATTTGCACTTTTACCGATAGGAATCATTTGTATCCAAATGCAATAATTTTTAAATTGTTTTATCAAATTTAGATAAGAATTATCTTGAATTTAGGTCGCTAATAGGCACTAAACGTGAATTAAATCTGTGAATTCGTTCTAGAATATCTCATATAATTTTGCACTTAGAGGTTGGAATACTTTTATATTTAGCCTGTTAAAGTATAAGGAATGACTTTACTAAGGAATTCTTATTCTATGAAGACCATATTGTTAGATTTTTTGTTTACAGATGTCTTCGCGTTAGTGGCCCATTAGCGAGCTTTGCTAAAATAAACCAAACACATACTCAGTGTTGTAAATATTTTCATAAAATTCTTTGATTTATTTTTGAGAGACTCTGTGATAGGAAGTAAAGGTTTAGAATCAATATGTAAGGAAATAAAAATCTGTAGCCAAATTTTTTCGATCATCATTTATCCAAAGAACAAAAGGTAATTTTGCTAGTTTATCATGTCTTTGTATAGTTTACAAGAGTTGAATGGTGCATTCTAATTATGAAAAAAAGTTTGTTTTGCTCGGACTTTACCAACTGCTTTGCTTCCTGAGTGTACAATGGTCTTATTTAATATTACAACACTTTTAATTTGCCAGCTTCAAAATACTTTTTATGACTTAAAATAGAATCTAATGTCCTTACTTATTTTTTTAATAAAATTCATTTATAGTGGCATTCGGAAAGTTCTGCTGAAAGATTTAAAAGTAAAATGGTCCTTTAGGAACCTTACGATAGCGATAAACCTATCGTAATTAGCTTAGAAGTGGTAAAAAACTCAAAAATTAATAATATTTGCGAATCGTCGAAAATAACAATTAAAATTTTTTTTGCCATTACGCTCCCTTCCTCCGTATGAGCCCGGTAAATGGGATAAATGCATGAGCATTTTCGTGGCTTTTCCCCATGTGTAACGTGAATAACATCTCCTTAGAAAATCTTCTACGGAGGCATGTCTGCCTCTTATTAGGGAGATGATTATTAAATGTTTTGTCCTAATTGATACTAAATAAACTTTATAAGTGAACTGTTTGAACTATCCGAGAATTTGACTATGAAAGTGATGAAAAATAAAATTATTTTGATTCTAATCGACAAAAAAATATTTTCATGGCAGAAAAATGGTCGCTTTACCTTAAACTCTGATAATGTTGACTCTCAAAGAAACGGCAAGTGAACTGAAGAGATTTGACGAAATAATAATTTTTTTGCACTGCATAACGTCATTTCAGTGACATGTGCATAGGACGCCTTCATAATAGTATCTCGGCAAAGGTGCCTGATGTAACTTTCATCTTAAAAATCGCTTTCTTTTTAGATTTCTAATTCAACGTTCAAAACAAATAAAATAATCAAAGCTTCTTACTTGTCAGACGAGATCAATTCAATCCAAGACATTTTATCCAATTTTATTGACGACACAGACAATACATGACAACAAGAAAACACTTATAAATACAGTTATACTGTATAGAGTTCGCACTTAACATTTCATGGTTCACTATTCTTTCGCAGTCTCAATCGTAATTAATTCAACTCAAAAAGAAGTCAGACGCACAGCGCCATCTGACTCCTGTAATTATAGTTTCTACAGTGTCTGCACCCTTGTATAAATCGGCCGCTGTTCGAAAGCTAGAAATCTTCGAAAGGGTTCCTCGTCATAAAGGGGCCCGCACCCTTTATGAAGATTAGTTTCAAACTTGAAAAAAGCAAACGTCATAAGGGTGACAGCACTTTTATGCGGGGTACCCTTATACAAGTCTAGTTTTCGTTTGCATTACTGATTATTTAATTAGGCAGGTTGCAAGTAAAGTATTTGTTCTTTGTGCAAGTGAAATGATTCTGCATAAAGGTGCCTGAGATTTATTTCCTCCCCTGCTTAATTTATACGAACGAAAATATGACTTACATAGGGATGCCGCGCCATAAAGATGCGTGCATTGCTTATGAAATTTAGTATCTAACTTCGAAAAAAAGAATCCTTCATAAGCGGGCAAGCACTTTTATGCGGGGGCACTCTTTTGAAGCGGTTTTGGTTTGATTCATTTAATTATGACAACGCACATGAAGGGCTATCTACTCAAAAGGAAGGATGCATTACACATGGTAAAAACCATGAAAACGCCAATGCAGCCAGCCAGTTCTCCAGAATTCGAACCCCAGTCGAATTGCGAGAGCTCGGTGTCTTTACCGCTCTGCTGCTGGTGGGCCTTGGATAACCAACCAACCCTTTTGAAGAAATCCCACGTGCGTAACTGGATTGATTTTGATATGGTAAAGACAACATTGCTTTGAGTTTAAAACTGTGGGTCGCATTCCAGTTAACAATTAGTGGGTAGATATTCCACTTAACTACTAGTGGCTAGATAACCTATCTTCATTTGTAGTTTTCGCGTTTTCCTCAATGTGCAGTGTTAATTACGAACCAGTTTCTTGTGAAGGCGCTGTAGGACGGCATCCCATATTAGAAAGGAAACGCTGAAGTGCTTTATGTAATTAACCAACTAATTAAATCTGTTATCACCTACAGAAATACCCGAGGTGGTACTGAATGTAAAATTTCACATCAGTGCCAAATATTTCTAAGGCAGTATTAGACTGAAATTTCTAACAAAAAGCTGTTATATTATTTTACTCGCAAAATGATAATAGTGGCATAATATTCACACACATAACACCCCTCCCCCCTAAAAAAAGTGCAGAAGAGGGAAAACATTTCCTTTAATGATGGCTATGAATATATTATAGAAATTAAAGTATGAATTTTGCAATAGTGTCTAAAGTTCTGAAACCACTATTTTCTTCGTGATGCACAAACGCTACACTTTTTTTTTCAAACTGTTTTTCTCTAAAAGATTTCTTAAGAAAAGAATAATTGAGATAGGAATACTTTACGCTAAAATTATGAACATTTGTAAATTTTTGTTGATAAACAATTTTAAGAAATCTGCACTACAGAAACGTTTTTGAATTGCTAATTGATTGTAATACAGAATAAAAAAATATAGTGTGAAGTATTAAAGTTTTGAAATCAAATATTTACTTAAATTTCATCAGAATCTGGCATAAATGGAAGGAAAGGTTATCTGAAACACGCAACAAGTTGTCTTTACTTTTTAAATGCGTGCATACTATATCTTACTGTCAGAACCATAGCTTTTTTTCAAAAAAAAAAAAAAAAAAAATCTTTAAAAAAAAGGGTCTTCAAAATGCTTATACTAAAATATACCTGACGCCGCACAGACGCTACATTATTGATGTCTCCGTAATTCACTTGGTTTCAAAAGGTAAATTTTCCTCCTGTTGGTTATAAAGGGCTTATATATTATATACTCATATTCACTTATTTGAATGAGAACGAGAAAATGAGTCAAACGTAAACGCTAGCAAAGTAATGTAAGCGTTAATAAGTCATTCCATTGGCTTAGTTCTAGGGAAGCTAGCTGTCACAGTCTTAGGCTAAAGTTCGAATCCCGAAGAAGGCCTTTGTGTTTGTAAGTGTGTAGTGTTTTTGCGGCATGGGGGGCACTGAAAATACTTTTCAAGCCAAAAGGCTGTCGAAAAGTGGCTGGTACGGAGAGGACGTCGGATCTGATTCCCGAATGGGGCACAGTTAGTTGGAGTTGTAAGGTGCACAACGAGAGACTCTCGCTGAGTCTTGGTCATAATGAATTCATGGATATAATCGAGAGATGCTTTCACATCAGGAGGACTAGAATACTCAAGAAGAATACTCATGATCTTTTACATTCAAGAGTTAATGTAGTAGTTGCTATGTTAGCAGAAAGGGCTGAATGCGATGTGAAGAAACTTCGCAAACAAGGCTGATTGAGAAATTACGAGTCCTTCCATGGCATCTAAATCATGCACCTTAAGGTCATCAGATAGAGAGCATTGTTTTTTGCATTCTGATGAGAGCGATAGGAAAACTGTGACCTATTTAAACAAACTTAAAAACCATGTGAAATTATCTTAAATTGCGTGACTTTTTTATTTTGCAACTGTATGTTGTTTAATATTTAAGACAGATTTGTAAAAATTAATATTTAAAATCATTTTTTCATTGTTGTTAGCAAATCTGTTTTATATGAATCAATTTGCATTGAATCACATTTTTATTAAAACTACGCCATTAACTATTATTAAATTACTGAATGTTAGCTGTTTTAATTTATGAATTGGTTTTGAACTGGATTTGCAACACTTATAAATTTTAAAATAAAACGTAATGCGCATAAAAAGGCGCCATTTTTGAGTTTTCATGCAAGAATTTGTGTTGAAAGTTAGAATATTTGTTTGAAGCTTCTTACTGCTTTTTATAACTTTTATATTATTTTTTATATTGTGTGAAAGCTGTTTCTGATTTTTTTAAGTGTGCTCCGATTGCTTTTAGATTAACATTAAAAGTTATTAGAGTGTTTTTTAAAACTTTATACTGCTTATTTCTGCAGCTGTTTTTCGCAAAAGGCATCAGAAAAAAGGTAATTAAGCTATTATTAAAAGCTTTGTAATTAGTTGTATTGATGTATTTCCCAAAATATTTATGCTACCAGAATTCACAGAAATATTTTTTAAACTAATTGAACTATTAATTTTTGTTTTCTTAAAGTAATTGAAAATTGTAGACTCGGAAATATGCTGTATTTGTTTGTTACTCAGCTGAAAAAGCAGAAATCGAATATTTATTCAGTATATTCATATCAAATTACTGGATTCTGAATTCACTGACTAATTGTCAGTTGTAGAATTCTTGATTGTTGTAGTTCTATTTATCTTGCCAACCAAAAGGTAAACGCTTTCAAAGTTTAGCAATGTCTCATAATTCAAGTAGCGGGCCAATTATTGTACAGTGATTTTAATGCATAATCACTGTACAATAATTGATATGTATAATTAGTCGTAAAGCTATGTACACATATACTGATAATTAAATGGACATACACATATACTGATAATTAAATGGAAAGTACGTACTTTGAATTGTTAAAATAGACGTTTTATCGAATTCAGGATACAGAACTTCAAGGAAAATATATAAAAGAGTCGGTTCTTCTTCGAGCAGTGGACAAATATAGCCCTGTAATGAAGTATTTTACTACTATGAAGTAAATTTATAATTTTTCTACATAAGTTTTAAAAAATGTCAATGATGTATATTGTAATGTTGGGGAAAGGCAAAATGAAAATAATAATTAAATTTATTTAATAATTTGTGTTTTAAAATTTAATTAGAATTTTAATATATTTTAATTAATTTAAGTAGAATTTTAATAAACTAAACTGGCCTTAAAATATATTTTTTTAAGTAGAATTTTAATAAACTAAACTGGCCTTATAAGTGTTTTTGAAATGTATTTTGAAATATTATGAGAGAAATAATAGTTTAAACAAAATGGTCTTATGAATGAGATTACTGCGTTTAGTGCTCTCCAGAAATATGCAATATCCTGAAAAATACTCCAAATGCTACAAAATTTGGAACTGTGAAAAGTAGGTTTCTAAAAATGATTGCAACTTCAGAAGATTGCATGTACCCAGTGGCCGAATATACAAGTAATTTAAAATAACTAGTACGATGGTATGGCCATTATTTTGTATAATTCTAGCATTGAGTCAGATACTGTAGACCTAGGGTACTAGGGACGACGTGATAATGATGCAAATTCCTAAATGAAGCTAATTACGAAGATGAAGAACATTCACATGGGAACAAATCCTGTCCCATAGATTCTCGATTGGCGAAAGATGTGCGGTTCATGCTGGCCATGAATAACCTCAGAATTTTGCAAAGGACACCCACTGATGTGTAATCTATATGTTATCGGGATAGAAAATGTTATTTGTTATGCCTGGAACGTACGGCAGTGCAATGGCCTCTTCAATACGTCGATGTTGCCATATCTGTATCCGTTATACATTAATACGCAGAACAGGTACATTAACGTACAGCGTTGTTCATTAATATGTACAACTGTTGTGCATTAATATGCACATGAGGTGTTCTGTTGTTAATGCTGATGGCACTCCAAGATATTTTACATTGATGAACCGTGCTATTCCTCACCTCAGGTAGTTTTTGGTATGGCACTGTTACAAGCTTTTCTTGACGACAATTTTGTGTTAGTGGCAGTTTTGGAAAGGTCATGTAGATTTTGCCTTATATTTTGAGCCTTAAATTGTGAAACCTTAGATTATATACCTTGTATTATGATATTTTGAACTACCTTAGGCAACTGACATGAAATTGCATCGATAGTGGAGTTCGAATATCGAGGTTTATATAATATGATCAAAAGCTCGCTATGCTTTCTCCAAGATATTGCTGTGTTAAAGTGGGTGTTAGTATCGAAAATTTTCGGCATTTGTTCGTTGTCACCGTTAAACGTAAGGAATCGAATGTTCCTACTCACACCACTCTCGATATCTTGCAACCCTTACATTTCGAATTTCTTTCCAATTTTTCGGAAAATATAGACTTCCTTATTGAGAAAATATTCAAGGGTCATTCAAAATTTCGTAAACAAGTAGCGATTATGTTCTAGAACAGTATACAAAGCCAACGTCCACGCGTTTCAATAGAAGTTCAGCACATTTTTCAAGTCTTGTATCTCTGCAACTGCAAAGGCTCACTACATAATTTTAATGTAATTTTTACTGAAAAAGTGTTGCAAAGGAATTATTTGGCAAAACTAATACATTTATATTCAAGTAACATTTTTACATAATTAAATCTCGTTTACACGCTTTGAATTGAAAGCTGCCCCCTCATCAAAGAGAAACATTCTAATTTTAAAATAAAGGTTTGTGGAAGTCATTAAATTCAAAATAAACGTTTTCTAAATTTAAAATAATTTTATTCGAAACAAAGAGAAAAACCGTACTCTTTGCTAATGCATGGAAAACAAAAAATTATTAACCGAAGAAGGTATGCACTTTTACTACTATTTCAAGTTTACTGTCTCTCTGATCTTGAAACAAAACCTATCTACTCGGTAGTTACAATATCCTTAAATATGTGTGTCAGTGGTCAGATAACAACAAAATAAAGATTTCACAACTTGCGCTGGAAAGACCTGCCACGTGCATCGAGATGTGTTTGTTTCAAGGTGCCGCGCGTGTCGGGATGGTTTTGCTTGTCGAGTTGTTTTTATTGGTGCTGGTGGTTGCGAAAATAAAAATGATGTATGGAAGCTGTCGACTGAGATTTTTTTGTCGAAGTACTGTTTTAGACTGCACTGCGTCTCTTGGAGTAATCGATAGAGTATCTATCGCGTACGGATATAGGTATTTCACGAGTTATGTATTCAAACCGTGGAAGAATGTCTGCTGGTACCTAATCGTTTCAAGGAAGGCAATAGGAACATAATCAATGGGCAATGGTGTACAGTATGGGTAAAATAAGAAAACACTGCAAAACTGGGAGAAATGCAAGCAATGCCTTATGGCACTACATATTTCGGTCTGTTTTGAAATATATTATATTGCACAGGATTATTAATAAACAAAATTAGTATTCTTATGTGCATAAAATTCTTTGTATGAGACTCGGAAGCATTTCTATATTTTCGTGAAAAAAACTGATTAACAAAGTTTTTCAAAAAAGGTCAACTTATTCACATAAATCTCGCAGAATTTGTGTTCTGGAAAACACTGGAAGGCTTCAGTATTGATGCACAGCTAGCTAGCAACATTATTTGCAGGAATTAAAAATTTTAAATATTTCTACTTCAAGGAATTTTTGTATGATTACTAGATAGTGGTTCTAAAGCAATAAAACGTCATGTGAATATTAATAACGTAATTTTAACGTCTGAAAATTTATAAATTACTTGTTTGAAAACTCCTTCGGCATAGCAATTGTAACAAAATTATAGGCTAAATGTTATACTAGTAAATCACAAAAGAACATCATTAAATAATATTTAAAGGGGAAAAGGCTAATCTTGAATGAATTTTTTTTGATTTATTTATTAAGTCAAGTTGAAAATGACGTCAGATGTCCCAAATTTTTAAATATCTCGGCCAATTTTGTCATACGGGAGTCAAAACTCTTGTGTTTTATTTTTACAATGGTATAAAATTTCCTAAATATAAATATAGAGACGGAAGGGCCATATACAAATTACAAAATCTAACTTTTATAAAACAGTTTATTTTTTATTTGAAAATGTCGAAAATGAATATTTGCGTCATTAAAGCGCCCACCAGCGGCCGAGCGGTAAAGACGCTGAACACTGGTAGTTCGGTCCGAGGTTCGAATCCCGCGAACGGGCTGGCTGCATGGGCGTTTTCGTGGTTTTCCCCATGTGTAACGTGTATACGAGCCAGTTTCCCTCAGAAAGTCCTCCACGAAGGCATCCCTCCCTTTAGGCAGATAGCCCTCGTGTGCTTTGCCATAAATTGAATAACCCTTGTTTGCGTCATTAAAACATTTTTGTAACTGGAAGTACATGCCTATAAGTAATGGAATTAAGACCGGGTGAGGACTTATATGGATGCGATGTATATATATTTTCATTATGAGACAGTTATGTCACATTAAAAATTACATACGTAACATATATCGGTTATGAAAATATATGTAAAAGTATCATTCGCATATTACCATCGCTGTATACACATTTTCTCTCCATACAGAAACTCTTCATATAGCGATTTTTATAAGACTTCTCTTGAAACATGTATTTTAACTTACTCATAAACTTATTATGTACAAACGCTTTCATTTATATTTATTGCATAATTTCATCACTTAACTCTTAGCTTATTCACATGCACTGTTATCGTTTAGCATTACAATCTGCATTTAACACTGAAATGCGCGCATATAATTATCACATACTGATATTTATATTACTTATAACAATTAGAATGTCTTATTCTTTCATATTTATTATTTCGAAGAGACAGGATGTTTTAATGAAGCAAATTTAGGAATTGTACTTTTAAAACCGTATTTAAAATTATGTGTGTGTTTAATTCCGTAATGGAATATTCTGAGCAGGTTGAAAATGTGTAACGGACAGTAAGATATTTAAGGCACGTTAATATTATTTAAAGACGTTTACTAAGCACCAGAAATTTAATAACGCATTATGGCAAGATACAGACTAGTAAGAGAGGGCCGTCCTTGTTCTTTCTCTTTCTAATCTTTGATATTCCTTTTTTTTTATAATCTCTTTAATTTTTCTAACCTGTTTCTCGTATTCAGCTGTTTAGCTGTTGTTCTATGAATTAATTTACCCGACTGCATAGTAAGCCAAATAACATGCGTCTATTCTTTCAAAAGAAAACGTCATGAAAGGATTTAATCAGACATTAATAATATTTTATATAAATATTAGTCCGTATTTGTGTGGATGAATAGCAATTAGTTACGCATGAAAATGAATACGTACGTCACTGCGTTAATTACCATGTATACATTTATCTGTGAAAAGATAAAACGGAAATCAACGAAAGTCCCGCCACTGGCGCAGCGGTAAAATTGCTAAACACGGTAATTTGATCCGGGCTCGTGTTCCGGCAAGTGGTCTGACTGCACGAGAGTTTTCCCCTTGTACAACGTGGATGTGAGCCAGTTTCCCTTAAAAATGTACTCTACGAAGGAATCCCTCCCTAAAGGCAGATAACCCTCGAGTTGCTTTGCCTAAATCAATTAACCTAGCTAAAACTGTCTGGAAGAAAATTTGCATGAAAGGATTAAAACAGCTTATACTGAGGAATGGAAAAGGAAAACTTTATTCATGTAACGACGACGGCTGTTCTGAACAAGAATCTTTATTATAAACAGTAAATATCTTTGAAATGAATACATAGGTGTAACTCCCGTGGTTTATTTTTTAATAATCGTGTATTAAATTTAGTTATAAAAATAAATGAATATTTAACTTTTTCATATCATAATAGAATGGAGTCGATGAAAAGCGATCATACGAGGGTTTTGCATTGTGTATTTATACGATGCCTAATTAGAAACATGTAAGTAAATAGATAGTATACAACATGTAGTAAATTACTGCATATGTGAATACATATGTATGGTAGGGGAATATACAGTAGAAGTACAATATTCTTCTTTTCTAAACGATTAATCGAAAAAGTTTAAATTGCATTCTTAGCTTTTCAAAAGGATGGCATGTTAGATTTATGAATAGCTTTAATATAACTTAAGATGTTTTACATAAAAATAGACTTGTCCTGAAAAGTGTTGATATTTTCGTAGATCGATTTTGTGCTTTACACGTTTCCTTCACTTCTCGAAAGAAAAGTGTTTCTGTGGAACCGTTCCTAAGATAAACTGGCAACAAGAAGTACTTGCCATTAAACGGAAAATATTTTGAACATTCTGAGGCCTTCAGAAAACCTCACATCAAATTATGACAATTAAAACCTAAAATTTCTTAAAATGCAAGAATAATATGATTAAAGTACAGCCCAGATAAATAGAATTTTCCTGCAATGCAGAAAATTTGCTGTCTGGGGACACAGGTGGGACACAGGAACGTGGCTCGCTGCAACTTTCGCTACTTTCTTGGGCTTCTCCGTCTAGTCGGCAGTAAGTAGTAATAAAGGGAATGAGTTTTGTCTGCGAACTGGTCTATGAGGGGGAAATCCGTCGCTGCGCAGTTGTTAGAAAATCTCGTGCTTACGGCAAAATAATTCGTTGAGGACATTATTTCTTTTCTTTGATCGAATTTGTACTCTGTTAACTCTATCTAGCATCATTCGAATGAAGTCTTCTGGGTCACACTTTTTGCTTAAGCTTACTGCAAGTGAGAGTGCTACGTCAAGTGGGAAATGAATGCCGTGCTTTATCTGAAGCCATCCTGTGCACTGTCCCTGGAAAATGCGTAAACGTTACTATTCTAAGAGAAAAATCAAAGTTCAAATCACGGTTTGTTGTTCGTAATTGAAAAGCATGAAAATCTTCAAACGTTACTCATAGAGATCGTCGCTCATCTCTTCTTGTGTGGTCTTGTGAAATCAATTACATACGAGAACCATTAAATATTACAGCGGAATTGCGCGCATTCAGTTAGCCTACGATAACATTCGGACGAGGTATCTTTGAATGTATTAGACAACTCGTCATCCAAGATTGCAGCGCCACTCGCAATGATGTTAGCATTTGCAAATTTGAACATTTGCTGTGAGATACATCATGCGCGACACTGTAAGTCGGCAAGTTCTTTAGTGTTCCTTCATTCGTCTGGCGGAAAATGAAATCGCATGATTTTCAAGCGACATATCTCCTAAACGAAGAGGTATATCAATAACATTCCAACGGCATTTTATTTCTTCTAACCCCAGAATATGCCGTGTAACGTTTTTGCATATTTTGTGCAACACCCTATACATCTCTAAACACTTTGGTTGAAAACCTCTAAATGAATTCTTAGAAATATAGCCAAAAAATATCTTTAGGGTATCAACTGTTTACATGCTGCAGTTAAAATTCAGTTGCGAAAAATTTGTAGAATTTATTTAAAATTCAGTTGCTGAAATAAATTTTAAAAATGTGTACTTCATTTAAGCTTGAATTCATCTAAAAACTATTTATTGGAGACAGATGCAAATATTACACTGTTTTCTTACCATTTTATGAAAGCAAAACTTTCAGTTCCTTTTTTTAAGCAAAGTGTTACGAGATTTTTATCGAATTGAGATACAGATTCCATCTGTGGGGGAAGAAAATTTATATGAGGACAGGTCTGATTTTACAGAGCATCGCTATGCACGGCACATATAGAAACAATGGCGGTGACTAAAGGTCTCTTGAACGTTTAGCGGGACCCATGCTTCCTGTTTAAGAAAAGAATTAAACGAAGTAAGCCTTTAAACTACGAGAATTTTGATCACATGGTGTCTTTCAATAACAATGTAAGGAATTTAAATTGTTATGCGTACCTCGTTGAAAGGGACAATTAGGGAAAATGTTTTCCATTATCAGATTATTCAACTAAAACCTTTCAGTCACGAAAAGATTAAATTTACCCGAAATATCGTTAAATTATCAGGGGCTATCTACAGAAATTCTGAGGGCAGCTTCGCGCGTTAAGCTATTAGCATTTTTGTCCAAAAGGTTGATAAAGTTAGGATAATTCTTTGAATTTAATTTAGGAGGTTGAAAAATGAAATGAAACAGTTAAACATATACTCATAAGGAAGGGGAGATGTAGTAGAAACATAGCAGAAATTATTTGATCAGTGGGGATCTGAGCCGTCGTAAGGAATCAATGAAAATCTAAGTTTAGCTGAAAAAAAATTATTGCGAATACATTATTGTTTTATGGGTTATATGAAACACTAAAATATAACATAACCTCCAAACAAGGCAATGATTATATGCAATCGTGTTTATAAACGCGAATAGGAGGAGTAGAAAGTTTAGTTTAAAGTCAATTTTGCATATCTGTGTTGTTCATCTTCAGGTTTTATAGTTAGTATTTTATGTTAAAATTCACTTTTCTTGGTTCCGAAACTACATCAATGGAATATGCTAACTTTATTTTTGAGATATTATTTGTTGCGAAAAGTAAAGTGTTTTGAATGTTTTCAGGTATAACCAGCAGACAGCTGTAAACAGAACTTGAATTAATAACATCAAATATTTTGATTCAAGCTACGAGACTAGTCTCGTTTATCTTTACACTATAAGTGCTTTCAACTGAGGTCACACAATATTTAGACCACTGAAATACTAGTTCTCTAAATGAAATGCTTTTTATTAAAAAAAAAAGGCATATGGAACCAAACTTTTTTTTAATTCTTTTCTTAGTTTAATTTGGTTATTTGAATATGGCAAAGCATACGAGGACTATCTACCGAAGAGGAGAGATGTCTTTGTGGAGGATTTTCTTAGGGAAACTGGCTGATATACATGTTACACATAGGGAAAACTAACCATGCAGCCTGCCCGTTTGCCTCAGTTCGAACCCGAGACGAACTTATCAGTATTCAGCGGTCTTATTCGCTCAGTCCCTGGTGGGGGTGCTTTTAATTTCTTCGCTGTTGAATTTAGTTAATGCTTTTTATCAATGGATCAAGCATCTGTACGCATGGGAACTAATTTCAGATACGTGTTGACGCCGCATGTCACATAGCGTGTTTTGTCTAGCCAGCATTTAAAGATAACATTAAAACAGGGATTATATTGTAATATTAGTTACATTTAATTCAAGTTAGCTTTGCCGATATAACAATATCTAGACCAAAGGTAAGATAGCAAACTTAAGAAATTAAAAATGCCATTTTGTATACTTTTTCCGTAAAATATTTGTCCTTAAAATTAAAAAATTAATGGAATTAATAAATAAATTAATAAGAGACAAATTAAATGAGAACAGAGTGGGCTCTCATGTGAGCAGTAAGTTCAAAATTAATTTTCAGTTGCTTGGCATTAGAAATCTGCACACTAACTGTTCGCCTATGTGCTGTGTACTTGCAAATTGTACATAATCAGAAGAAAGCATGGAAAACATATATGCATCAACACCTCTATCATCAATAAAATTGTATTGTTCAGCCCGAAGATCTGCCTTTACTTACCACTGATTTATACGAGTGACTGTGTTTTGCATTTCGCTTAAATGCATATCTTGCGTCAAGTTGTTATATCCGACTGCTTATTCAACGAATTAATTATCACACCCAGTTTTGTGATCAGAACGCTGTTCTTTTTCCGGGCAAATGTAACAAAATTATCATTGAGTTCTAAACATGGCTTCCTTTATTGATGAGTAATGGCAATTAAATAATTCTAAATAATCATTTTCTTGTTGTACCTAAGTTTTCGATCATGTGTTATTATAGGAATTCCCGGATCTGAATTCCTTCACAAATAAGTTTTCTTCCACACTTAAAATTATCCGTCTGTTTGTAGGGATGTATATATATATTTTAAATAACCAGTTAAATTTAATTTTGAGTTACTTTCCTATAAGCCTTCATTCCCCTAATTGTCAGTGCCAGAATATTTAAATTTGGTAGCGCGCGTAGGAAATGCAAATTCTACTTACCAGTGGGAGAAAAAATTTAAATATCGACGTTCCAGTAAGGAAAGTTAGAGAGAGTTCTGGGAAATCTCTGTGCGTGCTTATACGCAAGTTTCCGCTTAGCAGTTATTGCTGGTTAGACGTGGCTTTATAGCTATTATCTTGCTGCCACAAGACTCATCTACGCGCTGTAGGATACAAGATTATATGGGCCCTGTAGTTTAATTCTACTACTTGTGAATATCTTCAATTTTGAGTTTTGATTCTACTGTTTGAGTTACCGCCCAAGCAGAAGCTTAGTATGTTAGCGTCAAGTTGACGCATTGTAAAAAATTTAAAGAGTTTAATAAAGGGAGGTTTTAACCCTTCTTCGGTGCAATCACTGTTTCTCAAGATTCTACACAACAGATAGACAGTAGAACCTTACATGTTAAGTACTTAAATTTCTAATTAAGGTAATGATTTTTAATCTACGTTTCAATTAACATAATTTAGGCCTATATATGCGAATGATAACGCGATAAACATTTTGCTTTAATAATGAAACATCTCTCGAGGTTGTGTTTATCTAATATCTGAATAATGGATTATCGTGCCACTTTTCTGATCAGAGAATTGCAAACTTCACGGAGATACGCTAAGCGAATATTTTGCTAACATTAAAGGGGCTAATTGCAAATATAACTACGAATTTTGATTTACTAAAAATTTAACCTTTATTCGGCGAAATAAGTAACATTTGTTTTATCACCAAAATATTACAATTATTTCATGGCAATTAAACAATTCTTTCAAAGCTGCTTCCCAAATTTATTCACGAAAGTCTTAACTTAAAAGGGATAATGGGCCTGTAAAATGACCCAATTTAGTATTAATTCGTTTTTGCGTGTCTTTGCAAATTTTGCGCGCAAAGTTAGCTTTTTGGTTTTAACTAATTAAAGCATAATGAATGTTTCGTTCAATGGAAGCATATGTATTCCATAAGGAGTATATGAAGAGTTTCAGAGCCCTCCACTACAGTATTGAGACTGTTTTCATAAAAACTTTCCATCGTATTTTAAGAAACCTTTGAAGTGCAAGTATATGTCTCGGATCAATATTGAAGAAAATGAAAAACCGTGGCCATGTCTTTCTAATCTTAAAGAAATTATTTCAATAAATTCTTTTTATAGAGCTTCTTCAAAGTAGGTAATATTTTACAGCTTACTTTCAGTCATTTTAAAATTGCATATGAATTTTAAACCGTGCAATGAAATACGCAGTACGTCAAAGTTTTATGATTAATTTCTTAACAAATTTCCTCAAACTGAGAACTATAACTGAAGCATTTGTTAGTATAACATCTTTACCTGCTTTTATTAACATACCTTTTGCTTACAGTCATATTTTTCTGTGGATTTAGTCGTTTAATTTGGTTTAGTGAACATCTGTTGTCAAGGATTCAAAAGCTGAACAAAGAACAGAGGTAAAGTTTGTCGAAAGCTAGAAGAACAATAGCGAATACACTCTAAATGTTGTATAAAGCATTCAAGGATCAAGCATTAATATAATGCCTTACGTTTGTGCGGAATATTTTGTGATGGGCGCGAGATGAACCTAGTTTTATAATGAACTCAGGAATGGTCGCTATTTGGAGTCTCGAGCCCATGAAAACAGCAAAACAGTTCGAGATTTGTCATTGCAAAATCGTCACCTGTAACTTCGAATGATAACTAAACGAACTTAATATCAGTAAAGATACTGTGTACAAAATTGTCGTAAAAGATCATGGGAAAAAAAAACTTTTCTTCTAGTTTCTACCCCTCACTCATTGACTACAGAACAAGAAACATAGACTTTCTGCGAGTTGTTTGATTCTAATGGAAGACATTAATCCTGATTTTTTCCGTTAATTGTGGCGTAAGGTTTTGACACTTTGCTTATTAATCGTGAAACAAAACGTCAATCATCTGCTTAGTTTGGAATAGGTTCACAACAGCCATCTTTCAGAAATGTCGAATAAAGATTATGCCGATGACCTTTAATTAGAAAGAAAGGACTCATAAGAAATCAGTTCCTGAAAGACAGTGAACTGCATGCATTATTGAGACGTAATTCTACAGGCCTCGTAAGAGAATTCAGTACGTTAGTTCTGATAGAGCTGAATCGAATGACTACTTTCTGCTGCCTGCCATTGCGCTGTCATGTAATTTCATTCTCTTCAAGCAGTTTCTAGCAAAGAAAGTTATCAATTTCCCGCCATGCCCCTTACTCACTAGATTCAGAACGTGCAAACTGCTTTCTGTTCTCTAAAACGAGCCCACCAGCGGCCGAGCGTTAAAGTCGCTGAACGCTGCTAGTTCCGACCTGGGTGAAGGGTATGGCTGCATGGGCGTTTTCTTGTTTTTCCCATGTGTAACGTGTATACGAACGAGTTTCCCTCTCAAAGTCCTTCACGAAGGCATCCGTCTCGTTAGGTAGATAGCCGTAGTGTGATTTTCCATAATCAACTAAATCAAACCAAACCATCCCTAAAATGAAGTCTCACCTCAATGATTATTATTTTAGTAGCATTGATGAGATTCAGAAGATCGTTAGCAGAAACTTAAATAGTATCCACAGGTTAAGAAATCAGTCAAGTGCTACGAAGAAATCGAGCAACTCTATGATCGTGGCAGCCGTTGCGTAGTCTAACTTCCCTTTTAGCCTGTTATTTTTTTCAACTTTCGATTTTGTATGAGTTTAGTCCTAAAACTTTGCAGATGCACTGTGTATGTTGAATAATATGGCGAAGCACATATGAGAATTATTTGTATTTTATAACTGGAAGGAAAATCCCACGTGACCAGCTCGAATCAAGTCGAAGCAACTAGTGTTTAATTATTTTATCTTCTAGGCTAATGAAGAATGCCAGCGATATTCTGAAAGGATTTTGTTCATTCCTTGTTTGCTTAACCCTCTGAGCGCAGGTATAAAATTCATTAAAAACAGAGAATATGATTCAAATGATATAAATTAAAAGTGGAATCATACATTCACGGAAAAATAACGGCTGTCGCCTTGATGTTCCACAAAATTTAAGTGCTGACACGATAAGAACATTTTCCTCGTCTAACTCAGGAGGGATTGTGAACGTACTGTACTCACTCATCCTGCGGCCAGAAGGTCAATTGAATAGGCAAGTGCACAAAGGTTATCAGATTAAGGGAAGTAAAGCCTTCCTGGAAGATTTTCTAAGGGAACGTGACTCATATTTAGCATTACGCTTTGGGAAAAGTTCCATACAGACAGACCAGGTTGAAGTACAACCAGTTTCAGTGATGGTAAATCTGAAATTTTTGAGTTTTTGCATTTGAGAACGAGATTGGGAGACGTTATGTTTCCAACAAAATAAATATAAGTTGATTATGAAATTTTGTTATGTTTATTGGGTTGGTAAGTGTTCTGATTCTTAGTCTTTCGCCGTGCTGGTGATAATCTGTGTCGTCTTTCACAAGTCGGGAAATTGCTGGGATTTTGTTTCTTATCAACAAAATTTTAACTGCTGGTAAGTAGTTCTGTTGTGTAAGTTTCGCTTACTTTCTTTCGTTGTATGTACTTGTCATTTTCGTCATTTTCGTCATTTTGTGTCAAACTGAACTAAAGGAAATAGTACTTTAAACGCTGCTTCCCCCTAACTTCCTTGTGTTAGCGCATTCGAGATACAGATGTTTCTTAGGTCACCTGTTAGCCAATAAGTACCAATCTCACAGTGTTTGTTCCTGATTGAAAAGCTTATTTATCTTATTAAGTTTCTTTTGGTACAATGTTATCTCTCCTATGTACCGTTAATCTTCTGAGAAATTTTTTCTAATATATTAACTGGGTTACTCTTGGAACATTGACCTGTTTAGGAATTTCAGAAACAGGTTTAATGTTTCATTGCGGTACAGTGAAGCTCTTCCTGAGTCCAGTTTTTTAATATTCGACTTAACTGCAAAGATATGATCGAGGATTCGTAACCTCTGTCTATTTATAACAATCGCTATCGGCACCAATTATGCCGTGAACGTGCTTAGCATGCAACAAGTAATAAAGCATCATTATTCTGCCTGGGCTTTAGGCATTATGCTTATTATTACTAGGGCCTTAGGCATCATGATCTCTTGGTAGTCACATGTTACGGCTGAAATTTCGTAATACCCGAGCCATTCTAAAAATAAAGTGTTTTAACATGAATAGCAAATCTATATACATGTACTGTAAAATGTTTGAATAAAAAATGACGCAGACGGGAATGCAATTGCACATGGCTATTTTTTTAATCACACTGCTGGTCTGTTAGCAAATGTATTTTTAGATGAATTCATTTAAATCTGACATCGACTTTACACGTGCACATACTCTATTATTGTTACTAAATTAAAGCATTAATAATGCATCACACACCAAAGCTGTTTTCTGTTTCACATATTTTAATGCCGTATTAAGAAGTCTCTTAAGTATTATGTATCAAATTAATATTCTTCAGAAATCAATTAGCTTTAGCTTAGTATTGTTAATGACTGAAAAAACTTTCTCCTTTCCACAAAAAATAACTCCTATGTTGCCAATATCAACAACGGAACAATAGGAGTTAAAGTTTATTTTCTAAATTTTGAAATCAAACGATCTGATCGCAAAAATTTTATCACAAGAATGCTATCTGTGGCATTTACTTTGAATAACCCTACAGAGGTAGAATATTTAGAACAAGGAAATACTAATGCTACACTATAAAGAAAACAGATTTGAGCAATATTGATAGTAAACAAGCAAAGAAATTCAATGTAAAAGTAAATGCAAATAACGCTTTTGCTCAAAAATGGATAACTGCTGTCTAGACTCTTCGTACATGCTTCTAAAAATGCTACCAGTCTTGGCTGTTGTTTGCTGGCGTCATATTTCCCACCAGGCTGAGACCGTTGAATACTGATAATTCGACCTGACTTTGAACCCAGGCGAACGAGCTCGCTGAATCCTTGTTTTTCGTGATTTTAACCTATGTGTAACGTGCAAATGAGCCAGTTTCCCTTAGAAAATGCTCCACAAAGGCATCCCACCTCTTAGACAGGTAGTCCTTGTGAGCTTTCCCATATTTAAATAACCTAATCTAACTTTCCCACCAGACCGAAGCGGACCCAAATATCCTACTTATATTAAAATTAATGTGCCCTTCTACCAAACAATAAATTTTATGTTTATTTGCGCTAATTTTTATAATTCCTCTATTATTTTTAAAGTCCTGCTAGCTATGCTACGTCAAAATTAAATTTCTGCTGGAAGAACTGGCTTGATTATAATTTGTTATAATACTGAATTCTGCCACATTTAATGCTAAAGAATGCATTTCTACCTCATGCGATAAGCTCACCGCATGTAGATAACGAAAAATTTCGCCACTCTTCCACGTTGTGGAAGGACAGGGAGGAAGAAGTTTTCGCCTTTGTACCTGTAAGATCAGGGGAGTGGTTTAGGTCACACACATTTTTGTTTCTCTTCGCCTTTTCTAACATAAGATAGCCCTCCTTCCCCTTCAATGCAAGTGAGGCAGCACTGCAATAACGCCCTGATTTTTGTTAGAGGGGCTAGTTTTCTCTATCAGTTTGCGCTTCTTTTATATTATTAGGTGTACTTACTTACCTTCTCGCCAGAGAATTTCTCCTTTAGCGGTTTGGTCCATTAGCGGCTAAGCGGTAAAATCGCTGAATAGTGGTAGTGCGATGTGTATTCAAGTCCCAGCGAACGAGCTGGCCGCATGGAAGTTTTCATGATTTTTGCTGTATAATATTAACATGAATACGAGGCAGTTTTCCTTAGAAAGTTCTCCGCGAGAGCGTTCATGCTCTTAAGCCGATAGCTTTTGTGTTCTTTGTCATAATCCAGTAATCGTTGAGTGATTCATACAATAAATTCGTTGAAGTGATACAGAGGTGCCTTTAGTGCTAGTTCGGGATGAACCCAGAAATGCATTAAAATTGATTTGATTGAAATTTGCAAATAAGGTTTCATCAAATTGTGCTGAAAATATTTCTCCTATTAAAAGCCGTACATTAGGCTTCCCATTTCTGTATAGATTTGTGTGCTATTCTCTGTTCATCCTGGTAACATTCCAAAGGACAATCTGATTAGTGTCATTCAGCATAGTCGTAAATCGATAAAATGTTTAATATCGATTGTTTGAAGAAACCTCTTAGAACGAAGTGCTGGAGTTTTTTTAATCGTTTGAAAGTAGAAATAGACTGAATTTAAACGAATATTAGTCACGAAGTGCTTCCTCGTATTTGAGCGTACATCCATGTTATAATGCAATGCACACTAATTAAAACTATCTCTCTAACATTTTAGCAATACATATGTAAAATTGTTTATGTTCGATAAAAAGGAAATTTATTTATTAATTAGAAGTTTAAGCATTTGGTTTAGAATGTGAAGATAACTAGAAAAAAATTCTGTGTGTGCACGATTATTACTCTATTTTATGAGATCTATTTTAAGTTTTCATTTGCTCAGTGGACCATGCTTTAAATAGCTACAAATACTATGACAGTGCCAAGTTGAAGCCTAGAAAATGCTTTCCGAATTCAAATGTGGAATCATTTCTTTTGGCTCCCATTCTGTGGATTCTTTCATGATTTGAAACACTAGGATTTTAACTTTAATACCCGGACAAGATTTCTTTGCCACTAATTTTCGGAGTGCTTTCGTCTGCTTTTACGTTTTCTCTTCTCCAAATTACGTGGCATCTACTTGTGAATCTTTGAAGCTTCGAATTTCTAGTTGTTCTGTAGAATTCACAATTTAAAACATTTTGAAGATATGATGACATAGTTAACAAAACATCATTGCTAGATTCGAGAATTATGGCTAAAAAGCTATGTTATTGCTCTGTTATTCGTATTATTTAAAATAATGGTTCAAACTCAAAAAAAAAGATTCATTCTTGCATCGGAAACTTATATCTTAATATCTGCGATCAATCCGCAGATAATTAAACTTATATCTTAATATCCGATACATGAAATATCGACATTGTAAATTTTGCAATGCAATACACTTTATGTGTAAATTTTACAATAAATTACATTTTATCTTTCCTGAGTTAATTTTAGGATCACAGCGGAAACATTACCGTGGATTTAGTTTCCTTTAAAATTTCCTCCACAAGGACATCTATCCCAGAAAGAGGCAGCTCATGTGTGTTTTTGTATAATTCACGGCAACCATTCATCGCAGTATTTCTGAAACTTAAATTGTGTGTATTATTTAAAAATAATGAAATTTTTGTTTCAAGTTGTATCTTATTCTTGTTTTAGTCATTAAATAGTAACATTATACCTTAATACAATCTTTTTAATTCGACTTTTGCGTTTGTTTGTCTCTTATTCCTAACACTGACTATGATTATCATCCATTCGAGGAACTCATGGATAGAAACTCCAGTTATAGTTGACATTCTTGTAATGATGAATGGATAACTAACGCCGATTCTAATCGACATTCATGCGAGGGAATGTGACTACGAATGCCAACTGAAGTCGTCATTCGTCTAATGGATAATGGATACTAACTGCGCGGCATCTGTAGTGATATAATGATCGCATAATTGGTCATGTTTTCAAAAATGAGGCCCCACCAGTGGTCTAGAGGTTAAGTCCACTAAATACTGTAGTCCGAACCTAGGCAAATAGGCTGGCTGCATGGTTTGTTTTCGTAGTTTTCCCAATGTGTAACGTGAATACCAGTCAGTTTCCTCTTGAAAGTCCTCCACCAAAGGTATCCTTTTCCGAGTTTTAGACGACTGAATGTAGTGCAGTATTTATACATGTCTTCAGACTTTAAACTATTTCAGTAAAAGATCTGTTTTTGAGTTATTAGAATATTCTGTTATGCAAACTTATATTATTCATGTTTTTGGAACTTATTAATTACTATCATTTGATTCTATTAATTATTTAATGTAGGATTTATAATTATCAAATACATTTTTCTTGTAAATTAAATATTTATTTAATGTTTAGAGAATTATAGTTTCAGATCTTTGACATAAGAGCACCGTCAGCAATAAGAAAAAATTAAAATTTGCGTTTTACGAGAAAGCTATATATGCTTCTCTGTGTCTAAGATAAGTCTACCTCTGGCCGAGTGAATAAAAGGGCTGAAGACTAGTAAGCCGGGTTCACTCCGGTGGAGATCCCGGTGAACTGGTTGGTCACATAAAAATTTTAGTTTTCTCCCTGTGTATTATAAATACCAACCAATTTCATTTACAAAGCTTTCCGCGAAGGCATCCTTCCTTTTAGGCAGATAATTTTCGCAATAGTTTGCTTGAAATAAATTGACCTGCCAACCAATCCATCTACGGTTTTTACAGTGTATGCTCACATTTTCTTTCCCTTACTGTGATCCGACTCTCGCTTCCAAATGCGATGGATTAATGTTATGTTAATGTCATTACAAGTAACCATTAATTTTGCAGACTCCTTCTTACCTCCATACGTATATTTATTTATTTGTATACTAGTTTGTAATTTTTATGGTTTCAAGCGCTAAGTGTAGTTTCAAACTGATCATATCAAAATCTTAAGTAATTTATTTTTCTTTCGATTTTGTGTTTTTCGGATCGCTTTAAATATTTGATATGTGGTTTCTTTATTTTTGCTAAATTTGATAAATTATTTCTTTTACCTTTTCGTTTAAGTAATATAAAAATAATGCTTCGTGAAATTATTTACGCCGTTTCCTATATTCCTTTTAAATATTATATTTTTTTTTGGTGTTACCTTTGGTGATTCCTTAACAGTATTCACTTTTGCACTTACTTTACGTATGTAAAGATTTGGCCTTGCATGTGAACCCAGAACTGCTCTGTACGCTTTTAGATCACTTAACCATTGAATACGGATGTCTAACCAGGTTCCAACGGTATTGACGATAACTTTTAGTTTAGTTAATGTTATTAAAATCTAAATATATAATCGAGAAGTATACTAATTCGACAGTATGCCTATCTTGAGATAAATCCTGAACTGTTCCAAATTTAGTCGATAAATCTTTTTTCCTTCCTCCGACTCATTAGTCAAACAAACATATAAGTGTGCTTGCATACAACACACTTCTTTATCCAATGTGTGCTTTGTTTTACACTATACTTTACCTTACTTTGCTAATAACAGCTATGTGTATAACAAATGGAAGATAAATCATGTATAAATAAATTACATAAATACAAATATAACCTACCAGTGAAAGCAGATGTTAAATATTCACCGTTTTCTTTCATTTTTAATGTATTAAAATATTTCCTTAATATATGAAAGAAATATAATAATATAAAATGCAAAGTTTGCGAAACAAAAGTGTACTCTTTTCTTTCGATTTGCATTGCGTCTTATACACTGCTTACAAACAGAACAATTGCAGCTTCTATTCCATGAATTGCACTCACAGATACAGCTGTTGTTTTCTTAGAATATTTCCGACCGTCATATGGTTTATGTAACTTTGTCTTTTTTACATAAAACGACAAACTCGAAGCCCTGTTATTGTTGAAAAGTTTGTGAGTTTTCGAAAAGTTTGGGTTCTCGCTATTCCGAGTTTCTAGCATTTTTGATTTTTACTGCTGGGATGTGCAAGTATACGGAAAGAGACAAAGAGAGGCAATAATAGGGGAGAGAAGAAAAAACCAGGAAAGCAGGATACACATCCTCTCCTTGAAAGATTCATAGCCAAGATTACAGCATTATTCTCAACAGAAATATTTTCTGAAAATGAGATTTTTAGCTCATAACCCAACAGGAAATGATTGCAAGTTTCACTTTAGGCTTCTGTGTTTTTTTTTAAATAAACTGTGCGTATAGTTTGAAGTATAGAAAATTTTTAGAAGTACGTTTTTGCCATATGTTCTTTATGGGTCTGTTATTAGATTATTACGTTAGTTTCCCCCTGTAATAGATTACCAGAGTTTTTATCTTCAGGAATATTTACATTATTTGATGTCGAAGACAAAACTCATTTTTACAGAAATGCCTGTAATTGCAAAATTTTTGCAGAAGCCTTCACTGCTTTAATTTGAAATTTCTGAGCCATTATTTCTGTGGCCGTCATTGAAAGCCTACTTCATATATATCTTGTTAGCTGAAGATAATCAAAGGTAATCGATAAATTTCCGTTTCCGAGGAGTATCAAGCAGATAAAAATATGTGTGATTATTTTGAGAAAATAAAAGACAATGTAACTCTCTGAATCCTCCTCCTGTCCAAATTCTGGCCAATCAGCGAACGAGCGGTAAAGTCGCTGAACACTGATAGTTCGACCGGGGTTCAATTCCTGGCGAAGGCGCTGATTGCAGGGGCATTTTCTTGGTTTTTCCCATTTGTAACGTGGGGGCAAACCACTTTCCCTTAGATAGGGATGCCTTAATAAAGGCATCCCTCCCCTTAGACAGATAGTCGTCACGTGCTTTGCCACAATGAAATACCCACTTCTAAAAATTCTGAAACCTGATGTTATGTATACGATTTCTTGCTTCTTCGTTTTCTTGTGTAAAACTTACCACCTTTGGCTTTTTTTTTTAATTGAAAATTTTAAATTCCTTGTGCACCACATAGTATTACACAAGGCTTACAAAGGTAAGTAAAAGAAAACAAATACAATAACAACACAAAATAATAATAATAATAATAAAAAAAAACTTACAAATTCACAGATGACACGTAAGAGATAAAATTACAGAAGAAAAAGAAAGCCATTTTATCTTGGACAAATACATGAAGAGGGGGAGGAAATGTAACATTCACAGATTTTAACCTAGAAATGAGTTCTTCTCGTCCTTCCTTGAGCTTTGAAAAATAGAACAACAAATGTTCAACATTTTGTACTCCCCCGAAGCTGCATGAACACAAGTCTGTACTAGATAATCTAAATCTCTTCAGATAAGAATTGAATTTACCATGTCCAGTTAGAAATTGAGTAATTTCAAAATTGCAGAGAAAGTGTTTATCATTCAATCTGTGAAGAATGGAAGGAAAATATAGTTTAGTTAAGGAGGCATTAGTAGAATTCCTGTATAGTTCATTCCACTTGAGTATTGTATCATCCCTACTTTTGTTCTTGAAAAATGACTTGGGCAGTATCATTGGAGTTATTACTTGAAGATTTGTAGCTTGTTTTGCCAACCAATCAGCCCTTTCATTTCCTAGATTACCAGTATGGCCACGTACATGAGAAAAGATAACATCAACACCTTTGTTATTAAGGTCTTTAAGAAGGGCATGAGAAGTGACAATTAATTTGTTACATGAGAAGATATTCCTAAGTGAATATAAGGATGAAAGGGAATCAGTGCGAATAAGAAATTTGGCACTTAACGAATAGTTGTTAGATATCCACTTAATTGACTCACTAATGCAAAGTAATTCGGCTTGGAAAACACTGCAAAAGTAAAGTGTATATTCCAATTCAAAAGAGTGTTCAAAAGATTCTAAAGAGTGTATATTCCAGTTCAAAACCATGATGGAAAACGACATAAGCTAATCCAACTCGATTATTAATTTTACTGCCATCTGTATAACACACAACAGGGAAATTATCATCAACGGAATTGGCATCAATGATAATTTGAATTGGCAAACGATCGGCAGGATGAGGAAGATCTTCAAACAACACCTTGGTATCGAACATAAATTTGCTGATGGTATCTTTAAACTTTTTATCATTTAAAACATGAAGGTCAATCGGAGGAAATCCTGAAATTACGAAACAGGCTTCATAGCTAATTGTTCTGTATCCACGCACAACTCTTAGTAAAATTCTCCTTTGAATTCTGCGAAGTATACGGGAATTAATCTTCTTTTCTAAAGCTGTTCCCCACACTCTAGATGCATAGCAAATAAAGGGGACAATACCCTGCTTATAAATCATATTAATAACATTAGATTTTAAACCAAAAGTATTGCAAGATACACGATTAAGTCCTCTAAGTATATTTTCACACTTATTAGATAAATACATAATATGATTTTTCCAGCAAAACTTATGATCAAGAATAACGCCTAAATATTTAATTTCATTTACCGTTTCGAGTAAGGCATTATCCAAGTACAACTGTTGGTTTGAATAGCTGACATGCTTTCTTTTAATTATCATAATTTTAGATTTATTAGGATTGAATTCCAATTTTTGTTCTCTGGACCAATTGGAAATAATATTAAGGGTGTTCTGAGCCGTATTAAAGAGAGTAATGGGACACTTCTCCTGAAAACAAATTAGTAGATCGTCAGCAAAAGCAATTGTTTTACAACTCGGACAATATGAGAGTCTATTGAGTAAATCATTCATAATTAAATTCCACAGTAAAGGTCCGGAAACCGAGCCTTGAGGGCAACCTCTTTCTAAAATGCGGGAGGAAGAAACGTGGCCAAGGGAGAGTAATGCAGATCTGTCATGCAGAAAATCTTTAATAAGACGGAAAATATTACACGGAATACCAGCTTTCCTTAAGAAAACAAGTATCCCAGGCCACCAGGCGTGGTCGAAAACACCTTTGATATCAAGAAACACTAAAACTGTGTGTAAATTTTTCTTTTCACCTTCGTCCACTATGTCTTTTAAGTACAAAAGAGCATCTTCACAACTCTTATGAGGGGTAAAACCAAACTGTGCTTTGTTTAACAGTTTTTTATTATGGAAGAACCAGGTAATTCTATTAACAAACAGCTTTTCTAGGCATTTTCCTAAACTGGGAAGAAGACTGATGCATCTCAAGTTATCTAAATGCGGGATACGAAGACCACTATTCCTAGGGATTAAAACGACATTCGCCCTTTTCCAGCAGCGAGGAAATGAACCAAGCTTCAGACAAATATTGAAGAAATACCACCTTTGGCTTGACAACTGTTTAATCCTCCCAATACATAAATACTGGAATAAATACATTTACTGGAATAATCAATACGCGTACTTTTTTTTTATCTTAGTTTAAAACTGAGGTGCGCGAATTATTTGTAGCAAATTTTTGTAAAATTTATCAAAATAGGAAATTTAAATATACCGAAACTACTATATATACTCAAGTTATTCACCGAATTCTTACATTCAGCGCTGCGTATTGAAAAGCACATTACACAAACAAGCAACTGTGTATTGAAAATACCCATTCCGAGAACTGTAGTAGTACGTCGTGTACCAAATTAATAAATTGCTAGTATGAACGCGAAGTATTGTTTGTTCAGGCAAATGGCAAGTGTTGGTCAGTAACTGAAGCAAAAGAATTGGAAATACGGCTGATTGTTTAAATATGATATCAAAGAAAGCTGCATTCGTAATTAAAGAGAGGAAAAAGTGATTAATAGAGTGCAGTGGAGTGCGAAGGACTTTTCATGTCAATAAAGCAGAATTTCCGCAAATCGAAGAGAAATTTTATGAACATATCAATGACAAAAAATAATATAAACTATGTGCTGTCAGCTGAAAGCTTTTAAGTATCGGGAAGAAATATGGCATTGAAAATTTTGAAACTAAGTTCGGATAGGTTACCCAATGAACTAGTGGTAATCTTAAAAAGAAATTCAGTGGCTTCAAAAGACTAACAGTTATAATAAGCGGCCTTTGGATAGATAAGAAGATCAGATATTAAAATTTAATTGGTAAGGGTTTATTTTATAGAAACGCCATTTTTGTATGCCCTTTTTCCTATTGGCAATGCAGGTAAAATTCATGTAAATTTTTGAAATTCCTCTAAATCTTTTAAACAAAGAAGATAAAAGCGTTATAAAAACAGGTGGCTTAAGAAATGAAGTTGATCATAATATTGTGTATTATGGCAGATGGAGAGGAATTATTAAGATACGACTATTTTTAGTTGTTCTCAAAACTAAAGTATCTGTTATTGACATTAGGAACCAAGTAAAATGTTAGATGCGTTATTCCGTCGTTATGGGCTGGATTTGGGGATTGGAGGAAATCGATTTGGTGCAATGCTAGATGTACATTCTCATTCTTAGTGGTTTTCATGGTCATACAACGGAGAAAGGGGGTTAAGCGTGATTAAATAATCATCTCTGGAGGCCGAACATCCATAGCATAGTCATTTGATTTTTTTATAAAAAAGCCTTAAAATGAACAATATGGAAAATCAATACTTTCAACGGATAGAAAATTGTGAACATTGATAAACACCTTAAGAAGACACAGCAGTTGCAAACTGAAATGATGAATCGACTAAGGAAATCTGAGCGTAGGTTTCACCAAACTTGATTAAAAAAAATTTTAAGAAATTTAAAGTTCAAATGCACTCATTTGTGCAGATTATTTGTTTTATTAAAAAAGCTGAGAATTTTGAAAAATAGGACGATGGTTCGTGGCTCATAATTATACTTTGTTTCAGTATTACGAAAAATATGCTCAATATTTGTTTAGAAAGTAATAAATGGATTTAATATTTTTTTTCTTTTTTGTGTGGATGATTTATAGTAATGCAATTTTTCCCAAGAAAACATAAAAAAAGGGGGGGGAAAGCTTAATATTCGAGATAGAACTTTTTCAAGTGAGGATGTTGTTAATTTCATCTATTCTGTTTATGAGCCTTCTTATTTGTCAATATGTTAACGTAACATTGATTAAAGTGAATTAGAGATAAAATAAATGCCGATGAAACATAGACATGCAATATTTGTGTTTTGTCCCTTTTATCAGGTAGCATAAAAAAAAAGCCCATCAGCAGCGGAGCGATAAAGTCGCTGAACAGTAGTAATTCGGTTCGGGGCTCGAATCCCGGCGAACGGGCTGGCTGCATGAGAGTTTTCATGGTTTTTCCCATGTTTAACGTGTATACGAGCTAGTTTCCTTTAAGAAGTCCTCTGCGGAAGCATCCCTTCCCTTAGGCAGATAGCCCTCGACTGCCATAGCTAAATAAATCAAACCAGGTAGCATAACCGCACATTTTCGTATCTTAACATTTTTATTTTTATTTTTAACTGGGTATATTCGTTAAGTTAAACTTAATTTTCACATTAATGCTAAAATAAGTTTTTTTTATTGTTCTTGTTGAGTATGGCATTTTATCTTCTGAATATGAATACTTAATTTTTCCGAGTAAAATCGGTTAATGCATCCAAAAAAAAAGTAGCATATGCTAATAATATCGAAAAGATTTTTATGTAAGGTCTGGAAATAAGTTTAACGCTTTATTCTATTATTTATATTTGCACTATATGACATAACGCAAAGTTTTTGCATTGAAGAAAAAAACTAGCAATTTAACTTGACGGATTTTTATAATTTAAAACTCAGACTATCTGTGGATTAAAGCAGCCAAAAATATTAATTTATGCAGTCAAATGAATATTGAAAACGATTTACATCGTCATATACATCTGTTGCTCGGTATTACTCTGCGTCTCCTGATATCAAAGTACGAAAACGGCACTTGAAATTTACAACCAAGAAACAATGGAAGCAAAGCTGATGTTATACTGAGGAGAAAATCAAATGGGAGTCATGCTTGTATTTTTCATATGAGCGTAGATAGTTTTCTTCTTTTGCTGTTAGAAACTGTGTTTCTTCTCTGAGTGGTTTCTTTCAAACGAATTCTGAGCTTACTCATATATTCAGGTGTCAAAGTCGCGTTTACTGAATTACGTTTGCAATTATTTTGATGCGTTTACAACATGCATTGATTTGAATCATAAGTAATGGCCGGCTTTTTTTTAATTTAAAACTTTTATTTTAACAAAACAAAAAATAATAAATTAGTCAATAATATCCGAGTTTTTGGACTTTCCCTATAGACCCCAGATGTCGAACTATAATCATTTGGCTACAACCCATTCGTTCGTCTAATTCTAGGCTGGTTTGACGCGCGTCTTCGTTCAGAAGTTGATTCAAATGCTCTTCATCAAACTCATTTGGTCTTCCGGAACGAGCAGCGTCTTCGAGGTTGAAATTTCCATTTTTGAATTTGGCGAACCAATTTCTTGAAGTTCGTTCAGGCATTGCACCTTCTCCATACACAAATGTCTCGGGCAGCTTCTGCAGCATTGACGCCTCGATTAAACGCAAAAAGAAGGTGGGTGTTGAAAATGATTATTTTTGTCGACTTGACACTCCATTTTAATGATCTGAAAAATAACAAAAATTAGCTCAGGCAAAAAAAAAAAAAAATCAAATACGCTACCTTGTAGAGGAAAAGATTCACTTTCGAATAACACAAAACATTATGCCAATACATTTTATTTTTACCGCGCAATTTTAAACACAACATAAAAGACCATTAGGCCATTACTTATGTTTCAACCCAATAAATACTAGAAGTTCGTGGAAACACAAACTTGCTATTAAAAATGCGTTTCCATAAACGTTTAAAACTTAATCTAATTTCCATTAGCAACAAAACGTCACTGTTTTCAGAAGTGAATTACCGAATAATTAAATTAATTATTTTCGCAAGTTAATGCATTAGTTAGTTATATTTGAGTGCACAAATTTAAAAGATGCGTAATTAAATCATTTGAATGTAAAAATAAGATTTCATACTCTTCAATACGTTATAATAATAGAGCATGTAATAATAAGTAAAAGTCTTTAGTTTTATTTTCTTACTTTTAAGCAAAGAAACTTCCATGTTTAAAAAGTGGACATAATTTTAATGTAACATCCTGTTCAATTCAGCTTTGCGTGAAAGGGTGTTTAATAATAATTTTAATAAAGAGCCCATTAAATATTTCAATAAGAGCCAGTTTTCATTAGATAACTTATTAATAACGTGAGAGATGTCTAGATGCAAAGAGGGATGTTATCATGGCTGTTTAATGCTTTGCGGGTTTAGTGGTTTCACGTTATGACGAATTTCGGGTGTTTATAAAAACAAACTGAACAATTCACTTTCTGTCCTCACTGGTTTAAAAATCTTTCGAGTATTTTAAAATTTCTCTTATACTATTCCTTCTTGTAAAAATGTATAAGCAAAATACAATCATGGAAGGGTTACTATGATCCTGCTTTACTAAAATGCAAAATTTCATCTTAAAAAGCTTGAAGGAAATTTTAATTTCAGAATTAGATAATGCTGTCAGGAATTATGAGTATAAATTCTCGTAACAACTAAAAGTACTGAAATTCTTGAAAACGTTAAAAGATCCCTGAATTCTGTGTAAAACAACGTAATTTTTCTCACATGCTTCACTCTTATCTGTTAAAAATTCATAATTAACAGAGTATCTTCTATGATTATTATGAGCGACACAGTTTTTGAATAACAGTATATCGAATAGTATTGAACTTATGCAGTGTCTTCGACCATAGAACCAAAATTAAAATAGCAAAACTCTTAAAACTGTTGTTTTCTTTGTAAACTATATGTTAATTTTCATATCCATGCATATAGCAATATATCTGTTGGAAGATATTGAAGAAAAAACCTTCACACGCGAAGTATGGGGGGGGCTAAGTTTTTAAGATCTACTATCTCTTGTGTGAAATCTGGGTAGTAGTGACTGCACAGAAGAAGGGTTAAAACTACCCTTTGTTACACTTTGTAAATTATTTACAATGCGTCAACTCGACGCTAACACACTACGCCTCTGCTTAAGCGGAAACTGAAACAGTAAGAACTCAACTCAAAATGTGAAGATATTAGCAAGTAGTAGAATTAAGCTACAGGGCTCAGACTATCCTGTTTCCTAACAAAGTGTTGATAAATTTACTGGCAGCAAAATAATAGCTGTTACGCCACGTTTAACCAGTAATAACTGCTAAGCCGAAGCTCGCGCTACAACACGCACAGAGTTTTCCCAGACTCTCTAACTTTCCCTTCTAGAACTTGATATTTAAACTTTTTCTCCCACTGGTAGAATTTGTATTCTTTCAAGCGCGCTACCAAATTTAAATATTCTGGCACTGACGATTAAGGAAATGAAGGCTTATAAGAAAGGACTTCAAATTAAATTTAACTGGTTATTTAAAATGAATATAAATCCCTAGAAGTTAATTATAATTTTTGGTTCTTGGTATAAATTATAGCTGCCTGTAAATTTGGTGCTAGTGTGGGAGGACGAATATAGTACTTAAACTTCATGTTTATAATTTATCAGCCGAATATTTTTACCTTAAATACTTCTGAATATTCTTATCCTTCATAAAATATGTAAAACTGACAGGTATTTAGTTTAATCACATTCTCCGTTTTCTATGGCCTTCTTTAAACTTCTGAACGGGAGGAATATCATTAAGCAATGCGGTATTTATAGAATGCAAGTTTACGGTACATACACAGTTTGTTATAATTATGGTTTATATTTGTACTCGTCGGTTACCATGAAGCAGGTGACGTACTAAACCAATTGGTGCTAATGTGATTTATCTTATAATGCAAGTTTACCGTACATATACAGTTTGTCATAATTATGGTTCATATTTGTACTCGTCGGTTACCATAAAGCAGGTGACGTACTAAACGAATTGGCACTAATGTGATTCAGCTTATTTTTGCTAAACAGTTCCTTAAAGAGGAAAAAAGTTATCTAAAGTTTTGAACAATTTCCTTGCTCTTTTCATAAATTTTTGCAACTTTTAAGTGATCAGAATGTAATTTGCATTTATATGTACAAAATATGTATCATCTAAAATTGTAACAGTAACCGTTACCTAGTCAACAGTCTTAGCCACTCAGCCACGAGGGGGGGGGGGCACTGTGCTAAAGATAACCGTAACATATACAGATCTAGAGCCATCATTCTGAAACAAAAGAGCTGCAAATGGATTTTCCTCTTAGCCTTATACATGCAGAGTTTTCGAAAGGGATGGCTACAAGTTTTATTTCATTAAAAATTGATTTTATGTGTACACATCAAATTACAGAGTTTTTTGAAACTTATTTTGGAATTTTGAAAGAAAACTATCTCTTAGCACAAAATTCTATGAAAACAGTTTCAATACTGCAGGTAAGAAGGTTCAGTAAGTATAAAATCTAAATTTCTGGATGACGCCCATAAAAGAATTCCTATTTGTATAATAGTATTTTATATGATTTAATAAATAAGTTACGAAAAGTTCCATATTTTCATATGTAAACTTTGCACAGATATTCAAAAGCGAATTTACTGATTTAAATTACATAATGGTTTCTATTCCTTCTAAAAAAATTAAGTTTTCGACCAAATCTAGGGAGTAACTATGATAATAAAATTGCTGTTTTAGCAATTAATGTTTCCATATTCGATGAAACAGTAAATAGCCCTTGTTAAGGTAGTGTATCATAGTGTTTTTTTAATCTTGATATTTTTGTGTCGTACTAATCCACAGCAGGAGCTTTCTTATCCTGCTCTTACCAGTTCCTTAATGAGTCTCAAACGGGCCTGGCGAAGGTGAAAAACATCAGCGAAGTTTTCTCCAGGGAAGGCAGGTACAGATGGAGCAAGGAGTATTGAATGAATCAGTTAGACATCTTCTCTAAAATAGCCCATTGCTTCTTTTGTCTGACTGGAGTGTTATGGAAGGAGAGGTCCAGAAAGCAGTCTGCTACTCACGTGGGAAGGAGTGACGAATCCGGAACATTTGATCGCAGAATTGCAGTCCGGATCACAAAATTACAGTCTATGTGTTGAAGTGCTAAATGAATTCCTAGACTGAGTAGAAAATGAATTCTACGACTGAGGGAAGTCGGTTCGCGAGGTTCCGCTTTCTGATTGGTTGGCCTGGTCACTGAGGTCATAGCGCAAAACATGTGCAGCAAACGGTCTAATTTCCTTATCCTCTGGTAAAATCTCGTAGGTTAAAACATTTGCAAAATTTGCAGAGTTATTACTCAAGTTCCTATTCTAAACCTTTTCATTCAATCTTTTGATGAAATCTTGTATCGTTTCCATGTTAAGGTCCAAGTGAAGATTTCTGTTTCTGACAAAGTAGGGAGCATTGGTAATGAAACTTAAAACCGTGTTTTGAAGCGTCTGAAGTCGTTTAATTTCGTTTTCACTGGCGTTCGCTCATGCTGAGGACCCGCAAGTAATAATTGGACGGATACATACATATATATGAAATATACAGTCTCTTTTTCAAGTTGAGAGAAATAGGTTCGCTTTTTAGTAGTGGAAAATACCTGAATACAATGCCATAAGCTTTACCACACACTCTGTATATGTGGTCAGACTAGGTGAAATTTCTATTGAAGGTGATACCCAGATAGTTAGCAGAATTCACCTTCCGACTTGGGCTCCGAAGAATTTAACTTCAGACGACAGAGTGTCTCTTTTCTTATATTTCCTTATTAGCAGTATTTTTGAGTTTTCTGGTTGAATGCACGTCTTGCATCTGTTGCGCCATCTCTCGATTTCTGGAATTTTCTCCTGCATTTTTGCTAAAGCAGGGTTTGATCGATTTGACGACAAGAGCCGTATCGTTGCCGTAACAGGCCAAAAGGATATTTGCATCTTCACTAAAATCAGAAAAGTCACTTATGTAAATAAATATAAAAAAGCAGTCTAACTTTTAATCTTGAAATTATGCGTACCAAACTGAATGTTTTAGTCTTTGAGTTAATTCGTAAAGTTTTTTTTTAATTTTATGATAAATAAAAACTTTGTCTATTCCTTATCTTTCGATTCTTTCCCCTCCAAATCACACATTCACTCAAGTAGGCAAATTAGAGAGCGAAGAATGAGAATTTATGCTGTTGTGACCTAATGATTAACTAACCACAGCCCTATTGTTATCCGCTTTTAGTTGGGTTAATTACTCTGATTGATTGAATTCGCAAATCCACTGATGCGATAAATAAAGTTTAAAACTGGTGAATGCGAGCAAAGAATAAATTTTGCTAGAGCCCACTAGAGCTCAGCACTTGGCAGTTTTTAAGATAAATCCTAATTCTAGATGTAACACATCGGAGCCGTAAATAAGAGAGCTGCAGCATTTCTTTCATGTACATAAATCACAAATTCAACAGATTGTTATTTTGATCTCGAAAAATTTATTTTAATAATATATCAGCTTTAAAAATCGATAGATTTGAGTGCATGTTTATATTTCGCCGGGAAACAAAGCCCTTAATTGAGCTTCAGACTTTTAAGGAAGTCGCCCAGATGGTATAGTGGTTAGATGAGCCTACTACGGTACCGAAGGGCCCGGGTTCGAATCCCGGAGAAGACATAGATGTTTGTAAATGTGTAGTGTCGGTGCGGCATGGCGGCACTTTAAATATGCGGCGAGCCGAAAGTCCTCTCGTGTGGATTGGTGGGAGAGGAGAGGGGTGGGAGACCCCTGGATTCCCCCCCCCGGGGTGCTCTCCCTCAAAATTGGGGGGTGGAAAATAGAAGTCCCACCTCTCTTCGGAGTAGGCTCTGGCAATCATTCTTCCATCTGGTAAAGGACACGACAACAACAACTTTTAAGGAAGGAAAACCCTCACCCACATGTTAAAGAGTTGTTCTTCAGAAAGTGTAATGAATTTATGAGAGCGAATAAATTTTACGTTCTTCGAAAGTACTTGAAGTGATCACAGTCATTGTGCACGTCCAACGCTAGTGACTTCTCATGGAAAAAAAGCTCATGCAGATTTTTTGGAATGATATAGCCAAACACGGGGGACGAAAATTGTCACTTGCACAGAACCTTACGTTTGTTCTCAACTTACAGATCAAGCCTCAGATTCGGGCGAAATTTTGCCCTGTCATATTCTGCTAGAGAGTTAGAATTTCGCCTGGGGATCGTAGTCAGAAAGTATTGGACTCTTTTCTGTGTTTCCATGCTTACACATTACTATTAAAATTTCCCTCTAAACTATTAATGTTGTTTCTATCATCTTTATTCTCATTAGTGACGCTTTAACCTATTCAGCTTTTTTCGTTGATGTGTTGGAAACCAGAATGGTTTTCGTTTCTATCATCCTTTGAAATAGTATATTATACTGTATATTCGGGGAATATATTCAGCCGAAACCTGGCTCAGCTATTTTTCAGGTTTTGGGTAATATTGTAATTCCAGCCGGAGCTCTAAATAAGACGAGGTCTAGAATATTTTCCTTTTATTTAACTATTATCATTCAGTTAATTATATAATAAATTGCTATTTATCTTTTTGTATTTAACTGAATTTTAATTTTAATTATTAGTCCAAAGGGATTTAGTCCCGAAGGACTATTACTTTCGTTTTGCGATTTTGCGTCGGAAACACAAAAACGGCGTATCACTTTTCAAATTGTTGCCACTAAATGTTATCGCTCTGCATTAAATTTTAAAAAATGAAAAATCTGCATAAATGTATGCATGTCTTTTTTGACGTAGCTTTCTCTTCAAAAATCGTCTGCGTGCGTTGCACGGGAAAATAAAAAGGAATTTTAATTACAGTTCTAAATAAATAGCCAAATAAATGTGAAATTCGTAACAATATTCTCTAAAACTTTAACGAATTTTCCATTAACAAACTAAAAGATTTCAAAGCCAGCAATACCAACGTTGTACAGAAAAACATTTTTATCTCCAGCGCGTGAGAGCGTGTACCGAAATTTCTAAAGATATGCTCAATTTAAAATTATTTTGCGATATTGCTGTTGAACTGAATTTTATGGTTTAAGTGCGAAGAACATGGTATTTAACAAATAAAGGTAATACACAAAATGTTAAATAAACGTCCCTTTGGACGTAATTTAAAATCTGAAACATTTCAGATTTTTTTTCTTCCTTTTTTAGTTATTTTAATTATTGATATTTTTATTATTTATTTATTTTTTCCTGTCGTCCTTTTGTACGGCTTCGCACTTCTAATTTTAGAAATTAAGCCTTAAAATGGGAGCTTTTTAGATAGGGGCTTGACTTGTAGAGTGTTTGTGTTGTGAATAGTAATGCATGAAGGTTATTTCTAAAGTACCTTCTAATTTGGTTATATATTTCTAAAAATAGAAAAAAGTCTCTTTATAATATTTTAACACTCTCCCTTTAGACGTGAAAAAGTTCATTCGAAGGGAGAAAACCAAGGTCTTTTCCCAGGAAGATGAACTTGAGATTCGTCTTTCCCCTTCTCTAAATCGGTGATTCAGTTATGATATTCTTTGCGATCTTTGCCCTGTAGAAACCTGTTCTAGTTTTCACTCCTTTTCTTCCCGTCAGAAACTTCAACTTGCTGCGAAAGTAGAGTAATTGCATCGCAAAATAGTAGAACTAATTCTAACGTTTTTTGAGAAGCTTGACTAGTTCCAGCGAAATTGCTGTTCAAAATAAAGCTTTCGTTTCATAACTTACTCTATGCTGATATTTATCATGCATTGTCGCCCTTTATTTGTCCATCATTAAGCCGCGCAAAATTATCTTCATATGATTCTGTTCTCTTTATAAATGTTTTGCACAAATATCGTTGCGTAATAAAGATCTTGTTTCTTAAATGAATACTCCGATCATCAACAAACCTTAACCTTTATTTATGCTCCAAAACAATGACAGTCAGTGCAGTTAGGTGAAGAAGTATAGATAGCTCCATTATCAGTGCAGATAACTCTTCATCAAACAAGAAAACATTCCTTAAAATTGATTGCAAAATACCACAGGCCGAAGGGAAAAGAAAATTCAGAAACGCATTGTAGAAACAGATAATGTCAAGTGTAAAAGAGGCAGCAATGGAATCGCAGATATTTTCATTGAACTGCAATATTCTACTGCCCCCCCCCCGCAAAAAGAACTCTGTAACTGCATAGAATCCTTTCTGTATAAACATTTTCGTGAAAGGGGTTGCGTTCCAGAATTTTTCGCTGCGATTACCTTTAAAGTTTCTAAATAAAAAATTTGAAAAACTTCCAAAAATCGCCTAGGAAGTCCATCAGATTTTCAGAAAGCATATTTTTAATTCTAATGGATCTATTAAAAAAACTATAAACGGTTATTATATGCATTAAATTTCATAAAATGAGTATTAAAATAGTTATAACGATAAAAAATAAATATATGCAAATCCATTATAAACAAAAACAAATGTTCATAGCAATTTACAGCAGTGCAAATATTTATGTTTATAATAATGTTGCATCCTTGATCTTTTAATCATTTGTAATGTTGTTAAAGCCTTGACTCGACACTTGCAGTCTAACTTTGTCTGATGAACGTTTTACTTAACAAGGAGTTCTTATTTTATATTCTACACAGTCATCTGCTCACTATTCTTCTGCGTAATTTCCCTTTATATCTGCAAAATAATTGCAGTTTTGTTTCTCTCCATAAACGAGTTTTCTTTTATTTACACTTCTGGTTCACCAGTGGCCTAGTGGGGAAAACATCTGACAACTATAATAGTTCTTCTATCGGGTTTCAAATTCTGGCGAACAGGCAGGTTGCATGGGAGTTTTCGAGATTTTCCCCATGTTTCAATTTACAATTCGGTTTCCTACGAAAGCATCCATCCCTGTGGAGAGATAGCTCTTGTATGCTTGCCGTATCTGAACGAACAAATTCTACCCTTTCCGCTCTCAAACTAGATGGTATGTTATTTAGCCTACGAGATTTTATATAATCGGAATAGCTCTTTCTTGATCACAGTATTCAATTTTACGTATCTAAGGCACAGAATTACAGAGATTCGTATTGTCTTTTTACCTTTTTGTGTCGTATAAAAAATTTCTGGTTATTAAATTTCAGAATATGCCTACCAACTGATCAAACACTATACTAGATTCTATGAATAACCCGTTTTATTAGATGCCATTTGCCTATTTATTTTTAAGACACTAATGCAACTAATGTTGAATGGTTCTCTTTTTTTTTAACTGAAAATTTATCGTATCTTCGTCTCATGTTAGGTTTAAATGCGAAATTATGTAAGAAATTTTGTGAAGCACTTTTGGGTCTTTCTTTTTAAGCCTGAGGTTTCTGTAGTATATAAGTTATTTGAAATTTGATGTGCTTTATTTATTTTTTATTACTTTTTAGGTTCTGTGCCTGACTCCCATGAACCAGAAGGAAAACCTGGTTCCGGCGATGGCAAATCAATACTCCGGAAGTTGTATATTGATTTATGTAATCTTATAGTAGAATCTCGTTGTCCTGGCGTAACAGATCGAGGGTACGGAGCTGGAATTCATTGTCCTCCTCTTTTAGGCTCAAATACTCACTGCTGTGATCTTTCGAAACCGGAGGTAATAATGCATTTACGTGTAGAACCCTGTTTATCTTAAGGACTTTTTATTTAAAAAAATATTTAATAAAAAACTTTCAATAAAACATAAATAAAATTCATATTCGTTTTGCAATTATAACTTGCTTAACAGTTTTTATGAGCGGGAGTAATTTAAAACAGTGTTTTGTGTGTAAGCGAATGAGTTACTTAGTGTATAGTTCTCTTCTCTGTGATTATTTAGATCGATAAAGTTTTAAGAAAGCTTTTGTTACCCATTCTTTTTTATTCAAACATAATTTGGTTAGATATTCAGGAAACATTTCATGGTCGCATATTCCGTTTGACCTAAAAAGGACACAAATAGGGGTATTGTTATACAGTATCATGATAGAAACTATTTGGAAATATAATGACTGTGCATTTAATTTTAACAATGCATATCAGAACTTTTAATGTTCAGTTTGAAATAAAATTATGTTTAATGTTTCAGAGAGTATTACGATATTATGAGAAAATATTACGCCAGTTAATGATTTCATTGCTAATTTCAGTATTAAGAAATTTATTCAGTTGCTGTGCAAAATGATCTAAAATTTTTTTTGCTTTTTAAACTAATTTTTTGAGAATCTACATTTGTTTTCATTAAGTTTATCATTCTATTAGAACTGACGCAACTGTTTTCATTAAAGTATTAAAAAATAAGTCATTATTTCCTCATTCTTGGGCAAGTATTTTTTCGGTTCTTCCCCCCCTTAGAAATTTTGCTCTAATTTTATTGTTGCTGAATATAATCCATCTATTTTTGTGGGACTTAATTTTGGACTTTGTTAAGAGGTTTCAGTGTTAATGAGACATTTATATAATGTCCAACGTTTGCATATATATGCGTTATGCATCTTATCATCGCTGTGCCATATCTAAAAATCAGACAGTTTGTTTGTACTTTGAGTACTTTACTCTCATCTCGTTTTAAATTATCTAAATATAAAAAATTATTTATTTTACAACCAGTGAGTAGAGACATTAGGTATTTTTTTAAAGCAGGAGAGATGAAAAATGAGCAATGCGCTCCCTGGGACTCGAACCACGGACCTCTCGAATACGCGCCGAGCGTGCTGACCATTACACCACGAAGGCATGCTAAGAAGGCGGGAGAAATACCTTATAAATGAATACCAAATTGCTTGCTCCATAATTACCCATGTAGCTCCAAATTACTTGACTATCCCTGCCATTTTTAACAACGTTAAATGTGCTTGAAGCTCAATAGTTTGCTTTCTTCAGAATTCTTGGCTGACATACGAGGCAAAAAGATTAAATTTATTTTCATCAAAATGGTACAGTTTCAAATGTCTTACCTTGGGCGATTCTTAGCAATTACAAGGTTTCCGTATAGGGTATCTTACTTATGTAAGGCAATTCTTTAGCAATTCGGGCTCTAAAAAATCTTCACCTTTTCTAAATTTTAAAACTTAAAATTTTTAGCTGCAATCGTTAGTTTTACACTTGTCTTTCAATTAATACGGATTCCCTTCCTTAATTAAACATCACTAGTGAGGAGAATCTGTATTATGTCGGGTACTCCATAATCAAAGTATTAGGAGTAATCAAAGGAGTAGGTATTCCATAATCAAAAATCAGATTTTAAGACAACTCTTTCAATTTCTCACGTTTTCCTGATTTCAGAATTGAGACCAAAAGTTGTACATTTGTAACTTAAAACATTTAATTTAATGTTTATTATTAATAAGTTAATGTTTGCTAGTAATAATTAATTTTATTAAGTTAATTTAATGTTTACTATTAACTTATAGTGAAAAGTTAATAATCAATATCTTCCAAGTTTGTAAATAAAGTTCAGAAAGCTTGAGACCAGTTTGTATTATATGGAAGATCTTAAAATTAATTATCTCTGAAATAACTGAATAAGAACAATTAATACGTAAGTTATGTTTCCCCGCAAAACACAAATTAGATACCTTTCATCAGCAAGAAGCAGCATAGAAATACCTTTCATCAGCAAGTTTAAAGACATTTTGGAAGATTTATCTAGATACTGTCGAAGCTCATTATAACGCTTCCTTGTTTCTAAAGCAAATGGACGTTATTGCGCGTGGTTGCTATTACCAAAGTGAGTTGCACTGCTTAAGAAAACAAAACAGGATAGAAATTTTACAATAACTTTATTTGTATCTTAAAGTTGCATTCAAAATCTACTTTTCAACGTAATTGCCTCCATTATTTAAACATTTGTCTAGGCGTGGTACAAGTTTTTCGGCAAAGAAATCGCGTCCAATATCCGATAACCATTGCTGGGCTGTAGCTTTCGCTTCGGCATCCGAATGGTACCGTCTCTTTGAAAGTTCTTGTTTCAGGGGACCAAACACGTGGAAGTCAGGAGGTGAAAGGTCTGGGCTATAAGGAGAATGATTCCACAGTTCCCACCTAAACTTTTTCAGAAGTTCGCACGTTTGTTTTGCTGCATGCGGTCTTGCATTGTCATGCAGGAGCACAATGCCTTTCGACAGTTTACCTAGCCGTGATTTTTAAGTGATTTCCGCAATCGTTTTAGTGTTTCACAATAAGAAGATGTATTAATTGTGGTACCCTTCGGCATGAACTCTGTATGCACCACGCCTTCTCTATCGAAAAACAGCGTCATCATCACCTTTCCTGCAGATGGAGCAGTTCGACACTTTTTTCGTGTCGGGGAACTGCAATGTTTCCATTCGAGCGAGCTGTGTTTTGTTTCAGGTGAGAAGTGGTGAATCCAAGTTTCATCCCCAGTCTCAATTTTGTCCAAAAAGTCATTTCCTTCCGTTTGGTAACATTGCAGAAATGCAAATGCACTTTCAAAACGCTTTCCTTTATGTTCCTCTGTCAATAGACGTGGCACCCATCGAGCACAAACTTTACGAAATTCAAGGTGATCGGCGATAATTTTGTGCACACTTCCATGAGAAATATCTAGTTCATTTGAGATATGTTTATCGTGATGCGTCTGTTTGCAAGAATGCATTCATTCACGCGAGCAGCGATTTCCGAATTTGTTGCAGTTGCTGGTCTTCCCTCTCGCTCAGCGTCGTCAATATCTGTACGTCCATTCTCAAACATGTTGCACCATTTCGCGATAGCTTGGCGTGACATTGCATTTTCACCATGCACTTCATGCAACTGCCCAAAAATTTCAGTGCAGTTGCAGCTTTTTGCCCACAAAAAATGAATCACTGCACGCATTTCCAATTTGGACGCTATTTGCAGCCGTCAAGACATGTTTGAAACTGATTATCAGAAAAACTAAACTTGCCTCGTGGAAGCCGCTACGTCACGCGATACAGGTGCATGTCTGAAGTGTTGCCACAAAGTTTCATCAAAATAGCCTCTGACAGAAAATTTTTACGAAGGAGGGCAACTAACTTTCTGACTGACCTACGTATATTTTATCAGCTGAAGACGTTCTGCACTAGCCGTTGCAATAAACGTTCATTCTAATAAACATCGGCTGTAGTATCTCTCATTACTCAGTGTTATCGATACGGAAGAACTCGGACAACGCAAAACATTTGTGCGAAATTTGATGAATTCTGCATGAAAGTACTTTAAGTTGAATGTCATTAGTGAGAGTGTGCTTTATATGCTTTTGTTTCCAAAATTCCTTGCTCATTTCGCAAATTAGCCTATCAAGTTCCTTTTTATGCTTAATATGAAATAAATATTTTTATACTTTTATACTCTTTCAGTGCCAAAAGCATCAACGACTAGTCCACCGTTTATTACGGGCTTTGAAGAAGAATGTGTTTGAAATTGAAGTCTTGATGCTTCCTGATTGCTGTGACGAAACGAAATTGTGTGAAAATATTGAAAACAAGGAATATATACTATTAGAGAGATGGTCCATGGATTGTACATACAGGTAAGAAAAATAATGCAATATTAACCTTTTCTCTGTTGTAGTTCATCTAGGCCAACTATGATTTTGATTCACCATCGCTGCGTTCTTTCACATTTAAAGTCAGCTGGACCGAACTCATATTCATTATCACTTACATACAGTCGAATTCCTATAATGAACACCAAGGGCGCGGAAGTTTGGTTCGCTATATCCGATCCTATAAGATAAACGGAGCATTTCCCAAATATATGTAAAAATTGAATAAATCACGAAAAAAAGCTAATTAATATTGTCATATTTGCCAAAAAAGGTGAATAATAAATCTAATTAAAAGAATCATATTAAGATTTAAGTACGACTAGTACTTCTATTACGCGCATTTACTAAATTTGTTTGTTGTTCTTTTTCAGTTTCACTATACGTTAATAATTTTACACGATGATATACGTAGCATTAATATCATTGTTCTGATACTTCTCTCTAATTACCTATTTATAACTGTGAATAATTATCTTTTCTCGACAATATAAAGACACTAAAAATGAATAACAGAAAGCTGACGAATTTACCTATAGCTATTACTTGACTTCTGAGCGCAATGATAATCTGTAATTTTCTGTTGGCGTGATGCAGATTGCAGGAAAATTTTATCTGTGATTGAAAAACGAAGGTACAATAATCTTTATAAAAGATATTCTATGTCTTGCAAAAGACCTAAATAATACAAAAACTTTATTCGAAGAACATAATTTAAAGAGCATTTAAGCTCAAAACAAACCAGCAAGGGTAAAAATTTAATTCGCTAAAATCAACAATATAGCCCCAAGCTCATCTCATTCACTATTTCCGTTTTCGCTGAATAAAGAAAATTTCACAATTTGTATCATAGCCATTAGCCTTGAATAGAGCTCTGCTTAACAGTTCAATCAACGAAGTATACAAAGAAAAGCCTAATTTATGGGACCACCTCATCCAATCCAACAACCCAAGGAGGCGACATACAGATCGCTCCTCACATCTTTTGAAAAAGAGCCGTTACTTCATTGTGCTGGAAAACATAAGCTACGAGATGACTGCTGGACTTCCTGCAGCAATTCTGGTATCACGCTCTGCAGAAAAACTCTGTGCTTTCTCCATTTGAATCAAGATGCGTACATCGGCTTTCTCTCTAATCGCGTACCGATAAGTCATCTTGGAAGTTGAAGCTGCGACATATTTATGCTTGTTAAACTGCCACTTGCTGGTAAACAAGCGCGGTCTAGCACCTTTTCATGTCATTTTCAACCGCGTAGTCTATGACAGAAATGATTGTTTCTCTGTGCTTTAACAATTCTTAAACGTTGTCTCATCGTTCTCCAACACCTTGCATATTATTATGCAATAATTTCTACTTGGCCATCCAACAGCCTAGCGCATAAAACCGCTAAACACTGCAAGTTCGATTCGAATTTTATCCCGGCGAACGGGCTGGCTTCATAAGTTTTCTTAGTTCTTCCCATGTGTAGCATAAATACAAGCCGGTTTCCTTCAAAAAGAACCTCTGTAATGTTACTCTTCCTTAAGCAGATTGCGCTAATTGGTTCTTCGACGCTTAAAAACATGTGAAGCTACTGGCTAGGATCTGTACCTAGGCAGTCTTGGTCACTGGGGTAGAAAAACACGAGCCTGGCGGTTTCAGAACCCTGAGACCATAGTTTCATTACCGTCATGTCCGGGGGAAGGGCGTAAGTCCTAGAACCGATGGCACCAGTAGCTCGGTAGGGCGGGTGTACTGGGTAATGTCCTTGGTGACAGGCTGTCCACGTAGTACTGGTTGGAGCAATTTGACAACCAGTCAGACTTCCAGGCGAATAAGTCAAGCCTCACAATTAACACCGAGAACATGGACTGGTGACTCCTCGGGCCCAGTTCGAAAGTGAGGTAAGGGAGAATTTTAAGAAGCTGGGACTCCAGCCCGTGTAGTTGCAATCAGTAGCAGGAGCATGACACCGAGAATATGGAAGGGTGATTCCTCGGTCCCGGTCGGATTGGTTGGGAAGTGAAACTTTAAATGCTGTCAGTGGTGAGTGTGGGACTGGTGGCAATTAACGCGTGTCTCTATACTCTGACATTCTTGGTACTGGAGGCATAAAATACACAAACCGGTCTCCTGCTACCCAAAACAGCAACTTATGTTGTCCCGAAGGATAGAGGGTGTGCCATCCGAGTAAGTAGCGCGATGGGCAGAAACGGTTTCTATAAGCCTCACAGCCTTCGCGAGCTTCGTGCCCGCCGGGAGTGGTGATTACGGGAAGCCGGTTTAGCGTCAGTAGTAAAAGAGTTTAATAAATTCACCTTTTATTGAGTGAGATCTCAGTGGTGTTCGGCAAGTGAACTTTCAAAACTCCTTTCCATAGAGCTATTATATGCAAGCCCACCTCCCATCAAATATGGAGGTAAACTAGTAAGTACATGTAATGCCTGAAGGTGGAGAACGTATTAAAAATTATTATGATTGCTGTAATCCAATAAACCGTAACTCCAATTTCTCATATTTTCTGAAAGCTTTCCAAGAAATTTTGTTTCATTTTTGGCTAAGTCACGAATAAGATTATTGATCTCTGACTGTATGATCACATGAAGCATTAGATATTCCTGTGTTTGTAAAATGTAATATACGTCCATTTCCAGGTTTATTACTTGTTGTAATTCCTAGTCCTCATTCAAAATACAGTTTACAGGTGGCTGGCATACCGAAAGTATATCACTGTGAAGTACTGAACTGACTGCGAGATCTATGCTGTGATGCTGCCACATTCCTTTGCATCGTAAATTTAATTTCTTTTATTGCTGGCGGGCTGCAGAGTAGTAATTTGTAACGTGATTATTCCCTCCAAGTCACTGGTATCAAAAAAGGCATCAATGTTTTCTTTCCTGACATCTTTTCACAGCTGAATCAAGTAATGTTCTGTGCGCCAAGTTCAGTGCTCATGGTTCCATCCTGATCACTAGTTTGGCATGTCATAATGTCTGTAGACTGTTCTAATTACAAGGATTATGTTTAACACTCAGAATTTATTTGATCGCTTAAATAAAAACACTTTCATTACAATAAACACATTTACATGGTTTTGAGATTTTTATAAACATGTGTTCTTGAATTTGTTACATGCTGCATTGATCTATGTTATAGTTTAATGAATATTCTGTTTGATTGTTTTCGTATTGCATCAAAATTTCTTGAGGTTTGTTTACTTAGCAGCATCCATGTGTAACGTATATGCAAGCCAGTTCCTCTTAGAAGGCCCTCCACAAAGGCGTTCCTTCACTTAGGCAGATAGCTCTGCAGTACTTTGTCATAATCAAATAGAACCAAATCAAACCTCAGTAGCATCGATATCGGTCACAGAAACTTATGTCAATTATCTGCATTCTGAAAGCGCTTGAAGTGTCAACAGTCACGCAGAAGACTTGAAGCACAAATATCTCCGAAATAAAACCAGTTTATTATTATTATTATGACCTCTAGAGTTATTGCTTTGTGTTCCACGTGAATTAGACACATTAAATCTAATGGAAGAGACACACGCCAATGTGACAATCAAATTCGCTAGCACAACCTTGTATTTGGCGTACATTCACTAAAAACACTCAATCGATTTCGAGGGCAGCTACAGGTCCCTCCTCATCAGGAGAACAAAATACAATTCTTGTATTACTTATCATTCGTGTAAGTAATACAATTCTTGTATTTTGTTCTCCTGATGAGGAGGGACCTGTAGCTGTCCTCGAAATCGATTGAGTGTTTTTAGTGAATGTACGCCAAATACAAGGTTGTGTTAGCGAATTTGATATTAAATCTACTTATAACTCAAACATTTCAATTCATAAAAAAATTACGTTAATTTAAATATTAAGAAAACATGGGGATTCTAGTATAAATATCCCTCAAATTTCTGTGAGATAGTGATACGAAACGTCGGAGGCCTACGAAGGTTGCCCACATAAAGTCCTGTGGTATCGAAACTGCATAGGATGATTTTGCGCAACTATATGCATTTTATCAAAACGTACTTTCAGAGTACAGTTTTATACATAGGTGGGTTATTTGTGTATGCATTTAAATTTGCACTTCGAAACATGGGAATTAAAATTAGCTCAGTTTTTATTTCATGTAAAACGTCTTTTCAAGTAGAAAAAACTTTGAAATCTGGGATGAACAGGCATACAGAGACAATTTGAAGCGTAGTAGTTCTTTCATTAATCCAATCAACAAGTTATGGGAGCATCCTAAATATTATTATATCAGTAAAATTGCTTCTATAATTTCAGAGCCTTCTTTAATTTAAACCTCTTTCTATAAACATGATCATTTTAATTAGTTTTTTGTTTAAAAATCAATATTAAGAAAAATTTTTAATGAAATGTTTCACATTTTTTAGCCAAACGCAGTCTGCCATAGATGTAAGTCAACTCCTCAGAGCCGTTCGTTCCTTTTTATACTTCTCCCAAATAAGTGCTTGGTTAAGTTCCACTAGAGGAAAATCTCCATCGAATATTTATTATTGGTAAGTAGTATAATAATTTGTATTCTCACTAGCCTCATTTCTTACTGTGGTATTACTTTAATATATTTAGAAGAATAATTTCATTCATCACCATCACGCAATATTTCTTGCATCATTATACTTTATTTTTGGAATGAAGTATTGACCAGAGAATTTTTTTTTCGATCATGTTGAGGATATATTAGATAGTCGGGAAAATATTAAAAATGATAATTATTCATTTTTACGTACTTGTTTAATTTAGACCAGTTGACCAGTTATGGCACCTAAAGCTAAAATATACCTTTTAGTCAAATCTGAAATACCAATCTGAATCTGAAATCTGTTGATCAGCACATATCAGAGGCATCTTTTGTTGCATAGATAAATTTATTTTAAATGAAGAGAAATTACTCTATGTACTTTTTTATTTGTTTAATTTAGGCCAATAGGCCAGTTACTGGCCGTAAAGCTAAAATATATCTTTTAGTGAAATCTGAAATACTACACTGTTGATCACCATTTATTAGTGGCATCTTTTGTTGCACAGGTAAATTTATTTCAAATGAAGAGAAATTACTCTATGTATTTTTTTTCACTTTTTTTAATGTGTAACATGCATAATTAATTTTCTGAATTCATTCAACCACTTTCATACGTAGAGAAGAAGAAAACTGAATAACTGAGAAACAATAGTTCTAATTTAAGCAACTAGATGAAGGGTTAACGATTACTTATTTTACATTTACTAACAGAATGAATTAAGTATAGCGCATTAATTACGTTAAATTAAGGGAATCTGATGCTTTATTACACTGTGAATTTGAATAAGCTTAAAATATAAGATTTTCTTTGTTAAAATATTTTGTGAATTTTTAGAAGATTAACTTAAGCAACATTTGTAGGTTTAAAGATACTATTAGCCTTTTCTAAGCAACATTTGCAAGTGTAAAAATACTGTTAGCCTTTTCTACATATATTACTTTCATTCATTCCATTTAATAAAGTCTGGTTGAAGGTATCTTTCTTTGATTTTTTGTAAAAAGTGAGAAATCCTGTTTTCGCTGGGCGGTTTTTCACAAGAACACGAGCTTTTTCTTCCATCCTGTAGCTCTGTTATGGGCATGGACCTTATGAGAAATAGACTACCCAAATGGGTTTTCTCCCTCGTCTGACGCATTCCCGGCTGTCCCCTTGACCACATCTGGAGGAGAAGGGACGACTTGCAGAAACCTAACAATGGTTGGCTATTGCAGAGCGTATAATTTTCAAGAAAAAGCTGGTTGTAGCACCTCATTTCACAAATTAGAATTTTGACATATTTTTATTTCTTAAACTGAGATTGATTTTTAAAAATTTAGCATATTTATCAAGTTTAATTAACGTTCCAAATAATTATAAAGCTGTTACATACTTTCAGGCCTGTATATTTTTTAGCTTTTCGTATGCTGTACCGAAATTTGTAACTACTTCTTTTCGAAAATAATATTTTAAATCTGAACTAACAAAAAATTTCAAACAAACAATTTTCTCTTAGAATTTTTATGCTTTTTATTGGTGTAAATAAGTAAAAAATACTAAAATACCCAAAAATGAATTTTTGAAAGTTTTTGTATAAAATTCTAAATTGTGCTGCTTTTTTAATATTATAGG
>KK116184.1:145469-216860 GCA_000611955.2 Stegodyphus mimosarum
ATAATACATCAGTAAGAAACACTTTTAACATCTTAATAATTTTTATACATTTATTCTAATGTTAAAATTGTATTTAACTTTAACAATTCATTGTGTTAGTATTTTATAGTGATTATTTTTTTAAAGTCATTTCTGGTTCTGCAAAAGATTTTTTTTATTTACCGTGAATTTAATTTATTAGCCCAAAGGGGCGATAGCTCATAAAAGCTATTAGTTTCGAAACGGCATTTTGCGCTTCAGCGCAAATTCCATGGATTGTCATTTAACTATAAATGGATGCCAAGGGGTTTGTCATTTAACTATAAATGTCCGTTTCAGTTTGCAAATTGTTGCCACCAAATATTATCGCCCTGTATTATATTTAAAGAAATTAAATAATGAAGAATCTGCATGAATGCATGTATGTTTCTCGCACTGTGGAAAAACGATGGTATCTAGAGCCATCAAATTTTGAATAACGTCATGCTCCATTCAAACATGGGCACTTGGACCGCCAAATTTCGAATTTGTTTTAATCCATTTCATATTTTGTAAAACTTTAACGAATTTTTGATTAACAAACTCGAAGAGATCAAAGCGAGCAATGGCAACACTGTACGGAAAATAACATTTTTATCTTCACGGAAATTTTACAGATATGCTGTTTTCAAATATTTTATGATATTGCTGTTGAATTGAATTTTATGTGGTTTACGTGCGAAAGACATGATAGTCAATAAATAAATGTAACACACAAAACATTAGAAAACGTCCCTTTGGGCGTAACATAAAATCTGAGTGCTTCCAGATTTTATTTTACAGTATCTCTTTATTTATTTATTTATTTATTTTTTAAGTTTTTTTCATTACCCTCAGAAAAGTTTATGCTTCGAATTTTATGAATTATTAAAATATATAATCATCTTATGATCATCTTGTAATGTTAATAATTAATGATCATATAATCAAATAAATGATCGCCTTGTAATGTTATAATAATTTTAGACCACTGCCTGAAAATGCTCGTAAAATTTTAAAAAAAAAATCAGATCTTGTTTAATTTTGCCTTATTTGTTTCAAAGTATCATGTACTATCTATCTGGTACACAAAAGTAAGTTCATAAATCCTGTGTTCAGTGTTTTTACCTTTTTACCAAAGTAAAGGTGTTTATACAAGAATTACGCGTGAAAAAATGCACAAAATACAGTAAAAAGTCCTTTAATGAGATGTACTAAATCTTATTTCAAAAGAGTGTGACTTTCAAAATGTCATCAATTATACAACATATCACATTTACTAATTAGAAACAGTTATGTGATACAAACCCTATAGGTATCAGTGTTAAAATATACCAGATCGTCCCTATTTCTTCTTACGGACATGTGGGGGATGCGTGCTCCGCCCACTGGGTTAGTCTATCTTTATAAGGTCCATGGTTATGGGGTTCTGTCATTCTTGGAGTCGTTCAAAGTACACATATCGATCGCCGATAAACAATTTACACCTTACCCCCTTCCCCACGAGGTTATGAAAAGACTCCACTTTTAGTTATTTTCTAATCTATAACCAAACATTTGCTTTTATGCTGCTTTTCAAGCACGAGTCCCCTCATTTATGCGGACCAACTGACGTTTTGCAACATTTATTACCCAGACACTCAACATGCGATAATGCTGTTGCCTAAAACAATAATCTCAAACTTACCCCCACGCGTAAGGTAATTAGCATTATTATGACGTTAATTAATATGGCAAGAATTTGATTAAATGTTTTAAGATTTTTAATGATTCTGAGTCCAATTTACATTTTCATTGACATTAAAAATGAACGTCAGTAACGCCCTAGAAAATCTTTTAATATAGGTAATTAATTTACAATGTGATATAAAGTTTATTCAAAGATCTGAAGATATAGATTCACTGCAGAAGATAAATACTCTTAGTTACGAATTTTTGCAATGAGAGTAATCGTTTTGTTTTGGAATACATTCTTATGCGAAAATTTTTTTCGCGCAGTTGAAAGTTATTATGTCTAAAAACAAGAACCAGACTAACAAATGAGCATCTGTAATTCATGATAAAGATAGTTTCTAGTAATTTTTCCCCAAGCTTAGAAATTTCATCAAAATTGAAATGCTATGAGGTGTTGTACCTGAAAGTTTTAGGAACAAATAAGAGTTAATAATTATTTATATACCAATATATGTATTTTTCCCATATGGTGTCAAAGACTTTATAAACAAAAAAACTATGATAGGTTTTTCATTATTTGCTTTCAAGTTTTGTCTCATTTGGAAAGCTTTCGTAATTTATTTTAGTTAAGTAAGTTATTTAGTAGTAGTAACTTAACTTTTGGCTTACTAATTCAACATATTAGAATTATTTGAAATAAGTGTCAGTCAGAAAATTTAATATATAGCTATTAATATGTTTGAATTACAAAGTATAATCAACAGAAACTTCTCAGATTCTAGTCGTTAGATTTCAAACAGAAAATTAGTGTAACTTGGAATTGTTTCCTTTGCATCATTATTATTACTGATCATGTATGCTTAGCTAAATATTTAGGAAATGAAATTTAAAATTTAGTTTAAAAATTTTTGTTAAAAAATTATTTTGGTAAAGTAAATAAATAAGAATTCTGCTGTTCAGTTGCTTTCAGTTTGTGCATTCAGCCTTCATGCAATTTGAGTCTGAGCCTACTGGCCTAAAACACAGAATTTCAACATTGTTCCAACTTATGTCTGAGCCGCAAGTCGGTTGAACCTCTTTAAAAGCTAAGTTACAGCCTCTCGAAGCCTTACTCATTTGTTCATCTGTGTTTAAATCTTTGGTCAAGGCAGTATTACATTCCGTACAACATTACAGTCTATACGGGTTGTGCTATTGTTTTGATGTCAAAATCACAAAACCGTAATCCTTTCTCGCACAAACATTCGTATGTTGACCTTTCCTCTTATCAGAGTGAAGTACCATCTAGATTACCAGTCTTTTGAGCGCCTTCCTTGACAAAAATTCGCAAAATGGCCTAGATTTTTTTAAACCATTTGCATATTTGTTCTTATATTATTCGCTTACATAATTTTATCCGTATCGATAGAATGTCGAGAGTTTCTTTTCCAGCTAATCGACTAATATATACATAAAATTTATACCAGTGGACATTACCATCTGATTATTGTGTATGTGATAGTTTAAAAAAATAATCGATAAATATTTTCCCATTTAAAATTTTGTCAAACATAAAAGGAATTTAAAATTAATTACTAATGCTTAAAGTCCTCAGTAGCATATAGACGTACCATATACTGTAATGAAAATTTCTCCAAAGAAAGCTTAGTCGTTTTATAATTTTATAAGTATTTTTATTTTGTTATTTTCATTCATTAGAATTATTTTATTCTATGTAACTATGCTTATCAATTTTCATTTTCTGCAACCTAATGTTTTGCTGTTGTTAATATATAAATATCTTTTCCCTCTACAGGATAAAACTTTCTGCAGATGTTACAACAACAGTGTTCGAATGTGAACCAGACATACATTCCTTTCCAGTGTGTAAAATTAATGAAGGATTATATGGAACTGTCAAAGTAAAGTACCGAGCAAGAGCTCAATATATACCCATAATTCCTTGTTCTAAGCATCCTCCGCTGAATGGATATCCTCTTAGAGCATTAGCAGAAGATTCAGAGTTATGCCAAACTATTTCTTCTGATGAATCTCTTAAACAGATTTTGAAATCTTATGATACGCATCCTCAGACAGCCTTAAATGTAAATAACTGCGTGAGTGAGACATCCAATAATGATATCAGTATCTCAATTTCTCAACCTACTCATGTGAAAGCATTCCCAACAGATGCTTCTAATACGATGACTAAACGAGTTCTGAAGCATTCGAACAGCCAAAGTAATACACCAAATGTTTACAATACTGTGCCGAAACTTCCTCAGGGTAGAAGTGCAAACAAGTTCTTAAATGTTGCATCCAAAGCTAAAGCTACAAATAAATGTTTTCAAAGTATTTATTCAAGAAATCCTAGTCAAGAAAACTTATCCTTTGATAAATTTCCACCTTCCAAGCATTTATGTAGGGGAAAATTAAAAAGATGTGATGAGTCCTCAGAATGTTCCAATAGACTGAGTTATTCAAGTACATTGCAATCATCTTTAAGTAGTTCCCTTAAGTGTCATTTGGCGGGTAATTTAGAAAATTCTGAAACTGTGCAATCCTTGGAAATTAATCCTCAGATGTGTGTTCTAAATGCAACAAAAATTAGCTCCTCTTCAGAGGATATCAGTTTATCAGAAGAAGAAAGAAGTGTTCGAAATGAGATTCTTCCACCTTTCCAAAAAAATTCTCAAATTAGTGAAGTCGATAAAGATCTCGTTCGTGATGTCTATAAGCCAAATGCACCACGTCTTTCATCGAAAATTTGTGGAAACTTAAATGTGTCTCCCCTTAAGATCAAACATGTACAAACAAGTACAAATTTTCCAGAAACTACTGATGTACTTAGTCAGTGTGCACAAAAGAAACGTCGCAAAGGCAAAGCATGCAGTATATCAAGGAAAGTGAAATTTCAGAGGATCAGTGATGTCTCTGAACCTATAGAACTTCATGCTGAATCAGCTGTTACATCTCTATCACATGAAAGAATTAATTCCAATGCCTTTGATAACTTACAACTAAATGCAACTGATAGTAAACCTAAGCAAATAATATCAAAAGAGTTAAATTCACGCAGAACCGAAGATCAAATGGAATACTCAGAGAGCTTTTGCTTAAATCCAAATGCACTATCAAATAATGAAGCTAATGTAAAAAATGAGATACTAGACTTAAAACACGAAATACATACTTCTAGTAGCAAATGTGAACTGCGTGATAAAATTTCAAATCCCATTTTGTCTGTGCGAAACAATAAAACCGCTTTGAAGCTTTCTCGTAGTTTGTTGAAACTTTCTCTCAAGCGTAGAGAATCATTAAAGAGTGTTAAGAGAAGGAATATCTCCCTTAAGAATTTAAGATCTAGTCTCCGTAAATTTTCCCTTTACAAGCATTCTAATGCAGGCTATGATCAAAGTGTACAATTGAGCAATAGTACAAATATTTTGCCGAATCTAGGTATCTCTGAAGAACATAAGACTTCCGATTCCTCCTGTAAAACTGATGATAATTCTACTCATCTCTTTACGGAAACAGCACAGAATTCTAAGCTTAAGAATTCCGCCTTAAAATATAAGATGTCACGGGAATGCTCAGTATCGGGCAACTGTCACTCATGTCACCGAAATAAATGTAGCATTCCTAAAAGGAAATCTCAGGATTTTAAACAAAAATGCCAAATGAGTAGTATAAGAAAGTGGGCAACTGAGTCGCTTCACTTCGGTAAGTCATTGAAGCCTGCTGATACTTCAGGACAAAATACAAAAGTACATAAAAAAACACTGTCCAAGACAATTTCGAAGAGGCAGAAGCTTGATAAAGTGAATACTCTTAAAAGTACTAGTCAACCTTTTAATGCAGTAGCTGCTCAAAATAAAGCATGTCTTTCAAGCATTCGTGGGCAGCCAAATATTTTACTTAAAAGACACAGTGAATTTGAAATGTTGGATGCACAGAACTTTCAGCGCACTCAAAGATGTACTCCAAAACAAATCCTTAGAGATATGAAAAATACTCACGTCAGCTTACCTCAAACTTCTCGGAGTACTTGCGTATCGAACCAGGTGACGGTAAGCATGAGTTAAATAGTAATAACTTTTAATAACTGGTATAATTTGAATATAAATAATAGTTTTAACTTCAAATAAAATTGAACTTTATTTGAATTTTGGGAAAAAAACAGATTTCTAGTAAGTGAATGTGCTTTTTATTTTTTAAATTATTTAAAATTTCAGTAATAATTTTAAATAAAAGTGAGCAACATTTTAAAATTATTTATTCTGTAGAAGAAAATTGTCTATACTAAATGTTTGCATTCAGCTAAACTGGTAATTTTTCATGTTTTTGCTAAAACTCAATAGTGCATATTGTAAGCACATTTGCATTAACTAGTCTAGCTTCTTGAGATGTTTTCCATATTTATTGCATTCTAAATGATTGACATTCCAGTGCTGAAGTTTAAAATTTTGCGCTCTCATAAATTATGAGAGATATTGCAATTCGAAGAAATATTTATCGTAAATGATCCGAAATTTGTATCACGTACTACTTGGGTAGTAATTTTCACTGTGAATTGTATGCAAGCCACTGATTACTGCATCGAACACCCTTTTTAAAACAAATGTTAGATTATAAGATAAGCTTTTATAAATCTAAGTTTTTACTGTGCCTTTGAAAAAAAAAAGTTGGGCCACGTGCTAATATTCTGTTATCAATTTTTATTTCAGATTTCTTCGCATGTTGAATCACAAGGGAACTCTGTTTTAACCGGTGATGTTTCTGATACCTGCTCGTAAGCCTTACCTTTTATTGTCCACCGCATGCTAAATTTTAAATGTAATTTTGCATAGTAAATTGTTTTATTTTTTGTCTATAAAATTATAATTTAAGTACAATGAAGAAAATGTATTGAATCTAAAATTAATCTCAGTTTCCATAAACTATTGTTACAACTGCATAAAAATCATAACTTATGTATCTATTTATTTCAATTTACGTTTAAATGCTATGCTATTTATTGCACTTTGTGTGGACTACAAATGTATGGTGGACAGTTGTCTAATAAGTGGAGTGAAATGTCAGGTGTCTTTTGCATGAAATGTTCATGAGAGAAATCTATAAAAATAAATCCTATGTTTATCAAAAATTGTTTAAAATCGAATTGCTATATATTCATTTTGCATGTGTATATGGAAGCTTATTTATAAGCAAAGTTTCAGCCTCATGAACAGGTAAATTCTAGCAAACACCATCCTTAAAATGAAAGCACATTTCAAACACCCACTGCAGGAATTGAGCAATGAAACTGAAATGCATGATAACATTCCAGCTTTCAAGCCAGCATGCACACATTCGGTTGGAAACCTTGTATAATTTCTAATTATAGAATCAAATTGTGGAGTTTGAATTTTCAACAGTATTAGATGTTCTGACTTCAAACTTTGAGAATTACAGGACATAAAAATGGGGATTTATCAGAGCTAAAAAGAGGATAAATTATTAGTGGTCCCTTGACTGGTTACCTGTCGCTAAAATAGCAGATAGTTGTAAGATAACAAAGGTCACAGTACCAAGAATATGTTTGTGTGCACAAAAAGCAAAGAATTTTGCCTTCTTAGAATAACTGCTTAGGTTAGAGAAAGTTATCTGGAAAGAATGTTAAGAGAATTGTAGTGAAAAAACATAAAACAACAGCAATTCAAATTATGTCTGACCTAATATTTCTCTAAATTTATTCTTTTCTATTAAATCTAGTTGTCGTACGTTTAACAGAGTTAATATTCATGTTCGAACAGCTATAATAAAAACTTATTACCAGCGTCCATGCTAAATGCTTGTTTGAGTTATGTCGGGACTGCAAAACTTTGACAATACGTAATAAAAATGTATATTGTTCAGCTATAATTCTACCTTCAAAGCCCCACAAATGGGAGATTTCTCAAAATCGCATGATTCCGACTGTTTTGTGCCAAGTAAGCACAGAGGTTGACAGGTTACCATGTGTACCTCAGTATCGAAGGGGAACACCGTTTGTTCGTGACGGTCACGTTACTTCGAGAGATGGTCTGTGGAGCAAGTTCACATAAGTGTTCAAACTTTGTATTCTGAAGAACTTTGTGTCAGGATGGCAGTGCACTAACTCACGTGTCAAAACTGGTGACAGAGTGCTTTGATGTAAATGAAGATGAGCTTCAGTATATCTTCAACATCCTGCACAATTCCTTCATCTCAAATTGATTATTAAATTGAGCGTGGATTGGGATATCTCGGGAGTTATTCTAGAGGATCAAGTTGGAAAAGTGTTTCCTTATCCACAATCACAGAATGAAGAGACCGCTGTTTTTCAAGGAGTATGTCTTAAAGCGTCTTTAATAGTGAAAGAAAACTAGTGTCACTGCTTTCCAAGGAAACTCGCTGCGATATTGATCTCCAAAAGAAGGCGTACGTCATACCACTTTTCGAAATTTTGTGAACGCCCGTGTACACTGCTGGCCTCCCAAATTGCAACACCAAGAAAGACAAGAGATATGACAACAAATTTTTTTTAGTAGATGACATGTTGACTAATTATCAAATGATTAAATTTATAGACTTCTGTGAAGTGTGGTTACTTCTAGAATCAGTACCCATAGTAGCCGCCATTGTTGGAGATCACCGCTGCCACACGCCTCGGCATTGATTCAAAGAGACTTTGAATGTGTTCTTGGGGTACAGCAGACAAGCAGCTTCCACACATTGCCAAAGTTGATCTGGTGTGGCAGCTTGGGATGTAATCTGGGTCAATCGTTCAGCAACCATGGACCACTTGTTTTCTATCGGCGAAAGATGTGAAGAGCGAGCCGGGCCAGGGAAGCAATTCAATCTGGCAATTGACGAAGAACCCTTGGACAATGCGTGCCACGTGTGGTGGCGCATTATCCTGTTGAAATATGGCTGTGGGCCAGCCCTGAAGGTAAGGAAGGACAACTGGCTCCAACACCTCGGAGATGTAGCGCTGGCTGTTTAAAGTACCGGTAATGCGTACTAGAGGAGTGCGAGAGGGATATCCAATACCGCCTCATAGCATAATACCTGGTGCAGGACCAGTGTGGCGGTGCATAACGCAGCTGTTCAGCATCCTCTCTCCCCGGTGTCTCCAGACTCGAATCAGACCATCGTGGTGTTGCAGACAGAAGCGTGACTCGTCAGTAAAGACAATTTCATTCCATTCTACCGTCCACATCCTTCTTTCATCGCACCATTGGCGGCAGAGACGTCTGTGGTTCTGCGTCAAGGGTAGACGAAGCAATGGACGTCTTGCGGACAGCCCACTCTGCTGTAAACGGCGTCGAATGGTACGCGCAGACACTGGATGATGCGTTACAGACTGAAAGGGCTGTGCTATGGTTCGTAATATGACTGAGCGATCCGTCACTGCCATGCGCACAATGTTCCTGTCATCACGTGAAGTGGTGCACTGAGGTGGATGCGATCGAGCACGTCGGTCCGTCGTACCCTCCTGCATCCAACGGTCACGTATCCGCATTACAGTTGTTTGGTTTCGTCCAACACTATTGCCGATTTCTCTGAAAGATAACCCACACACTCGGTAGGCCACTATCCTTCCTCTGTCGAACTCGGATACTTGATCAAACGATGATCGCTGTTTACTACGAGGCTTAATTAAACTTTTTTTTTTTGAAAAAACCACAGAAAAAACACAATTGCCGAACTTGAAATCGTCGAAAACTGCAAGCCTTAAATAGCGCTTTCAAGTGGCATCACAGGCGCGCGTGATGTGCGTCTGCGCTGAAATTCTAATCATTTGCATATCTCACCTCCACTAATGCATGTTGTAAATTTCATGTTATTTACGTGCTTCCTTCAGGGTGTTGGATTTACGGTGGCCAGCAGTGTATATTTAATGTTTGATGGTTATCCCCATAGCTTTAACGCCTGATTCTTTGTTCCGATGTTGTTTGATGAGATGTCAATTATGTAATGCGAGAGACATAGAGATACATCAGTCACTCTTTTGAACTGACATTAGTCATCTTAGATGAATGAGCACTTCTATTTTTTGTTTAGTGTAAGAATTTCGAATGCTTTTCAATCCTTACAAGAAATTTCCAGATTATTTTGCCTGAGGAAACTAGAAAATCTGATTCATCTTTAGTCAAGAAGCTCTTTAGTTTAAGCTGTCAGAGTTGCGAGAGCTTTTCTACAACTTCGGGTTGAGATGAAAGTATTTCAGTTTCCTTGTCCAACCCCATATAACTTTATGACAGAAAGACGAGAATATTGCAAAGTCAGTTTATTTGTGAGTAGCTTTATTGCATTTCCTGCTAGACTTGGAATATACATTATCTTAAGTTATTTATTACCCATACAAACACAGTACGAAATGCATCTTTCGAAAGTACCCTCTTCCAGTGTCTTATTATATGAAAATAAATGTGCTTGAATTCATCAAATGAAATTATTAAGATTAATTTACCACAATATATAATTCCACTACAGGATCCTTTTGTAAAAAGGGGGAATTTGTTCTTGAGGTATTCAGCCTCACGCTTAATTATTCGTATCATGTATGGGATTAAATTACTTGTAGCATATATATCAAGGAGAATATGGCAGATTTTTTATTTCGGATCCGCAAATCATGAATACCCTTGAGCTTCTATAACGCATACTTCGTCTTTTCTGAAGTCCCAGAAGAAAGATGCCAACAAAATGATATCGTATGATTGTGGAAGCCAGGGATTTGAACTATAGGCTTACTAGTAGCGATTGTGTCCAATGTTTTTCTCTTGTCTAATTATGGCGTCTGGCGAGTTTGGTGCCTTTTTACTTCACCTCTGATTCAGTAAACAAGAGAAGGATTTGCGTTTGTCATCAGCCTGTGCCATTTTGCATTTCTTAAGACTGATGCTATGTGCATATCGAGACTATCTCGGGGAAAATTACGTCGAAAACAAAGATTTGTTAATGTTATGAGCCTTAAAATGCGAATAACATCAATTACTGAATTCTGATGAATTTTTTTTAAGTGGGATTCTGTTTTTTTTTTTTTTTTTTTTTTTGAGGGAAACGTTTTGTATAATTGCAGTGTTTAGCGAAAAGGAAAAAAATTCAGGAAAAATCGCTGTATAATTTTGTGCTGTCATATACGGTATTTATAAGATCAGCTCGTGAATGCGGAAACTTTCATCAAAATCTAACTTCTTGTAAAATTTCCGACTACCAAAAAATCCAATTTAATATTGTATGAATTGTGTTATGATGGGTTAACAACAACAAGAAAAAAACTGCATATTTATGTACGAAGTTTCACTCGGAGATATAAGAATTTACTAATTTAGATTGCTTTTCAGTGCCTATTTTTCAGCAATTTCTGACAGATTTTGATGAGATTTAGATAGATTACAGAACAAAACTTACATATTTTGAAGACTGATGGCTCAAATTTCAGTCAGATAGTAATCGTATTAATTTCGTATGCAGCCTTTTTAAATTATTAATAACTGGTATATTCACGAATTTGACGGTTAAAAATGGAAGTTTCTGTTACTAATTTCTTAAAGCTTTAAGAAATATTTTTCTGCTGGTCTTCTCCTTGAAAAAAACACTATACAAAAAGCTCACTTTTGTATTTGTATTGCATCCTTACTTTCCACTGCTAGAATTTCTTTCCTGAACTTTTCTCCTTTATTTGAGAAACTCTAATTTGAAGTACATGTTTAGCATCACTTAAAAGAATTAAAACCTGTAGCCACCTTTTCTGAGCATCCTGTAGGAATTTTATTGTCTCGAAGAAAACTGATTTCAGGTGGATGCAAGATAAAGAAATGATGAAAAAATAAAGCCTTCTGGAGCTTACATAAAAAAGATTGTTCTTCGAGCTAGCTTCCCAGTTTATAATCTAGGACTGTTAATGAAATTAATAATCATCTAAAAATATACCTAAGGTTTTTATGCTACTGAACGAAATGAAATGCAAAGCAAAAAGCAATGAATAATTTATTTTTGCATAATTTACAAATTCCTTTTATTAATGCGTAAATTTATACATAATTTACTAATTTACTACTTCAGCACTGAAATATTTGTTGAACGAAATTTCTTTTCTAACAGATTGAATATTTATGCTCAAAATTCTTCATTTACATTATTTTCTTTGAACCAGAAATTACAAGAAGAGAATGCACGCTGGAAACAGACATTTTTTTTTAAACTGCAGTTATTAATAAAGAAAAATTTAGTTCTTTGTGGGTTTAAATAGCTTAATTTTTAAGGTAAATACAGGATTTCCCATCAAGACCGCCTGAACTCTGCATGCCTCTATGCGGACCGCATGCTTCGATATGCAAAGTGGACATTTTTATAATCTTTCTATCTGAACATATGAAAAACAAATGTTGCTCTTTCCAGTGAAATTTTTTATTTCTTGCGCCGGATATGAAGTCATACTTTTCTTTGTTATTTATCTCGAAAACCATGGGTCATATAGGTACAGTTCTTTGGGCACTTTTTTATGTATTCCAAGCGAGGAATCTGGTTGCGCAAGTCTTTATGGGACACCCTGTATATTCTGTACCTTGAAAATTAATCGCAGTTCGTTGAAAGGCCTGCTTTTGGGGGGTAGCAAAACCAGTTTTGTATTCATGAAGGCACTTGTGAGAAATTATTGAGCAACTAATGCATATGTAATTTAATTGAACCTCAGATTAATTCATTTAATGAATGCATACTTTAATTAAGTCTCAAATTAGTTCATTTAATTAACGAACATTAATTAACGCATCATGGCATTCATCAAATTAATGCATTTAATTTACGCGTAATTTAATTTTACCGTAAATATGACACATGTATTGCCATACCATGAAATCTAGCCATACGGTGACCAACTTCGAATGTTAAACTGAGTGGATTGAGTATCAAAAGTTGATAAAACGTACGTATATCTACGAGAATATTAAATCAACTGGTACAAATGCACAACTCTGCCCTTCATCAACTGATTTAATATGTGATATGATATTAAAATTATGCAGTATGCCCTTTCTGCATCAGCTGCGGTATTTGAATAAGTATTTCCGTTCCGTCTCGCATTTACTGTAAGTACTACACGATAGATTACATAGACAGTTTATCAACTACTCTGGCCTGCAAGCTCACCAGATTTATACCCAGGTGAGAATGTTTAGGACTGTATCGAAAGAAATGCTATCGGCTTGCAATGCATGATCTTTATCTGAATTGCATCTTTAAGCCTCAGAAATCAAGGAAAGATATTTCATAAAATGAGATTCAACATCCATATGAACATATGCCGGTAAGAATATAGGCATGTGATGCATCGCATTCTGGCTACAATTTACTAAATTATAGTCGGTAACGTATATTCTGTACATGTTAAATAAGAAAAAAGCCCTGCCCTTTTGAGTATGAAATAATTTCGCGTCTCATGGTTTTATGAATCTCGCATTAATTTGAAAACGTAGTCCTACACTTTATTGGTTTTCCTCTTTCAGTTTCAGTTGATAAAATTTGAACTGATTTTGTTCAAAAGAGTAGTTTCTTTCGTATCATTTTCTATTGTAACTGAATTTTGAGTAAGAAAAATTAGTCTTGAAGTATTAATTATAAAATAATAATTAATACTTTAAGACATTTTTGTTCGTTACTTACTCTAAGGTTGTAGGTTGTAAGGTATTTTCTCCCTCCTTTCTACATGCATTTGTAGTGTAACGGTAGCACACTCGGCGCGTATTCGAGAAGTCCAAGTTCGAATTGCTCATTTTTCACATTTCCGACATCATAAAAACCTAATGACTCTACAAGGTTAAAATTTTGCTTCATTTTTCCAAATAACTCGAATTTTATTTTTTATCTTGAAAACTGACCAATACACACCAGATAAACACTGAAAACTGGCCAGTACTCTAGACAGAGTTACTGAAGGTGTATTGCAGAGAGACAAAATAGCTGGCTAATGACGGTTTGTTGTAAATGGACAATTAAAAGGAATTGGCATAAGGTATTTGTTTGGAGTATGGAAAAATGAATCCAGTTTTTCATCTGAAGAACAGTTTGACTAAAAGTTTTCCTGCTGTTAAGAAAACAAAAAAGTAATTAAAACAGTAAAATGATCAAAATCTATTACTCGCGATCAGATTTAAATAAACGCAAACCGTTTTCTGACAAATTAAATTATTATCATTGATCAATTCTATTTAAGGTTCAGAAATATACTGCCCTTTTAAGTGTTTTACAAGTATCAAAAGTCCAATAACCGAGTGGTTAGACCTATGGAATTCTGGTTTTCCTTTTAGCAGGTACTTGATAGCAAGTTACCGTCAGAAAGCCGTTTAGAAGAGCTGAAGTTCTGCATCTCAGTTTTCATAAATACGCTACGCTAGTTTTTTAAGAAATTTCGAGCTTCTGCTGAAAAGTATGTATTCAATTTTCTCAGTTAACTGAAACAGAAGGTTTGTAATATTAATTACTAGCTTTTAAGACAATGCCTTTTGTAAGCGATTGAGTAGCAAAATCTGTTCGTCGACAGTTTAGCTCTGTAATGAGAGTGTATCTGAAAGTGATAAACATCAAATTGTCATATTGTAGAGCTTTTAAGTTATTCAGAGTAGAAGACGTAGAAAATTGGCTGTGCTCTCACCGGGATTAGAATTCCGCATCTTCCGATAACGCTGTGGGGAAGCCAAAAATTCCTTATAATATTAACAAGTAGCTCGAAAGAAATTATTCCCATACAGTTACTTATCAACAGGAGTTACAGCTTGTTTTATAAATTTTAATTCTTAGAAAATTATTTTTTTTAAATAGCATTATCAAAGAGAACAGTAGAGATCATGTTTCCTTTTGGAGATAATTCGTACGATTTGGCCCAAGAGATGCAGTACCATTTCGATTGCTGGTGTTCAAGTGGATCAGTTATATGAGTCATTTAGCGTTTTCTCTCATTTGTAAAAGCGAGCCGATTCCCTTCTAAAGTTCACCATGAAAATCGCCTTTATTACGGCAAATAACCTATAAATGTTTAATCATAATTATTTATCAACCGTTCATCATTATATATCTTTTCCCTCTTCACATAATTCGTAATATTTTTCTCTTTGGATTCAGAATGTTCTGCTTTCACACTGTTGAAAAAACATCTGTAAGCCCTGTTAATGTTTTTCATTTAGCTTTGAATGTGGTTTAATCACGTAGTAATAAGATTCACAGATTTTATTTGACAAGTGGTCACACCAGACGCCAAGCTGGAAAACCGTTGCGGATTGGTAGTTTGACCCCGTTTTAAATTCTGGCAGGGTGCATGAACGTTTTTGCGGTTTTCCTGTGTGTGCGCAAATATAATCCAGTTTCACTTCAAAAATCCTCCACTAAGGCATACCTGTTCTTAAAAAAATGGCCCCCTGTATTAATCCATAACCTATTCGTCTATTAATTTGTACAATATTGTTTATGCAATGCCAATACAATACTTCGCAATGTTAGTAAAACTAATTCAGAATTCTGTAAATTTGAATTTAGGAACCAGATTAATAATGATATTCATGTCAGAAAAAACTTAAATAATGAATGATTAAAACATTTTTCTGATCTTTGATCAGTTTTTAATAATGATAGCTATTAAGATATTAAAATGAAGGCATTCTGTGTCCTGCTTTTAACGCCCTTATGCAAGTATTTTAGCGAGTCCTTATCCTGAATTTTCTCTGTGGTTAGGTTAGCTGCCTTATGTACAACTAACCGAATGTGAATGAAAAATCACTTCGTGTTTGGTGCAGTCAGCTGCTGAACACAATCGTATTCTACCAGTTTTCTTGCATGAAAATTTGATTGCAGCAATAAATCCTTTAGAAGGGTGTCTTTCGTAGACGATTACTATAGAAAACTGACCTATTTTAACGTTATCCATGGGAAAAACTCCATACAACCAACGGAATCGAACTCTGAGGAAATTATCAGTGTTCGGTGATGTTATTCATCCGGCCAATGTTGGGCTCACCTCCAATCAGAAGCGTTGGTTTTCGATATTCCATTTATTAGACAACTGTTCTGATTTGTACATAACGTAACTAACTGATATTATGTTAATAATTGTATTTAACTCATTAAATCAAATTTTAACTAAATCTTATATTCATGCCTTTGTACAATTCACTGGGAGTTCAAATGATTGTTTTTTTCTTTCCAGTCGAATTTACCATGGCTTGCCAGATGAAAACCGTGGCTGCTTATCAAAACATACATCAAAATTTAGAAAAGGGAAAAAACTTCTCGGAAATTTCGAGGTTTGTTATATTTGTCTTTAAAATACATATTTCTTCTGGCGAAACTCGTTGTCTTTACTGTACACATTAATTCATTCAATAAACTTTGAAAACTTATTATTGCATTTTACGCAGGGAAGTAATAGCTAAAATAGAATTGTTAAAATGAAAGTAAAATTCCTTGACCATTCTGTGCATAAAATGAACATTCTTGTGAATTTCTTTTGTGTGTTTGAAACTTTATAGAACGATAGCGCACATTAAGAAAGACAAATATAGTTATTACTTAACAAAAAATTATAAGACTGCCTCTGCTTTTCTTTCTGACTCGGTATTAGACGTGGCAACCGTATACGTAATGTTTATATGGACGAGTCTCAACAAGAATTTGGACAGCCACAGACCCCAGTATTTGGTTATTGCGATTGGAAATATCTAGTTACTTTCTATGAAATGCATTAGAGATGTAGTTGACTTTTATGCTAAACTTGGGAGCAGCAGTAATGAAATACTTGAAACGTTCCGACATGCATACAGTAATGAAACACTAAGCCGCTTTCCATATTTTAATAGCTGAGGCATTTCAAAGTCGACAACATGCGAGTGATCAGTAAAGTAGATCTTGAAAATACATTCCTAGTGGTTAAGAGATGCCAAAGTTTTCAGACCAGGGAACGATACTGAAACGGAGTCTATTATACAAACATCCTGAAAACTCATTTACATGTAGCCATGGAAAAAAGACTGAATTCCCTCAAGAAACAGTACTTTTAGCCCCAGGACAGTACATGCTTTTATTGTACTGCTGTGTTGGCAGCATTGTTAGAAATCGATGGACTAGAATGTCTTCTGCATAGCCACCTTGATGTTCAACATCAAGTGATTTCTACGCATTCTGAACCCTGAAAAAAATTAGACGGTTCGATTAGAGTGACGCGGCTAGAGACTGTCTTGAGATAACGAATTGAGAAAAGCCGCGGCCGCAGAGCTAAAAGGGATGCCACGAAACAGTTTTAATTTATTTTTTGGATCATTCATAAAACTCAATATAAAATGCAATTCGCTATGAAGAACCGTATGTTTGAAAGCAAAATAAATGCAGGGTCTTTAGAATCTGATACCTGTAGAGGTGTACTTTAAGTTTTTAACAGTTATTTCAAGTTTAAATATGCTTTACTGTCTATTCTCGTTTCCCATCCACTATTCTCTATCAGAATGAGTTTTTAGTATCGTGTTTTATGCAAATGAGTTAGAAGTAGTAGTTAAGGAAGGTTCAGTTTACTTTGAAAAAGAGAGCTTAGGAGTCCTTAGTGGCGCGCATTTGCCGTCTGGCCACTTCGTTTTCAAATCTACTACTCTCGGCCGTATTGTACGTGCCTGTTGATAATCGTCGGCTAGGTTTAAGGGCCAACTATGTTAGGTATTTGTGTTTAGCTTCGGCTAAGTCCGTTTAGTTTAGTATTAGATTAGTTTCTTATTTTCTTATCTTGAGTTAAAAGCCCGAGAAGAGGCCATCAGTTATTATTTCCTTTGTGTGAATAAAAGGGTATTTTAATCCTTCCCTAAACATGGATATTATACACGTGAATACAGCGATAAGTCGTTCTACAGTTCATTAGGTTCGTTTACGCCCTACATAGACAAAGTACCAAGGAACATTATATGCTGAATAAAATAATTAGTCTGGAAATTTTTCAGTCAGACTACGTAGAATTGTTATGGTTGAGTACATTCTCAGTGCGCATCCTTTTTTCGAATTATGACTCTCCACGTTTCCTTGACAAGCCCAAGGTATGGATCAAACTGTGTATTGGAAAAAAATATGCTAATCAGGTGTACTAAATATCGCTTCAGTCACGAATTTGAAGGACTCTTTTTAGAATATTAAGCGGATAATTTTTAAACTCAGCTGTAATAGCTTTCTTATAAGAGAGAATGTAAATGTCCGAAAACAGATGAAACTTTTCGTACTAAAATGCAGTATCGCCGCTGTATTCAAAATTTTGCACGATTTGGTTACAGTATTTTCCAAATTACTTTTTTACGCGACTTAAACTAGAGGATTATATAACAAAGTTATTTGAAAAATAGTCACCCGTATGACTGAAATTTTGATATAAAATTAATTATCTTAAACATTTAACTAACTTTGTATAATATGACTGAAGATCAATTATTAGCTCACATTTATTGTAAAAAATAACATTTGATTCATCAATACGCTATAATAAAAATGTCCTTTAAAGGGTTATCTTCTATTAACTAAAATTTCCATATTCCTAAATACATCAGAAATTTCATACCGGTTACGAATTTATGAGATTTCGAATGTGGTAACTGTTTCTACATTTTCTCATTTGCTTACTGTCTACTCTCGAAAATGGGATATACCTAGGATTCTTTTTCAGCGATGAAGTGTTCCATGTGCTAATAGTGGAATAATACTGAATATTCGATGAAAATTAACTTTGTACTTTTAATGTAAATGTATTGAAAATACATATTTTATTGAATCGGTTTTCAGCGATACAGAAACTTATGATGATATAGAAATTGCCATTTTTTCTATTAACGTTACTCATAGAAGAAATACACCTCCATGAAAAGACTATCACAGACTGTAAAAATTCTCCGGTCTGTTTGGGCTAGAATTTCCTAGCGCTATCATTAAGATCATACAGGGCGAGCATTGTTGGTCGGAGAAGTAATATGGATGCATTGAGGATGAAATTGGTGCTCTTCAAACATTCGATAGCACACTCATTTTCAAGCCTTAAACATACAAGCAGTGCAGTTTATATTCCGAAACCAATGTATCCAGCTCTTTTCAGTGCGCGTCTCCATGTCGGCATAAGATAATCAAGTAGTTTTCTGTAGTGATTCTTACTCTCTTGTGAGCGACGTATTACGAGCCGAGTGTCCGGCGGAGCGTAGTATATACAGAGTCGCTGTCTTGTGAGCGACTCTGTATTTCAGCTTTATTCATAATAATATTTAAAACTAAACCGACTTTGCGAAGAAATTAAGGATTTTGTTAGAAAAGTGATTTAATATGCCTCGCAATCTAAGTTTTAAATTTGCAGACTGAAACTTTTGTTCAGAGCATTCTTTTACTTCTCTTGCCCCAAAGTGTGCTGAATACAGCAAAATCATTTGCCTCGAATAGTGCTGAATCATTACACAGCAAAATCATTTGTCTAGAAATATTTGCTTGTTGAAACTGAAATTTTGTAATTCATAAATATTCAATGAACTGTATAGTAAGTTACTTGGTTTCCCGTATTTAATAATCTGCTGTGGTAAATATTATTAATCCGTATAAACTTCAGGTAAAGACATTCTTTTTTGAGAAGTTAGAGGGAATTGAGCTGAGAATTGCACAAGCAAAGGTGCTTTTAAAGTTTAGCTTTAACAACTTGTTCAAAACAGTATAGAGGGCTGAAATTCATCATGATATAAGTCAGTGCTCTGTCCTTTCGCAGAAAGTGATATTTCGCATTTACTACAATATAAAAATGTTCATATTTTGCGAATTATTTATACGATATCGCTGCCAAAGTTTCCAGCCCAGCTTACTTCCAATGGCTTCAAAAAGGTATTAAAATATGTGTACGTTTCAAACGTATGACCCAAACAAACTACTTCAAGTTCTGGGAGCGATTTAATGATACTGATCGACTGACACTGTTATGTTTCCAAATACATGATTGAAAAAATAATGAATACAATAGGCTAATTTCAATTTTTTTAACTGATGTCTTACATAATACTAAGAAGTAATCTGTACACTATCAGAAATCTTCTCGTGATCTGTCTATGCATTATGCATCTGTGTATTGTATGCTATCAGGACAAACTATAAAAATATACTCGGACCGGGGAATCCACAATCAGTAATAATAATCTTTCACTCTAGTCTTGAGCCGCAGAAAAAGACATTGTGGGCTGTATGGAGCCTGCAGGCTACCAATTATACAGTTTTAGTCTGTTGCACATTAAAGCAAAATTCAACTCATTTAATACCATACCTAGTTAAAGATTTTATCGTTCAAAACGGTGGCCTTGCATTTTAATGTATCACTTTCAACTCAGTGAGTGGGTACGCTTTAGTCATTTTTTTTAATAACTTGCTTCTCCAACTGTGTGTCATTTCTGTCTCAGTTAGAGCTTTCTAATACTATTGCATTTCTATATGGAGCTGTTCAGTTAGGTTAACGGAAGGCCTTTGATAATCTGTTCTAACACTAGAGTAGTACCACTTTGACACTTTGATAATCTGTTCTAAAATTAGATTCTTTAGAATGGCTTTCCTTTTCCTCCAACACATGTTGGAATATCATGATCCTTTTCAGCTTTTACCAAATTTAAAAAACGGTGCATCTGGAAAACAGCTTATACGGTATTGCTCCCTTTTTAGCATGCCTTCGTGGTGTAGTGGTCAGCACACTGGACGCGTAATCTAGAGTTCCATGGTCCGATTCTCGGCGAAGGCTTTGCTCATTTTTTATCTCTCCTGTTTCTAAATAACCTAATGACTCTACACTTGCGCCCGAACTAAAAAGGTGGTGAATGATGATTCTTCACCTTTTTAGTTCGGAATTATGAATGATTTGAAGGACTCCACCACCGGAATTTGGCGACTGGGTCCTCTGAACCACAGTCGCCCTTTAAAATGGGGAGTATATAAGGTATTTCTCCCGCCTTCTTCGCATGCCTTCATGGTGTAGTGGTCAGCACGGTTTCGATTCCAGGTGAAGGGGTTGCTCATTTCCTATCTGCTGCTGCCAAAAAAAATCCTAATGACTCTACAAGTAGCGCCCGAACTAAAAGGTGGTGGATGATGATTCTCCACCACCACGATTTGGCGATTGGGGCCCCCAGTCGAGCTTTAAAAGGGGGGGATATAAGGCATTTCTCCCGCCTTCTTCGCGTGCCTTCGTGGTGTAGTGGTCAGCACGCTCGGCGCGTATTCGAGAGGTCCGTGGTTCGAAACCCGGCGAAGCCGTTGCTCATTTTTGATGACTTCTGCTTAAAAAAAAATCACTAATGTCTCTACAAGCTTTTTGTTCCTAATTTTTTTTACAACAAGCAGTTATTTACATTTAAGCACACAACTGACAGACCTTCAATTTTAGAAGCATTAAAACATAAATTTAGTTCATTTCCGTAGCCGCGGCGGTAAAATACTCGTTAATGGAATAATTTTTTTTAATATCTTCAAATCATTCATAATATGTGCATGTTTCTGTAACGTTTAGTTGAGAATAAAGAAACTTCCCATTTAAGCTGCCATTGCGAAATCAATGACTGCAAAAGGTGGAAAACAGAGGAACAAAGAGTAAACTTTTCAGAAATAATGTGATTTTGAGTCTGACTTATATCACTGCGATTCTAAACAATTAGGTCTCTCTGTGAACTGCTGTTGTCGAGTGCTGGGCATTTCTTTCCAGCAAATAATGCTACGAATTTCTTCGCTATGAATCTCAGCACATTTTACCTGTAGCTGCATGATTAATTCAAATATTTAAATTGCTTCCATTTTAATGTACATCAACATGATTCTCAGCCATCCATACAGTGGAAAAATTAATGTTGTGTCTTGGCGCTTTTTAATGTTTTCAATAAATACTTAAAGTTATTGAGTTGATTGCATGAAATTCCTATGCAGTTTTCTTTTAAAGAGAAAAATTATATGAAGTCAATATAATTTGTCTTCAAGGAATCCATTTTGAAAGGTTGTTTGCCACCTGTCAATAGAGTGAAAGGTTTTCAAGCTGAAATAGGCGCCAGCGGAAGTTTTTGCCCTGACCATTTGACACTACCTGCTGATGTACACTTTTATGAATTTGGAAGCCCACATCAAGGTGCAACTTTATATACGGTAATGCAGTTTGCGATAAGTTTTCTATATTATTTATGTTGTTTATGTCTTACTATAAAATAATGAATTTTCTTTCCAAACTAATCTTTTTGTATAATTTGTTGTATTTCAGTTTATAAAAGTTAGTAATACGGTTACATTTTGTTGAAATTATATCTTTGATGTGTCAACATTTTAACAATTCTTACTTTTATTTATGTATTATCTAACCGAATTTTACGTGCACGTATAAAACGACAACAATCCAATAGTTAAAACTGCATATAATCTCCAATCTGATTACAAATCTTCTTTCCATTTTATTTCACTTATTTTCTTTCCAATTTATTATTCTTATCAATTAGAAAATGATCTTCCGTACTGCGTCAGTGCATTTCACGACCGTTAATGTACGGGGAAGGGGATGGGCGATATGTTTTAAGCCTTAACACACTTATTTAAAATAAATGTAAAATATTGCTTTATTAGGTTTCTGCTTAATTATCCTCGATTTCAGTGTATTTAGCACAGCGATCCATAAAGCGTCGGATTCCAGTAGGGGTAGAAAAGTGTTTTTTTCACAGCCTTCGAGGCATTCATAATGGTATACTTCAAATTTTAATCTTTGTTGTAATGTAAAAAATGCATCTGATGTTTTGGTTTTTGAAACAAAAAAAAAAGATGCCACTAGGCCAAAACTATTGAATGCGGTGGACAGGAAAGAGCTGAGGCCCGCATGGGTCGAGCAGCTGTGTGGGAAATATGAGTTGTATGTGCCGAAGCGTTGATTTCCTGCGAAGTTTGCCACAACGTTTTACCTTTATGGCTTGCCGGAGATGAATGAGCAGATTACGGTAATAAACATCTTTTATCATTGTACCATGCGGCATATTATCAATAAGCAGTGTTCCCTCTTTATCCCAAAAAAATCTCGTGTAAATTTTTTCCAACAGATTCTGAGTTTTGAATGTGAAGATTCGGAGAAAGATTCTCTTGTTTCGTTACTGATCATAATGACGAGTACATATTTTATTCCTGTCATCTACCGCGAACAAAAGTGTTTTATCTGCCTTTATTATGGAGAGCAGTTCTCTAGAATATTATATCCGATGATTCTTAATTTATGATATGAACATTCTGTAGTACCCATCAGATATTTCAACATCCCCAGCTTTTTCACTTATTAACAAGGATGTCTACTTCTGTAAAAAAAGCAGACACTGTCACTCGTGTATTTCCATCATATTATATTCTCCAACTTCAGTGTTTTTTTTTTTCAGTGTTCACATCCATATTGTGTCTTGGTCTGGGATCATCTTTCATTGATGTTGTGACCTATCTAAACACAGCAGCTCCCCTTTTGACGGTGTCATAAAATACTGCTGCATCACCGCGGAGTGTAGTCATGACTTTATGAATATATTTGGCCCGCCTAGTCGGGATAGTCACTCTTACTATCATTCCGAAGGGTCCGGGTTCGAATCTCGGAAAAGGCATGGATTTTTGTAAATGTGCAGTCTCTGCGGCATGGGAGCATTCTAACTTTGCGGTCAGCCGAAAGCCCTCTCGAGAGGTTGGTGGATAGGAAGAGGGCTGGGAGACCCTCGGATCCGTCCACTCGGGGTGCTCTCTCTCAAAATTTGGGATGGAACTGAATTGAAGTTGGGCTTCATTTATATGGTGCTCAAGGCTCTTGCCAGCGATAGGCGCAGTCTTGCGCTCCTTGCCACGAGGAATTTCGTGGGCTTTTTCTGATGCTACTATCATACATGTGAGATAAGTCTCAACGCAACAACAAATCACGCGATAGATTCGTCGCATCGAATCCAGCGCGCACCATCTTGCCGACCGTGAACTTTAGAATAATTTAACGTGTCTTGACCGGGCTACTCACAAAAGCGCAGTGGCCTTTGGGCCTCACTAAAGAATGAAATGTTGTATAAAGAAAAAAAAATGTTTTTTAAGTGAAAAGGATTATACATTATTTTCTATTTATAATCTAAATTATAAATAATTGAACTATATACAACATAAAATGTCATATACATGAATTTTCTGTTTCATTTTAAGGCTCACGTGACTCTCGGTGATATTGAATATTATCTTCCTAAGAAAGGAGCTGTGCAAGTTGTAAGTATATTTTCTGTGAATATGTTTTTTTGTGAAATGATTGTATATTATTTCTTTAATTTTATTTCACATTTCATTCCTCATGAAACTTTTCTTTAGCAAATACTATATCGTGATTTTGCACAACAGATACAGCAATACTGATAACACATGGAACTTTAAAGGAAATAATACTCTGTGCAATTTATAAGCACTATGAAACTTCGTTTTATTGATGCAAATAGTTCTTTATAAATTATAAAGTATATATAATTTAATTCTTAGTTTGCTTATTATTTATATTACTTCGAAAAATTTACAAGGTCAACTTCAGGTAAAATATTCATTGCTTCGACCAAAGCATTTCATTGATAACGGCTTGGTTTGGTTTGGATTGTTTGGTTACGGCGAAGCACATGACTGCTATCTGCCTAAGAGCAGGGATGCCTGCGCGGATGGCTTTCTAATTGAAATTGGCTCGTATACACGTTACACGTGGAAAAAACTACAAAAACGCCCATACGGCGAGCCCGCTCGCAGGATTCGAACTTCAGACCGAACTACCAGTATTCAGCGACTTTACCGCTCGGCCACTGATGGGTCTCATTGATAGTGCTTTGTGATGCAAGAAGGGTTTTAGTGAATTTTAATCTCTATCTCTTGCGACGTAACGATAAAAATGATACGTGTTATTAGGATGTCAGAAATACGTTTGTATCAAAACTCGTTTTATATTGTTCAGTTGATATTCGCAGTTAAATCGGAATATTTTCCTGAATCATTCATATAAATTGCTCCACCAGTGGCTGAGTGGTCAAGACTAATGGTGAACAGTGGGAGTTCTTTCTAAACAGCCTGCCTGCATGATTGTCCTTCGTGGTTTTTCTCATGTGTAACATGAATAGGAGTATTTTCTTGGAAAGCCATCAACAAAAGCAATCCTTCCCTTAAGCAGATACAGCTTGTTTGCTCTTATATTCAAATAATCTAATCTAACGTAATTTAACCAATCATATGAATGTTGTTATGCCCAATCTGCGGTAATTCTGTTAAACGTATAATATCATTTACTCCATTAACAAATGCTACATTTGGGCATCTATATGCGGTTATCAGTTTCACGAGAGAAACATTTTGGAATTTCTCCTTTGTCTTAAGAAGAAGAATATTTTTAAAATGAATAAAAAAAACTCTAATCAATGTATTTCTGCAAAACCTAAAATATATTCCTGAAAACTTCATTGCTGTTAGTTCATTTGACGTTTCTATTAATTTGATCTTGAGCCCTATAGTAACAAAATGGATTAGATTGGATTATTTAGATCACAGTAATGCAGACGATAACTATTTGTCTAGAGGAAGAGATACATTCATGGAGAGTTTAAGCAAAATGGGCTTGCATTTATGTTACATATGAGGAAAGCCATGCCGTTAACCCATTCGCGGAGGTTTGAATCCAAGTCGAAATCCATTTTACTGCTCTGCCGCTGGGATGAAAAATATTTTTAGTCTATAACGGTTATATAAATTTGGCTTCTGATTTTGCGAATTTAAAAATATAAAAAAAATATGTTTGTTACAACATTAAGCCCTTCGTATTATATTATCGAGTATTTTATTTTACTGATATTAGAAATTATATGTTTATAATGCCACTAAATATGTAATTTATTACTGAATTTTCTTTTAGACATTGTTCAACCCATCCGAGACTGTTGTTAAAATGTTTGTTCTCAACTATGATTTAAGCAACATGCCACCTCTGTGCCATACATTTATGCGGCAAAAGATATATTATATGCCTGTTGGTTCTTCTGAAAAGGATCCATCATCTCAAAAATGGTTGCGATTCATTATTCATATAAGGTGAAAGCAATTTTCCTACTGTTCTATTTTATCAGATGTATTATATATTTATGTATACTCGTGTGCAAGGGTAAGAGAATTTGCATATTATTTTAATTTCTGAAAAAATAATGGATAGATTTTAATGAAATTTGTTAAGAATTTTAAAACAGTGGAAACAGTTTATAACAGTGAAAAATACGTACCATTCAAAAGTCATTTTATATACCCATGATTTTCAGTAAACATCATAGTTCAGGGATGCCCCAAATCCGCATTATGATATCGAACTGATAATACATCTAATATGAGGCACGGTCTCCTCCCATAGCCAGACATCTCGCGCAGCGTGACGGCATACTAGACAAGAGGCAGTTGACGAATCTCTGTGGCAGTCCACCTCACTCCTGCAGCAGGGCAATTTTCAACTCCGGGATGGTTCTCGGAGAAGGAGGGCGAAATGAAGTTGCCCACCAAGAGCGTCCCAAACATCCTGCATAGGGTTAAGGTCAAAAGACCTGCCTGGCCAATCCATGCAGTGAATATCCTCTCTTTCCAGATAAACGTCAACCAGCTGAGCCGTATGTGAACGAGCGTTGTCGTCCATTAACAGGAACCGAGGACCACCTGCGTTCCTGAAAAGTCGAACATAGAGCTCTAAAATCTGTGCATACCTCATAACTGCCATGGGGCCTTTGACAAACACATGCTGGGGTGTGCGACGGTCCGACATACTGCCTTCTCAAACCATTACACCTCCACCACAGTGATAATCCTTTTCCCTGATAGGAGAGGCATGTATCGTTTTCTAGGCTTTCTCCAGATAAAGGTACGCCAAGATTCAGTGTCCAGGCTAAATGTTAACTCATCTGTAAAAAGGACTGGTTCACTGAAGGCTGGTCCAAGGCGTATGTTGTCTGTATCACGTTAAACGCGCTATCTCGTGTGCTGCGGTGAACGGGACACAAACAGCCAGTCTTCCAGCATACAGCCCTGTCTCGTGAAGCCTTCGGGCAACTGTAGACCGATAAAACTGGTTTCAGTGGCAGCATACAGCTCACCTGATAGCTGTGAAGCTATAATCACCGCGCTAGAAGTGCGAAATAATGAACCTAATTCGTCGCTTTGGATCTTGATATGGATCCAGTGCCCTGAAACTGTTTCCACAAATCGCAGACTACAGTGTTATACTGAGCTCTGCAGCCTTCTGCGCTTGTGATTGGCCTGCCTCTAATCTACCGGCAATTTTCCCTCACATTCCGTCATACCATACGTTCGTGACTACTCATTTTACCTGATAACCTCATAAAATTTACCCAGCTATTAAGAGAAACGTGAGGAATGTTGTGAAGGATTATAAGCACACGAATCACCGAAGATCACTTAATGGACATAATCTGAAAATTCTCTTAATTTTGTACACGAATGTGTGTGTATATATTTATACATATAGATATATATAGATTATATAGTACTTTGTTTATATATATGTCTGTGTGTAATAAAAACAAATTTAGAAGTACTGATATAGAAACAGAGACGTAGAAACGCAGAAATACTGATGGCGCAGCACGTAGATAGCATAGAACGTAGATCCATAGTGAAGAGGAGGAATTCTGATTGCGTAGCATGCTAAAAAATTGAATCTGATGTGATCAATAAACTTGGCAGCAGAGTAATATAAAATATTTATTTTTATTTCAAATGACATCTGTGGCCACAATTCACTTGGCACTTTAACCATGGCTACTTCCAGAATATTTACATTTATGGTACTGCTGAGATAGAAAGAGAGTAGAATGATATGGTGTTCAAGCGGCACAGAGATAGAAGCAAAAGAGTGCAGTTATCCAATATGGAAGCTTACCGAGAGAAGGTTTTGGTTTATGTTAGAAAGGTTTCAGTTCTCAAAATTTTGAATTCACGTTCCGAATTAGCTACGTCATGAGTACGCAAGCCATGTGACGGAGATTAATCTAGAAATGACACAGTCCAGAAAAGTTATTACTAATTTTAGAATACAAAGAGGAAATACTCAACTTAAAAATGAGGAATTAAGGGGCTATTATTAACCTAAATTTTAGGCTATTACTAAATTAAATTATAAAGCCGGTTTACATATTTGTCATATTGCATATTAAAATTGTATTTTCTTTGTTTCGCTTATGCTTTAATGTTTTCTTCTAAAAAGGCTTTTCGATCGCCAAGAATTTTTCTCTTTGAAGGGGGGGGAATATGTAAATCAGCTTTGTAATTTAATTTAGTAATAGACTCACAATTCCTCATTTTTAATTTGGGCATTTCCTCTCTGTATCTTAAAAGAAGTAATAACTGCACCATTTCTAGATTAATCTACATCACATGGCTTTCGTAACGCTAATGACGTCGGAACTTGAACTCAAAATTTTGAGAACTGAAACCTTCCTAACCTAAACCCAAACCTTCTCCTGGTGAGCTTCCACACTGGTTAATTGCACACTTTTCTTCTACCTCTGTGCGGTTTGGACGCTATTTCATTTTGCTCTCTTTCTATCGCAACAGTATCAAAAATGTAAACATTCTGGCCGAATGAATTGTGGCCACAAATGTCAATTGAAATAAAAATGAATATTTAATCTTACTGGGTTGCCAAGTTTCCTAGTCATTATGGATTCACCATTTTAGCATTCTACGCAATCAGAATTCTTTCTCTTCAGTATAGATCTATGTTCTGTGCTATCTACGCGCTGCTCCATCAGTTTCTACTTCTCTGTTCGTATATAAGTACTTCTTAATTGTTTTTATTACACACACATACATATATATGTAGTGCTATATAGTATAGAAGTATTTTAATACTTAATGCTTCATTAAAAGCATTTTAATGAAAGTAGAACTTTTAATCAGTGTGAATAAATCAGTTATATTTTTATTTCAGTGACTGGAATCAGTCGAATTTTTAATCAGTTTTATGCTGCTGTTATTTTTCAGAGGTTGGCCAAAAATATTTAAAAAAGATGGACTAATTCATTGTTTTATTTTTTTTCTTCCAGTGTTTAAATTTATTATAACTGTTTTGCTTTTTGTTTTGCACTATCGTAATTTATAATTATGTATTTACACTGTTTCCAGTTGTATTTTTCATTAATATAAGTAATTGTGTGAAATATATTTAAACATTGCTCTTTTGTAATATACATGCTCTAAAGAGTTACTTGATTTAGTCATTTTTTTCTGTAATATATATTGTTCACCTTGAGAATTAACCATGATTATTTTGCAACCAAATTCATTCCCATTTAAAGATAATTAAAGTCGATTGATGCGGTAGGTACTGTAATGAATATATGCTTATTGCGACTAGGAAGCATGTATAAAAGTGCAGAAAATGTCTTGAGTTTTGCAGCTGTTTGGCATTTTATTTTTTCTGATATGCTATGAATTGGTAAATGAAGTACACTGCAAATGATGTATGCATTTCTGGACAACTGACAAGAAAAAAATTATTCTTGGTGCATTCACAAAAAAATAATTGATAAAACGCAGTGTTATGTGATATGTACTTCTTTCGCAATTTTTGGCAGTCATTTATTTTATTATTTAAAGTCTTCATAATAAATTTCGATACGTCTCAAAATATTTTGAATTAAATATGCAGGAAATATCAGTATTTTTTCAGAAGTTTCTACTAGAGTATATTACAGTGCTGGAAATTCATACGTGTAAGTACAAAATCATCAATTCAATATCGTATTTGAGCATAGCAGTAAGTGCCTTGCCTATTTTTACGTAGTTGATTAAAATTTAGATTCACTGTCGAAGAAAAAAACTTTTAATCGGTATCTAATAGGTGAACCTTAACTTCTGGCCTTACGGTCGTACCTTATAGGTTCATTGTTTTCGATGAAGAACGCCAGTAAAACCAAGATAGCAAATTTTGACTTATTAAAGAGCGTCATGACAATTGTTTATGAAAAGGAACCTCATTTTAAGCTCTGGGTTATACACTACTTATAGATGAATAATAAGATCAGAGATTGCAGTGAATTTTGATTTGATGATGAAAAATCAAACGTTTTGTGTGAAACTGCTTTGTCTCAAATTTACCTCAAATTAATTTTCGGCAATAATTTTTATTACATTAATTATTTTTGAAAATATTTGTTTATGTGTTCAGCTTTTATGTTTCCTTTGAGAAATAAAGGTGCCCGCCGCGTTACTGCTAGAAGAATAATGTTTAATGAAAATGTAAAAGTGTGTGTGTCTCTGTTAGATAACTTGACGAAAGGTGAAGCCAATTGCCTAGCAGTCGCGATGGCGACATAGACAGCAGATAGGTTGAAACTCTTGGCGCGGATGGTATTAGGGAGTTGCAGACAGACATGCCGAGTTCAACACATGATTTATTCCTAAAGTGGGCAAGAGCTTTCGCACTGCGGATGACTGTAGATAAGTAACGCAGCCTTTGAAGAGGGTTGCATTTAAATTAAAATTAGCAGTTAAAAGGTATATTGCCAAATCAGTTATTTTGTAAGTGATCGTCTTCCATATTATATATTTTACTCACACACATATATGTATTTGTATATACTATGTGTGCTTATATATATATATATATATATATATATATATATACACATAGCAGCTATGAAGGAAGGTTAGGTATAAGTATTTGATGAATTCATTTGCAATCATTCTTTATAGTCATATTATGAAAATTCTTCTAGTGCATAGTTAAAATTATCTACTTTTAATATGGCTAAGGAACTAAGACATTCCTTATACTGTTGTGGTACACTGGTTAGCACAGTAAAGATTCTGATTTCGACTTCAAGCGAGGACACTTTTTATTCAAGTATATCTTGTTCCTGAACTTCTATAGGACGCAGATTCTCGCCCTGAAAGAAACATAAAAACTCTACAACGCATAGTGTAGAGTTATGTTAGTTATGCGTCTCTTGGTATTTTGTATTATGGCTAAAAGAAATGATTTCTTAATTCTCATAAAATACATGTTTAGAGTAATACTGCTCAAAACCATTTCTCTAACTCAAACCACAAATGCTCAATCGAACTTACACGTGGCAAATTAAGGACGCATGGCAGTAAAGGAAGCCGGATTATAAGGTATTTCTCCCGCCTTCTTAGCATGCCGTTGTGGTGTAATGGTCAGCACGCTCGGTGCGTATTCGAGAGGTCCGTGGTTCGAGTCCCGGCGAGGACATTCCTCATTTTTCATCTCTTCTGCTTTCAAAAAATACCTAAACTCTTTACAGTGGCGCTCAATCTAAAAATGTTTGTGGATGATGATTCTCCATCACCAGGATTTGGCGATTGGGTCCCCTAATCCCCAGTCGCCCTTTAAAAAGGGGCAGTATATAAGGCGTTTCTTCCGCGCTTTAGCATTCCTTCGTGGTGTAATGGTCAGCACGTGTTCGAGAGGCCCGTAGTTTGAGCCCCGACGAGGGCATCGCTCATTTTACATTTACTAAGCAGATGAAGAATTTCAACGTAAAAAATTGCATAAATATGTAAAAAAAATTCTAAATTACTGTTGAATACAGTTTTACTGCTTCTGCGGTAAACGCTATGGAAGTTGGGGTTCATAACTCAAAAGGTTCTTGGTTGAAGAAAATGTGGGGCTTGGAACAGGTTTCTAATTCCTCCGTTAAGGACGGAGTAAAAGCTAAGTCATTAGGTAGATTTGTTGATCACTGCAGTAAGCGAGCCCTTTTTTTATTTATTTGTACTATTTTTTTACTTTGAACCTTTTCATTTGATTGCCAGTAAACTGCATATTTATTTTTGTCAAAGGTTTTTTCCTCAAATTTATTACCACATGGTAGCCTAAGAGAAAGGCATGAATACGAATCTCCTGTTTAATTAATTTCGCCCGCAAAATCCAATACATATTTTATTGAAATTCTGATAAATTTTTTATATATTTTTTTATATTGTAAACTTACTACTTTTATTTTCCTGAACAGATTTGCATCAACAAGAACAGGAAAAATCTATCTTCATAATGATTTCAAAATTGTGGTTCTTAACAAAAGCAATGATGATGCAGCTTCAGACCTTAGTCAAGAACCTAGAGAACTGCGTTCATTTATATCTGTGCCAACAAATCCCACATTTTCAAATTTTTAATCATCATCATAACCTTTCATCATTATAAATTTGCTTATAGTTTTAAGTTAAACATAGTTGTATTTACTTGTTATATACGTAAAATATATATATATATAATGTAATAACAGAATAAATATTAATATTACTAGTTTCAACTTGCTTATTTAATTACACCTTGTGTAACAACAATAATATTCATTTTTATTTTTCTTTTAGTTCTTTTTAGGGTAAGTCAATAACGGAAAATTAATGGCAGTTTTCATTAGATTGATTTATTAATGAACAATAATCTAAGTGTGGTGTAGTTGCAGGAAACCAAGTCAAAACTCGTTTGATAAACCACCCATATAATATTTATTCCGTATTTACAGCCCTATGTACAACTCTATTTACATTTGCTAATGAGACATAGTTCAGGAAAATGTAGTACCTCAGATGGTAACTCTCTTTAAAAGAAGCCAATCCGAACTCAAGTTCTCCACGTTGGCTCCTTGCATTCTCCCTTTCTCCTCCGCTGTCAGTGAGCAGGAAGTTGATTGCCTGACGCCGAAGAGATACAAGAACACAGGCAGTAGAAAGTTTTCCCTGATAAAAATAAGAATAAAAAGAGCAATATAGAACCATTGGTCGTACCCAATGGTTGTCGAAATGTTTCTCTGTTAGATGATCAACGTTGCTGGTAGTGCTGCTTCATTCTCCTAAAGAGGAATCTGGGGCATGTTTCTAGTTGAGGCAAACTGGGAGAAATATTTAACATTAAAAATTCTCAGGTCGGAGTCATCGGCAGCTGTTGCTTGGACAGAAGATGGACCTGGAAGCTTCATCAGTCATTTCCGCCGCTTATCGAGTTTGCCGTTGGAAATAGCAAGGTCCATTACATCTGAGCATGCAAGCACTGTATGATACATGAATTCAAGTGTTCGTCATTTTACATGGAACCTATTTCGTTTCCGCATTTTAAGAAGCAAGCGTGAGCTGCAAGTAAGAAATTAAGTCCATCAACCACAGCTCTTGACAATCGGCGCAAGAGAGTACAGTAGTTTTTTCTTTTAGACAAGCAGATTGCCTTTTATCTGCGACCTGTTTGTGTTCGGTTAAATATCTGAAATGTAGGCTGAAAGAATAAATAATTTAAATATTTCATGTTTAAATTAGTATCATCTAGGATAGCTGTGTTGTCCTATTATATTACGATTCAGCCTTTTTTTTTAATTTGTATGTAGTCTTTTAAATGTTTTATTATTGTACAGTACAATCTTTCTAAAACAACCACTCACTGTTTAAAACAACGTTAATCATCTTCCGTTTTTTGTTTTTGTGTCTGTAAATCCTTAATCGTGCTAGCAGAAATAAATCTAACAGATGACAATTGCCAAAAACATTTAGAAATTTCAGTTCCTTCATTTAAATGAAATGTGTAGCCAGAAACGAAATTCTGGTCAGCAGAATATAAGTACGGAAGCATAAACAAAAAAAATTGCATGTCGTATCAATATAGGAAAGTACATACATTGGTTATATTGGATTACTAAGTGCATATCCCGAGAAATTCGCGTGCGTTTTGCTCGAAATTCTAAAATTTTTCAGTTTGATGTTTAATTTCTTGAAACAGACGGCTGTCTCAAAGTAAATATTAACTATCCCAAAGAATGTTTAGGATAAACAAACGATTTAATGGCTTGTTTAGTTGGCAGTTTTATTGGTATTTACGTATTAAGTGATACCTGTGATTTTCACAAACAATGATTTGCTAATAATGTATATTTGCCACTATAACTGCCTGTAAATATCTGATTAGATTTTGTAACCTATAATGGCCATTTTCTGCGAACCACTCACTAAATTTTGTTTTATTTGCTTTTTCTCAGCCTCATCCCCGTCCCAAGTTTCTGAATTAGTATATGTTTCTGGGACTGCTCATTCCCTATTAAAATTGTACATCATCCATGAAAGCTCACTGTGGAACTTCAGCGCGAATATCTGCAGAAAAATTGCAAGGAGAAAAGTAACTTGTTGGTCACTTGTTGGCTCTTGGCAAGATTATAGAAATTAACAAGATTACAGAAATGAGAGCAATCATTTAATATACATAAATATCGTTTTATGTCATTGAAAATTGTTCTGTACAGCCAAACAAATGTTTATAATTTAATTACTTTTTGGGGAGGGGAAGGGAGAGGTAATTAAAATATTAGATAAATAATATTAAAAGTATAAAAATTAAATTCATTATAGTGGCCCAAAAAAGACTGATTAGAGTATTGAAACAGAATTATTGTATCTGAATCTTAATATTCGTGTTTTTAATACTATGAAATGACAAAATGACTTTTATGATATTAGTCATGAATGTAATGCAAGATGTTATACTGAATTACTTACTTAAATATTAAATCTTACATTGTCATATAATAATTTTCTATATAAATACAATACTGTTGTGAGATGGGTAATGGCTGGATGGCTAAACTGCAAACCAGTAGTAGTTCCGCTCTAGTTTCTTACCCAGTGGCTGAACCCGTTAACAGTCAAGTCCAAAGCTAGTGCTGCCCGACCGCACCAGGCGGCAGCATTTATGAGGGGCAAAATGTTGCACTAAGGTAGCAGAATTTAGGAGCGACAAATTTTGTAGAATTTAGGTAGGTACTGAGCAGCAAAATTGCACGGGCTGGCAAAACGCTTAACGCTGACCCTGCTGGCAGTATAAAGCCCTTTGATATGTATAGAATAAAGATATGCTAGTTTTCTTTGATAAGGAAATCTAATTTCACCTTTACTTTCATGTCACATGTGCTAATGTAATTTAATTTCTTGATTTTCTTCCATAAATCACAATAAATCTTACAACTTACAAGATTTATTGAACAACTGTCAATTTTCAAATTTCTGAGATGTTATAGAATTGAAAAGTTTAATGAATGGTTTTAACATTGAAAAGTGCATAAAATTCATAATTACTGCAAGAATAAATTATTTAACTACTAAAAATCACACAAACATTGCATATATTCAGAAAAATATTTTATTATATTGTATTACTTGGAAATATTTATTCTCTCTGTAAAAAGACTTCTGACTCTGCAGAATATTTATTTGATATGGAGACTGAAAACAGCTGAAAAAATTGCTCTTGAACATTTTGCGAATCAAAGTCAAATATTTAATTCGAAAATATTTAAAGTAAACTGACATTTCACACGAAGGTAAACAGAATTGGGTAAATGGGTAAAATATTTACATAAAATTTATTTTTCAAGCGTATAATTTCCTCTTTATTATTTTGAGTTTGGCAGTATTCCAAATATTTGAATTTCAGTTTACATATATTTATAAAATATTTTGAATCCAGTGAATATAGAATATGAATGGGAAAGTGGCTTGAATTATATTCTGTTTACAAGTAATTCTACGTCAGTATTGCTCATAAAAAAATCTGATGTTTACACCACATGACCTCCTTGTACTGAATATTAAATTATACGCAGTTTTTTCTGCCTTTCATTTAAACTTATTTCTTCGAATTTCATTAGAGATATATTTCTTATTCAATAAATTCAGTTCTCACCTCGCGACAAGACAGAAATAGATAAAAAATCAAAATATCTATATTAAAATTTGGAAGATTTAGAAAACCATAAAAAACCAAGTACAGTTAAAACAATTTAAAACAAAATTTTTACAATAAAATTACAGTTTCTACGAAAAAGGAAGCAGTTCGGCCAACCGGCAAGAAGGCAGATTTTTCGATGCACAAAATTGAAAGTACATTTTTTGGTCTCCCTCGGCACTCAAGACACAGAAGGCATAGAAACTGACTTGATTTGTTGTGGACGCTATGCTGAGCCAATATATGGGATAATTTAATAATTTAAATGATAACTCCAGAATGTATTAAGCATAATTTAATTCGCAATAATAAAAGAAGACGTTACTTTGTTGTTGCGAAGCCTAATTTCTCTACATTGGCAACAAATCCACTATTCTGGTAATTTCAAACGTAAACAAATATGGCTATTATGGGCAAAACAAATTAGGCTTAGCCACACTTAAACAACTTTTAAATTGTTGATAATTTTACAATTATAACATGCAGGTTAACTAAAGGCATAAAAACTTTGACTGGAAGATAAGTACAACACAATTCAATAATTTTTAAAGCAAAAAATGCACAATTTACAAACATACTCTTTTGGAAAAAAAAATGGAAGCACCATGAAGGAAGTGGTTGTTTTTGATGAAACTGAATATGTGTATACATCATACACAGATAATAAATTAAAAAATCAAGGTCATAGTGCCTGTTCACGGATCACAATCACCCACTGAGTGTTCACGTTAGTAGTTGGTCGAACTGCCCCTCGCGGCCATGCATACTTGAATTTGTCCAGGCAAGGAGTGGTGGAGATTCCTAATGTCATCCTGCGACACATTCTGCCAGGCATTCATCAGTTGTCGCTCCAGATCTGCGATATTTTGTGGTGCCCGAATCTGGCGGCCTACCATGTCTCAGACATGCTGGATTGTTGAACGGTCTAGTGACCTTGCTGGCCAAAGAAGAGTATCAACCGCACGAGGACAATCCAGAGATATGCGAGCGGTATGTTGGCTGGCATTATCTTGTTGGAAAATGGCTCCAGGATGACGTGCCATGAAGGGTAATGCAACCGGCCGCAGAAGGGTATCAACATATCGTTAAGCTGTTAAAGATGTACGGAGGATGACTAAAGATGACCTGCTGTCATAAGAAATAGCGCCCCACACCATCACACCAGTGGTTATAGCTGTATGCCTTTGTAAAACAAAGGCTGATTGGAACCGCTGGCCCCGTCCTTTCCATACACGAACACTGTGGTCATCTGCTTCAAGAGTGAAACGGAACTCATCGCTGAGCCCTATACGATGCCAGGCTGATGGCAGCCATGATGATCGGCTGCGACACTACTCCAGATGACTCCGCCGATGTTGTGGGATCAAAGGCAAACCTTAAAGGCCTCTGTGAGCGTAACCCCGCCTCAGACAAGCGCCGTGAGATAGTAGACGGTACCACGGGAAGTATAGACGTGGCTGTAATGCGTTGAATAGTCTCCAATGATACCGTTGGGGCGGTGTGGGTCTGGTGAACAATCATCCTATCTTGCCTCGCATTTGTGCTCCTTTGCTTTCCAGAGCCTTCATTTCGTCGGCAATTTCCTTGTAGCAACCAATGATGCCAACATCTTTGCACAGTAGTGTCTGTACGCTGCAGCTGACAGCCTGTTGCTCAGTATGACCACCCAGCTCCACGCAACCTACAATGCGACCGCGTTCGAAGTCGTTTAGTTGTCTGTAAGGTCTTCGATATCGTTGTAATGGCATCTTTAGTTGCTTCTTTACGGAATTAGAACGGCATCAACAAAAAAAAGATAAATTTTCCGCCTCTGTTACTGGTTTTATACTTCGCGAATTGTGCACTAGAAATGCACGCTATGATCGCAATTCCTGCTCATTTGCCTTGAAATTTTGATCATTTGCATGTTCGATCAAGACGTTTTTGCATACTAAATTTCATCGCGATCGCAAAAGTCTTTATTGGTGCTTCGATTTTTTTTGCAAAAGAGTTGTATAACAATAAAGAAACAGTGCTCACTGAGCCCAATAACAGAGGGGATATATATATATATATACATATATTAACGCACTTTTTGTGCGGCCAAATGCAACCAAAATAGAAGGTGCACATCTACATATTATAGCAGTCCTATATACAAAATTTCAACGTTCTGAGACTACTCGTTTTTGAGTTATCCGAGATACAAACGTACGTACGTACGCACAGACGCCACGAAAAAAAAATCTGTCCAGAATTAATTTTATATTAGTTTTATAATATTTTGGAGTTAAAAAAGAGACCTTTATTCTGTCCTTACGTACAGATGTCACTCAAAAACATCTTTAAATTGCATTCTATAGCGCTCAAAATAGATTATATTCTTTGAAATATACCCGAAATTTTTCGCGATTACAATACTTCCTTTTTATTTCATAAAAGGAAGTAAAAAAAGAGAGCGAGAAGTGAAAATTAGCATAGTACTTCATATTTGTACATTCTAATAATTGTACACCTTGTACATGAAGAAAACTTTTCGGAATTAAAAAAAGAAAAAGAAACTGATGGAGAATTTTTATAGGGGATACTATGAACTTTAGAATATTTTTCAATACCCATGCGAAATGTACAAGTTTTAAGCATACAGCAAGGCGGGTGAAGTATAAGGAATAAAGCGATAAATTTTAAATATTAATTCAGAAGCAAGATATATAACCTGTAATCCCCATTTATTAAATTTAGTAGGAATAATAATGCTATTAACTTGGATAGCACGGCATTTTCCTGATAAGTATTACATAATCTATTACGTATTGCTTTCTTGCTTGAATGGAGAATGCCTTAAAAGTCAAAAGTAATTTTACGCTCAGTAGCCGCAAGGCAATACGCGATGAAGATTCGAACTGGCTAGCTGAACTCTCTTAAGGTACAGTTTTTCCAATCTTTGCGAAGAAAGAAATATTTCAAGATAATGGTTCATGTGGATTAACTGGAAATAACAAGCCAATACAAACGAATTAGAACAAAAAATTTCATAAAATTTTAGCAAAGTCTAAATTCGAAATATTATGAAATTGGGGGGATTAACAGATGAGGGAAACATCATTGTTGTCTTGAATGTAACGCTTGATTTAAAAAAATACACATCTCGGGTTAGAGAGAGAAGAAAATATAGTTAAGTCTTAATTCGCAAAGACTGCTTACTATTATGTTTCTTTGCAAGATTCGGGCCGCGTAAGCGGTATAGTGGTTAAGGGAGGTAAACCGCTGAGTTGGCTTCCGACCCAGGTATACTTGATATATTCCATGCAGAATTCGTTACCAACCCAGCAGGAGTTAACCACTACCTACCAGGCCGCCCCGGCAGAGCAGACGACATTTATTAAATGCAAAAAACAAACAACAAATACATATATATATATACATGTGCATACAAGGCACTTGAAGAACGGTATAATCAAAATATATATATACAAATAAATACCAGCTCAGATACAGATATATACACACATATATACATATATATTCCGAAGCAAATAAAAGTATACATACTCTCAGGCATATTCATATATACATCTATACATATACTTTATCATGATAGTTAAAGTTTACATGAAGCATACTAGCCTTAGTAAAGGTTAGGTACTATAATAAAAAGATTTTAACAGGTACAGATACAATACAGCATTAAGATATAGTACAAAATTTGTGTACGAAAACCTGGCTCTGCATAAATGCAAAATTACATATTGAACTGGCATATTACATACTCTGATGCTGACATACTGAACTAGCGTATACAGTTCTAACGTACATACTGCTATGCTTTGCAGAGCAAGTAATCTGTCTTCAGGTTAATAAATGTGCCAGTTCAAGAATAGTTAATGCCATACTGAAGGTGTGATGTCTAATTCTAAGAGAGCTATGTTAAGAAATGGTGTTGTTAGAACCTAATGTATGCTAGATACGACACAAGTTTGTACTTTATGGCTACTATCTTCGAGCGTCAGAAGAGTAATTGCTAGTACAATAGTCAATTATTGTTTTCAGTTACCGCTGGGCAACTCTGTTATTTTGTAGATTCTGGAACCAGTTTGGCCAGAATCTGGCTCCTGCCTGCTTGAAGGCTGTTAAGCGCTGTGTGTGGGCAGGAGAACATAAAATGGTCTGGATGACCCTCCTACCCACATTCACAGCTGCTATCCTCTCTTAAGCCAAAGCGGCAGAGGTATGAAGGGAAGGGCTCATGACCAGTGAGGAAATACGCCATGTAATTATTAATGGTTTAGATTGCTGTCTTGGCATTGGGAATGGGATTATATATTCGCCCCTCTGTGGAGACTTGATCCCAGCGTTCTTGCCATATTCTTAGGAGCTGTTGGAATGTCCGGCTCTTCCTGGCCCGAGAGTCGGGACTTCTAGTGGTTAAGGGAGCTTATTGCGGTACCAAAGGGCTAGGGTTCGAATCCCGGAGAAGGCATGGATGGTTCTAAATGTATAGTGTTTGTGCGGCATGGCGGCACTCTAAATATGCAGTGAGCCGAAAGTCTTCTTGAGAGGTTGGTGGTAGGGGAAGAGGGGGTGAGTCGGCTCCGTCCCCCAGTGGTGCTCTCCATCAAAATTGGGGGGTCGAACTGAGCGAAGTCGTACTGGCACTTGTATAGTGCTTAAGCCTCTTGTCAACAATAGGCGCAATCTTGCACTCCTTGCCAGGATGAATTTCGTAGGCTTGTTCTGATGTTACTGTCAGGTAAGTGAGATAAGTCACAGCACGCAACACAAGATCCCGTGCAAATACTTGCAACAGGAAGCACAAAGCAGTTCATCACTTTTTCTCGTAGCAACTTTTGCTACCACATTTTCCTTCGTTAAGTCCACGAGAGCAGGAATAACTAACAATCCTTTCACAGCAGAAAAGTCCAGAGTGTTGGTCTCAAGTTGCCATGTGTTGCCGGTAAACGTAACATGTCCATTTCAAATATTCTGTTCGAGACAAAATAGCAATATTACCTTGAGCTTATTACTCTGTAACAACGCCCTTAGCTATCATTCACTCAGAATATTGATATTTTTCCGTAGGAGATGGGAAGTTGGTACTTGCATCTAAACAAAATCCATATTTCTTTAAAAATTCAAGTCTTAGGATGAATAAATATTAGTTATACAGATGGAATTGGTGTAAATATTTCTAACATTCTCTGAAATTATGGATGGAGCTGTATGCAGAGAGTGTCTCTTCCTAAGTTACCTAATGTCATAATCAATTAGCTCCAGAGGCTGTTATTATGCGGCAAGGTGTTTTGTATCATGTAGCGGAAGTGTTTATTTTCCTTCCACATACAGTCTGCAATCTCCATTCTGAGATGAAGATATTTGTAGAAGATAGATTCGAGACTTTTTGTCCATTCGATAACATCTGTCTTTTCGAGTAACGTAGCTTTTAGTCCTGTATACTTTACGCAAGGTCGCTCTTTTCGTAAACAGCATTAATTTTTGCTGTTTCGATACTTTTATTTCTTTTAATTTAATGTTAGAGCTATTTTGTAGCCGCGATAATACAAGAACCTCGGTTCTTTCTGTTTGTTTTACTGTGGTTGACGATCTCATCTTGCTTTTGAAGCAGTCTACTTTCAGGCTATACATGAGCGCACTCTTCAGATTCTTACTGTTCGCCATTCTACTTGCTGTATATCTGCGTCTTTAATATTGTCATCTCTGATTAATCTTAAATTTCGAGCTTAGTTAACTTTTCTATATCAGTCGCAAAATCATATTTCCCATATTTCACTCACATTTAAGTCATTTTGTTGCGTGTGTTTGGTATTCCATCAACTGAAGCCTCTGTTAATACTTCAGAAATTTAACATAAATCGCAATAGCAGTTTCAGAAGTTTCTTTTCTAGGATCTGGATTTCCCTTTCATGCATTTCATTAGCGGCAGCTATTTTTCCAATGACTGTGGCGATTTATTTAATTAACAGAAATTTCGACATCTTTGATGTCTTCTCTCGAATTTTCCTCTAGAACCTGAAACTTCCTTTATGCTCTTCAACGGTGATAATACTGTCCTTCATATTCAAAACAGCAGAAGTTGTCTTTCTGGCATTCGGTTCAACAGAGTTTATCATCCCTGAGGCCCACCAGCGACCGAACTATAAAATCGATGAACACTGACAGTTCAATCTGCGTTCATATCCTGTCGAACAGACTCGCTGTATAGAACATTTTGTGGTTTTCCCCGCGTATGAGTTGAAACCAGACAGCCCTTGAATGCTTTTACATTACCTTAGTAATCCAATCCAGTTTCTCACTCCATAAGTTACATTGGCAGTCAGTTCAGCATTCAGGGCTGCCTCCTCCTAATCTGGCAAGGAACAGGTATTTCAACCATGAACTTTCAATAGTCCTGAAAAATATATATGTGAAATCTGCTCATCTAAAAATACATAATAATACAAAAATTGGCTAATAGTATAAAATTAGCTTCTAAAATTCTGTAGCTTCATAGATAAAACTGTAAAACGTTTTACTTCGTGATGCTAAGCTTTACTGCAATTTTTTTGGATTTCAAAATGCTATTGCCAAAGCCATCATATGATATAGATTATGAGAAGGCTATAGAATATTAATCAATATATATATAAAATCTTAACTTCTATTTAGGTTTTCATTTATAATTCTTTTATATTATATTTTTCACTTCTGTATTACCAATATTTTTATTTCCAATCAATCTGTACTCACACATTTATAAGATTTCTTGCAAGAAGATATATGTTCGTTGTCAATGAAACTTAATTTATCGAGGCTTATTAGAGAGGAAGAAACATGTTTGAAAACTGCGGCTAGGATCCTGAAAATCATCTTACTGTAGGGAGATACCTCATTCTGTACTCTTTTTTCAGCTGAGCAAACAGAACATGTTTCATTACGTTGATTGCAGATTAAATGCATAACATTCTTCTTTGTTCAAAAGTACAAAAACAATAATATATTTTGCAACAGCTACATTTACTACATTGAGTAAAAGTACTCTTTTGAGAATAATAAATAACTAAAGTTTGCTACCAAACTCAAATTTAACTGTAACAGTAGTTTGTTTTCTTATAAACATATGCAAGCACCTGAACTAAATAACGCGTAAACAGTTTTATAACTTAACTAAAAGCTGTAAATATAATTAACTAACTATATTTGATAATTATCACTATTATGCTTTTTTCTAGAATTTCAAAATGCTGCCAAATTTTGTTAGAAGGTTTGTCTCTGATGATCAAATATTTTATAGTTTCATAATTCAATGTTCAAAATTTTTCATTACTCATTCATTCATAAATACGTTGCAATGTTTTACAGTTTTTTTTTTCTAAATTATCTATAGTTATTTCACTGCTAGCTTTAACTGATGTCATTCATTTTGAATGCATGAAATCAATTCTTCCACTCCAAACCAATTTCATTATTGGGGGATCTTTCTTATCAGAAGCCTTCTTCCTCATCACAGCATCATCTTTTCTTACGTGTAGCAATTATGTCCGTAATGGCTTTCATTTGTGCCTCCATCTTTCTAGTGATGAGTATTCAAAGATATTGCTTCTTATAATACCGGTTGTTACAAGTTACGGACTTCATAAATAATAAATAGCCAGGCCGTGTGTGGAGGTAAAAGCTGAACATTCCTTTTAGCTTAAGGATAACATTTTCTATAGATGAGAAATAGCTGAAAATAATTCAAGGAAAACAAGAAATATCGCTTCTTAGCAAAAATAAACATCGCAAATTACACAGAGCTTACAGAACAAAGATTAAAACCACTGAGTAGTCGATAGCACATCAGACCGAATCTTAACTAGCTCGAGCTTCTCACAGCTTTCTATTTATGCCAAGGTTCTAACACCTGTTTACTTCGAGATGTAGGCACTATAAAGTAAAAGAATTAAAAAATCTAAAAATACAGTAAATGGCCACAAATTAAAGATTACACAAAAGTCACAGTAAATCAATATAAAATTATCGTAACAACGCACTAAAAATAAACAAACAAAAAAATCACAATAATACAATATACAGGTAATGCATTTTCTCCCTTCTTACCGTGTGCCTTCCTGATGTTATTGGAAAGAATGTGCGGCTAGCAATCAAAAGGTCCGGAGTTCGAGCCCCAAGGCGAGTACTGCATATTTTTCACGTCTCTTGCTCTTGAATAAATACCTAACTGTCTCTGTACAGTATACAACAAAATGCACGCAAAAAAAAAAACACGAATATTTACAGCAAATTTCAATGCTATTTTAAATACACAGTTTTTAATTTAACTCATAAAGCTGATTTGAATGCACACTCGTCGATTTATACTGTTGAGTTCGTTTAATCCGTTGCGGCAATGCCTGCAAGGACTGTTTGCCTAAAGAAAGGGATGAATTCCCGGAGAATTTCTTAGTAGAAACGTATTCGTATTTATGATATACAGGCTGAAAACAACTGCAGTTTGCGAATGTCTGTACAGCAGCCGTCCGCCGGGATTTGATTTACAGTGAGTGTTCAGTGAATTGAAAATCTAACGTCAACTGTGAGTAATTTGTGGTAGAACTGAAAAAGCCCATGCGTGAATCCGGTTTCAGTCTAGAGTTCTGAAATATCCATAATAAGGCTATTATCGTAAGCAGTCGTAAGGATTAATCACAGTTATGAGAAAAGAATAGTATGACGTGTGAAATTTTCAGTTTCCTAAGTGATCAAGTTATGAGAATAAATCCTTCAACATGCTTAGTTTTATAATGCAGTTTTTTCCGCAAAAAATTTCTAATAAAATTATAGCGTGATTCGCAATACAATTTGGAGTTAAATTCTATTTCATTAAGCACATAAAATAAACTTCTAATTTTCAAAATGTTTTGCTTAAAAACTTCACTGTTTTAATTTAAGCGAAATATTTTGAAAATGTCAATATTGTGCAAGTTTCAGAGCAGTCTACTTCTGCCTGGTGTTTCCTCCATCATTCCGAGTCAGTTTATGCACTGCTTATAAAATTCTTGAAGACAGTTAAAAGATGTATTTTACATTCGCCTAACCGCAAAAAAAAAGAGCAAATAACTAACAGAAGTCGAAACATGCATGTATGCATGTAAACAAAATATTTCCTTTTTTATTTAAATATCTAAAGTAATTATACAAAATATATGCAGGTCTTTCATATTTAGATCAATTTCCAAAATGTTATCACAGGGAAATGAAATAAAATCAAGTGCCGCGAGTTTACAGCTCTTACAGTTACTGTTTACAGCTCCTCGTATGCATCGGCGTTTCAAACTGAAAGCTTTTTTGATATAATTATACATAAATTAGTTTATGCTTAAGCAGACGTAAGTAGTTCTCTCATTCATTTAAATATTGCAAAAACTAATTGGTTAAGATATATGTTCATGATAATAGTATCACATTGTCAGCAAGGTGTTTATCAGTTAAAGTATGAAGTCTTTCAGTTTTTCAATACGGTATATAACACAGCATTACATAATGACTATAATTTTTTCACATTTATCTTTTGCACCACGAAGTAACATAATCAGTAACTCATTTTCAGGTTTTATTGCCGTCACAAAGCACTGATGGCGAAACTCTTTCAAACATCGGTTTGGTGATTCAAATAACATCCATGTATAAAATTTTATGAATTTGCTTTTCGTTCCGTAGCTGAAGATCTTTGCAACTGTGAAGTCTGATTTTTGAACGTGCAAAAATGTCAAAATGTTTTATTTATTTTCAGTCGCTGACAGGGAAAATGATATATGCATTAAATACTTTAAAATTTTCTTCTGAATTCTAATGCTGGAAAAATCTTATCACCCAAGGATTACCTTAAATCCAAGAAAAAAATTACTTTGTTCTTGAAGGGAATTTTTAAATGTAATATACTTACACATTTTCATTTACGTTTTTGTGCTTCTTGTTACTAGATCACTCTAACTGTTGCATATCCTATCAGATTCTTCATTTATCACAGTACTCCAGCAGACGTTTGATATTATTGTACGAAATTCACGCTCCATAGTGCGTGGGTGCTCTAATTGTTTGAATATTTCTGACTTCACTGCCATGATCGCTTTCAGGATAATTTTTTAGGAAATTTTCATATCGTTTACCTTCCCAGAACATCATAAAAGTCCACTTCAACGCGAGAAGAGCGAAAACGCCTGCCGGAGCATAACCATCACCTTCTACTTTATATCCTAAAAGATAAGAATTGCTTCTGTGAAAAAAGGAATAAGGAAAAATGTTGATATTCATTACTTAAACAGTAAGAACAATTTTACAGAGCTTTATTCTAAAAATTTAAATTATGTCCATAATATTTGGTTAGAATTATTAAATTATTATTATCCATTACCTGCTGTCTTTAATACTTCTATAATAGGGAATGTTATACATGAAGCCTTTAGAGGTATACAGACATATACCTAAAGTTTATACTATAATGAAGGTGCTATGCATGAAACCTTTTCAAGGATAGATAACAAAATACGTTGAAGTATACTAGGCGTGCGTTTTACTTTTAAACGTGTTTCCCTTTTCTACCCTTAATATTTCAAAGTATTCGTTACTGGTACGTTTTTTATAATTTTCTTTTTATTATTCATTGCACTTAGCTTTCTCGAAGTTCTTAAAAGCGTTTAAACTGTTTGGTATGTCTTATTCTTAAACCGCCTTTCTGTGACCGTTATTTTGAGAATTTTTGCACTTTGATCGCGAATGTCTCTTAACAATGGCAGATTCATGAAATGAAGGATTTGCCTCTCCTCAGATTTGGGATCCCTCGTCTTAAAGACACGGGAAATATTTACTATTTTTTTAACTATGAATTACCTGGAGGCGCACTAGAACGCGGAGCAAGCAATTTGTCAACTGTGATTCAGTAAATTCGCTTCTGATATTTAACACGGACTTCACTTTTCTTATGGTTTCACGTACTTTTCTTTCTTAAGTTTCAACCTTAGTTTTGTTTTCTAACATGTTATTCCACATCGCTAGATTACATTACAAGACTGTTTATTGACTTGAATTAAATCAACAAAATGAAATAAATATCTTTACAACTCATCTAAGTTACTGATGCAATTTTGGCAATGCCTAGCTCTTAGATCTTTATAAAAAGCTACTAAGCATTTCAAGCTGGAAGAAAAGCACACCAATATAAAATTTTAAATTAAGTAAAAAAGCAATGTTAGTATCTTTGATTTCGAAGGTGATCAGACACAGGTCTCTTTTCTTCAGGACAGCCTCCCTTCCAATAAAAAATGGGAGCAGCGACAACCATTTTGAGTCGAAAGCAATGGGCGTAGAAAAGCAAAAATGAGCATACCGACTTCTATCGCGAAACATAGTAATGAAATATGAAAAACTAAGATAGTAGAATTCTAGAAGTATTAGGAAACACTGGTTTGGAATTAATGTCAAGACGACAAATTTTGGTGAATGTCAAAAGCTTCAAGGAAATCTATTTCACCAACTGAAACCTTTTTATGGATCGCAGAACTAAAATAAAAAATTGTGGTTAAAGTGGTAAGCTATCGAAGATTAGCTATCAAAAATTTCCCGTTTTCGAATGAAAGATTCGTGTTTCTTGAAGCGAAATTTTAACGATCTTTTAACCAAATAAAATCAGACATTTTGAATATTCAAGAACTGAACAGCCAGTTTTAGTGATAGGCCTACAAGTTGAACTTGTAGAGAATCTGAACAATTCTGGAACTGTCAGAAGGACAAAAATGAAAGGATGACGAGCTTATTATGGTTAATTCTCATAACGGGATGTCTTGTTTGATGGCAAGATGAACATTTTTTATGGTTTCATCAAGGATCGTGGAAGAAAACGCTTTATCAATAGCAACCGATTTCAGGTAAGTGAGTTCATAAGAAGCAAAGATTCTGAAGAAGAAACTTTCAGAGCATGTTATATGTAAGATTAAAAAGAAGCCTTTTTTTTAATGTTTAGCAGAGTAACTTGATTTAGTATGAAGCAAACAAGCAAACATATTTTTGGTAAACAGTAGAGCTGAAATCAAATTCATTGCGCGTAATTATCAAGGAAAGGAAAGGAATTACCAGATTCAGTTTCAAAAGTGAACTGGATGGCTTGATCAAAATTTGATCTCAAAATAGTGCTCTTTTTTGGGGGGGTTTGTGATTACGGCAAAAGGCTAGCTGCCTGAGGGTAGGGATGCCTTCGTGCAAAACCCTCTAAAGAATGTGTCATCAGCGTGGGGAATGCAGAGCCGAAGAGAGAGTGTTTCAAATAATTTGATCTCAAAATAGTGCTCTTTTTTTTTGGGGGGGGGGTATGTGATTACGGCAAAAGGCTAGCTGCCTAAGGGTAGGGATGCCTTCGTGGAGAACTCTCTAAAGGCCCGTTTCCATTACCGATGCGAACGCGTTGCGTATGTGTTTCTCCAATCATCGAACGAACTCACTTTGATTGACATCTGTGATACGTAGACGGACCACAGAATCGAAACGTATTCAACTTCTATCCACATGTCTACAGAAGCGTTAGGGTAATGTGGTAAAAAAGAAGCAATCAGGTGCTGTCACCAAAAAATAATGGTAGTAGAAGTAGCGATGAACGCTGGATCAAGGAAAGAATGTTTTGCTAAAAAATACTTGTTTCTGAATTAGTGTTATAGCGAAAAATCTGCGAACTGAAAAAGATAGAAATCCACTGAATTTAGTTTAAAAAAAGAAAAGAAAAAAACACTGCAACTATAGTACTAGTTCGCATACAACAATGATAACTGTTGTATCAGGTATAAAAAATATAATTCAAGTCCAGGAAATAGAAAAATTTGTGCTGACGATTATTTTCAAGTCCTAGTTCTGAATACACATTTATTTCTAATGAAAATGAACGTCTGACTATATCAAACTGCTATATCAAATCAGATAAAGCATTAAAAGATTTTTTTTTCTTTTTGAAACAGGTAAAAAACTAATAGCGTGATTTATAAATTAAATTTGATAGCCTTTTAAAGCATTCTACTTCATTAAAAATTATGTTAAATTTGTTATTTCTCTGTTTATAAATATACGTTTTTGGCTAACATATATTTGTAAGCACATCTTTTACTTGGAATATATTTGTAGCAGTCCGTCTAACTTCAATCGAAACGCCACTTTAAAATTATTTTTTTGTAAGAAATGCCCTAAGAAGCTAAAAAACAAACTCTAGTGAATTTTTTAGGCGATAGCACACTAAAATATGGCCAAAAAATTTAGTTTCAAGGAATTCATTTAGTTGAAGGTATATATAGGGATGGTCAAACTTCATGACGATGGGAGCCGCATAATAGCTTTTATGAGCATTAGAGAGCCGCAAGTCCAAATTTATATCGTTTAAAAAATAATGAGACAGGTTTTGAATATAAAGAAACTTTTGAAATAAATTAATGAACACGTGATTAACATGATTACATAGAAATATGAATAAATACATCTTATATCGACTGTTTTGTGTTCAGAAAAGTAAGTCCCAAGAAAATAAAAATTGGTAACTATTGTACTGGGAAACAGAACTTTTTATCTTCAGGGAGAGAAACCAAATATTTTCTTCTGATTTCCTTTATACCTCTCCGTTTATAATTACTGTTGTTTTATTTTAGTAGAAGTAAAATGAATTGGAAGCATATTCATTGGTCTACAATTACATAAAAATGTTATTTGAGTATATTTCAAATCATTATTTAAAAGAAAATTGAGCGTTGTTTTAACTTAACAGTTTTTTAGAAAGGAAAAATTAAATGATACACGTCAACGCGCACTGCAGAGAAACTCTCTTTCGAGAAACAATATTTATATAAAAATAAGCTATTAACTTGTTTATGCTTTTGCTTAAAAAGAAATTTCGTTTCTCCACACAATTAACATAAGGACCAACATACTGAGTTCATTCGAATCTTTATATCCTAACCTAAGAAATTGTTAAACATTTTTCCCCAAAACGTTCGAATAACTATTTTAACTAATGCCCAGTATAGAAGAATTCATACACACACACACAAAAAAAAAGAGAGAGAGAGAATAAGATTGCAATTTCAGTAGTATTTGAATAATCAATATCTCCCATGACAGCCCTGACTTAGGCAGCATTTCAGCATGGTATCCAACAGAATCTGCCAGAATGTTTTAGCAATCAGTGCACTGCGCATCATTGAAAATTCTCGAAACTATCTCTCGAACCGTTCCCATAATTTTAGATTTGGATAATGAAGTTCAGGCGCATCATTGAAAACTCTCAAAACTATCTCTCGAATCATCCTGATAATTTTGGACATAGATAACGAAGTTTATGCGCATCATTGAAAATTCTTGAATTGTCTTGATAGTTTTGGACATAGATAACCAAGTTCATGCATATCATGGAAAATTCTCGAAACCTCCTCTTGAATCGTTACGATAATTCTGGACATATATAACCTATGTAGTATGTAACCTAACAAATGTAGTAGTTCATGTCCAGCTATATAAACGCTTCGTCAAGTACATTTTCTATCTGTCTACTAGCCGAACTTTTCAACCTAGCTGTATAATTTTGAGCTGTTTACCAGATACATGGCAAATCAAAACTAATGTTACAGAAAGAAAACATACCTCTCACTACAATAACGAATTTATTTCGCAAATGCAAATATTACATGAACTCCTAACTTTTCATATTTCTATGGACATGCACAGATGTTCGATGTGGAGGCCTTTTGCGGCCCGGCAGACGTCTGCACATTAGTTTAGTTCCTAAGCTCTTGCGAAATAGGTGAACGGATCCACCATATTCTAACTGCTAGACCCATAAAGGCGGTCAGATAACTTACTGTCTCATCTTGAATTCCTAAATAAAATAATTCAGAAGAAAGTTTAAAATAAATTATTATCGGCCTAACGGTTGCACAGTACAATTTTCCACTGGGTTACCTAACTTATGTGCCGAAAATAAATCTCAAATGGAGTTTGAAATGGAGTCGGTAGACAGAGGATACTTTAGAAAATACGTAAAATATGAGACTTTAAAAATAAAGTTTGCGGGAGCAAAATTTCATATTATTGCCTGAAATTTGTAGTGATAAGGCAATGGATCATTGTACAACATTTCGTTTGGGTACTAAGCTTTCATGAAGGACGCGTCAGACATACGTGATGATCAAAAATTAGAATGCCAAAAAATATCAACAGATTAAAAAAAGTGTAATGCTGGCATCAGAGCCGGGGCAACTGGCGCAGTTGCAGAGCGGCAGTACTAAGGAGTGAAAAATTTTAGATATGCGGAACAGCAAAATACCTCTAACCTAGTGCGATATTTACCGGCGACTCTAGCCTACTGCAGCAAAATGCCTCTATCCTAGTACCAGGTGGAAAGAAAGAAAGTCATCAAACAAGAAATCTAAAAATACGAGAAAATCTCACAAGCTAAAGAGATTTCAATAATACCAATATCCCGATTTTGACAGAAACTTTGGAAAAGAGAGACGTTTGTGTTCTGTTGATCCCTCATTGCTTGATGCAACGTAATTGATATGAAAATTTGGTGATTAAGGTGAAAGATCTCTATCTGGAATAGCATATTTGATAAAACAGGAATTAAAAATTTTGACTAAAACTTAAATTATTGCCAAACCGGTGATTCTTCCCACTACTCTAGATATTTCTAGGATTACCAAGGAATTATTACGAAAGATGTGGGGAAAATGTTTATTAAGCATATTATAGAGAATGGTTGCGAAATCTGTGAGGTAATTGCATAAAAATGCCTGACTTGCTTAGAAAAGGTTTAAGTTTAGGAAATTAATTTTGAAGGAGTTCAGCAGAAAATTGAAACAAGTCTCCTAACCAAGTAAGAGACTGAAGGTTCACTCCACCAAAAATAATATTCTCCTAAAATTCTTCCACAAATTAAAAGAGCTCCATATACACTGCTGGCCACCGTAAATGCAACACCATGAAGAAAGTATGCAAATAACATCAAATTTACAACATGCATCAGCGGAGGTGAGATATGCAAATGATTAGAATTTCAGCTCAGACGCACATCACGCGTGCCTGTGCGGCCACTTCAAAGCGGTATTTAAGGCTTGGAGTTTTCGACGATTTCAAGTTCGGCAATTGTGTTTTTCCTGTGGTTGTTTTAAAAAAAGGTTTAATTAAGCCTCGTAGTAAACACCGATCATCGTTTGATCAAGTATCCGATTTCGACAGAGGAAGGATAGTGGCCTACCGAAAGTGTGGACTACCTTTCAGGGAAATCGGTAGTCGTGTTGGACGAAACGACGGACCGATGTGTTCGATCGCATCCACCTCAGTGCATCACTTCACGTGATGACAGACACATTGTGTGCATGGCAGTGACGGATCGCTCAGTCACATCACGAACCATAGCACAGCAGATTCAGTCTGTAACGCATCATCCAGGGTCTGCGCGTACCATTCGACACCGTTTACAGCAGAGTGGGCTGTCCGCAAGACGTCCATTGCTTCGTCTACCCTTGATGCAAAACCACAGACGTCTCCGCCGCCAATGGTGCGATGAAAGAAGGATGTGGATGGCAGAATGGAATGAAATTGTCTTTACTGACGAGTCACGCTTCTGTCTGCAACACCACGATGGTCGGATTTGAGTCTGGAGACACCGTGGAGAGAGGATGCTGAACAGCTGCGTTATGCACCGCCACACTGGTCCTGCACCGGGTATTTTGGTATGGGGCGGTATTGGATATCACTCTCGCACTCCTCTAGTACGCATTACCGGTACTTTAAACAGCCAGTGCTACATCTCCGAGGTGTTGGAGCCAGTTGTCCTTCCTTACCTTCAGGGCTTGCCCACAGCCATGTTTCAACAGGATAATGCCCGACCACACGTGGCACGCATTGTCCAAGGGTTCTTCGTCAATCGTCAGATTGAATTGCTTCCCTGGCCGACTCGCTCTCCGGATCTTTCGGCGATAGAAAACGTGGTCCATGGTTGCTGAGCGATTGACCCAGTTTACATCCCAAGCTGCCACATCAGATCAATTTTGGCAATGTGTGGAAGCTGCTTGGTCTGCTGTATTCCAAGAACACATCCAAAGTCTCTTTGAATCAATGCCGAGGCGTGTGACAGCGGTGATCTCCAACAATGGCGGCTACTCTGGCTACTGATTCTAGAAGGAACCACACTTCACAGAAGTCTATAAATTTAATCATTTGATACTTGGTCAACATGTTATCTACTAAATAAATTTTATTGTGATTTCTTGGTTTTCTTGGTTTTCTTGGTGTTGCAATTTGGGTGGCCAGCGGTGTAGATTGCAAGGCGAAACAGATTTCTTCAGCAGTTATTCACGCTATTCAAGGACTGATAAAAGTAGTACCCTACAACGAATAGCAAATCTTCCAGCTGGATCACAACTGTTGTGAACAATGGGATCACAAAAGAATGTAATTAGATACTGCCTGAAGTAAAACTAACTTGAGGGAAAATTATTAGGGAGAATAATTAAGTAAAAATATTAGCATTGAATTTTAGATTAACCTCGCATTAGTCTATTACGGTGACCATTACCTGTTCCAAAAGGAACATAACCGGAATCGTAATTACCAGAAATGGAATTATTTGTAATTTTAATATTTGTTGCTCTGGCGATAAGCCAGCAGTGGACAGTTTGACATCTATCAAATTTTTACACACGTAGTATCAGAAGTTAAATTAGCGATTAATAAAGAAACATGGTATTGCATGATTTCTGTTTAAAATTCCATTTATATTAAAACATTAAATTATACTTATCCAAAACAAGTCGCATTTCATATGGCAAAGGATCACAAGTAGCTCGCGAGCCGCAGTTAAGGTGTCTGAGAGCCGCAGTTCGGCCATACCAATAAATTAAAATTGCAAATTACATCAGTGTGATGATAGCGTGGAGGTAAAGTTGTGGTAGCTTGACCAGTGGAGTTGTGAGTTTGAATCCCATTCTCTTTTTCCACCTCTCTGCAACTTTCTTAGCTCTGTTTTCCAATTCGATCTATATCTCTATTTTATAATTTATTTCTATTATTATGCGCATTAAATGTAATGTTTTATTTATTTAAATTTTCCCTGCAAGAATTTATTTTGAAAGTTATAACATAATAGAAATTTAAAGCATACTGCCTGTATATATATATATGTTTACGTTTTACTTTTATGTGAATGTACATATGTGACTTTATGTGAATGACCACATATGCGGTGACTTTGGAAATGTTTCCAGCTTTAACTTTTCACTAGCAATTAACATGAGAAAGTATTAATTCCCTAAACATTTTTAATAAAGCATTTAAAAAAATTCTTATTGTAATAATTGCTTTAAAATTAAGTCCTCTCCAGCTTAAGCGCAAGAATTATTTAATTAAATATTTCTATTTGCTTTACCTTATGTATGTATATATAAAGAGAAATCTATCTATATATATATATAAAGAGAAAGATGCTTAACTTTATAACTTCTATAAAAAGAGATATGAATTTAAAATTTATAAATTAAAAATAATATTTTATGGATCATGCATAAAATATAACTGCGTAGAGTGCATTTTAAAACAAATGAGATTTTTAATAAGTTATCCAGCTATGACACTGAAGAAACTGATGCTAAAATTTTATGTATTATCTGTTTTCTCTCAAAATTTGGGCATGTTCTAAAAATATGCAATCTCACATGGCAGTCTGTCGTATACAAGTATAGCAAATTTTGTGTAAATATTGTAAACCTTTCTTTACAGTTGCTCTGTATTTTTAAAATACCAGTTATTTTTAAATGTGTTTAACTCTTTTATTTGTCTAGCACTAGTACATTTTAGTTTTAGATATATATTATTTCATTAATATTTAAGGCTTTTAGAAAAGCAAAAAAAAAATTTTAAATTAACTTCAGCCTCTATGCAATTATGTGCATTATAACCTTACTTATCCAAAAATTGCTAACGTGCTTTACTTTTACAGTTCATTAGCAGAAATAAAAATTTCCAGTAATCGAATATAAGTATCTGAAAAGTCCGAATCCCGAAATTCCAAGTTAAATACAGAGACATCTTGTGGTAGTAAATGCACCTGACCACTGAACTTCCGTAAGTAGTAGTAGTCCAACATAGCAGTATAAACGGTCGTCCGTCTGCGTATGCGTTTCTCTCAATGACGCGACGGATTCGCAGCGCAGTAATGGAAACTGGTTCGTATACATGTTACACATGGGAAAGCCACGAAGGCGTCCATGCAACCTGCTCGTTCGCGGGATTCTAGCCTCAGATCGAACTACCAGTGTTCAGCGACTTGACCGCTCGGCCGCTGGTGGGCCACAAAAATAATGCATGTAAATGCCAGAAAGTAATTGGACTGACAGAATTACTGACAAGAATTAGACTGACAGGATGCCAGGAAGTAACTGGACTGACTGGATCCCTGATACTTCGATTTGCAAATGGTAATTAATTTAGAAAAATGTGGTTCAGACTCAGAGAAACGTTAGTGACTGAAATTAACTCCTCATTTGTAGTATGTGTGAAATGGAATTCTCGAAGTCTGGTTTCAGACTTCTTAACAAATTCTGTAGCCTTTTCCTATGTAACTAACCTGATGGAGGTAGCTTATGATCACGAATGAATGTGAAGGAAAGTATAGTTGATGCTTAAAGTCAGATTTCATTCGTTTGTTCTTTTTTAAGTCAGGAAGGCCATATCTCATTGCAGCATTATAACTAATTATCTTTAGCCATTTATAAAGTTTTTCTTAATTTAAATTTTCAGTGGTAAAATTTAAACTCTCGTGGCATCATTTTCACATTAAAATTATCGGATATTGTTGGGAGAACAGCCTTGGTTGCGCCAACTTGGCTTCTTTAAGGGCATGGGCGACATTTCATCATGCCAACGGAAGTAAATACTACAGATAATCAAATACTACAGAATAAATACAGTAATAAATACTAATAATAAATACTACAGATAATAATACTACAGATAATAATACTACAGATAATAATACTACAGATAATCCCTTAGCAAGGGAAAAGTATTACGGCTATCTACCTAGAGGAAGTACGTCATCGAATGACAACCATTGACTGCCATACCACAATAAGCTGTTTCTCCCTTTTTGGCGTCAAAGCTGTTCTCCGAACAATATCCAAATTATCTTTTAAACAAAATCATTTGAATGGTAAAAAGAAAAACGCATTTATACACACAACAAAAGAAAAACACAGTCTGAAGTTACACCTGCCAATCAAAAGCCACTTGCTGTGAAAACAATGGGGAAAACTATATCTTTATTCGCCAGTCTTCATGACGTGTGATAAGATTCGAGTTCTTTTAATGAAAAACAATTATAATATTATTCAAAATTCTTCGAAAACGTTGAAAAGCCTTTTATTTGGAAGGGAAATGAATTTATGTTGCTTTAAGAGAGTGTATGTAATGCAATGTACAGAAATGAGTTTTTTCTACGTTGTATTATTAGAGAATGCACCATTAAGATAGTGTATGCACTTACGCATACACTATCTTAATTTATTACATTAGATTACACAAAATCTTAACTCAAGTTGAGTTACTGGAATGTCAGTTTATCTAAAGGTTAAAAGAGCGAAGCTCCGTCTTATTATAGGCAAGATAACCTTTAGATATAAATATTGTGATTTGGAAAATTGTTTCTTGTAAGTATTGAATTCGCATTTCTAGTTAAGTTCGTTCTCTGAAATTCGACTGAATTAAGCTTTTTTATTCATCCTTATTATTTCAGCATAATTTGAGAACACGTTTATTTTAGGTAAGTTCCCCTTCCCCCTCTTCTCTTTAAGTTTCCATAACTATTTCTGAAAAAAAAAAAAATATAAACAAGTCGCATTTTTAATGGGCGATATTAACAATAACTACCGTGACATAACGGGAGTTCAAGAAACGTGTCTTTGTTTAAAATAAAATGCGCCAGAGACAAAAGGGTTATCTGCTTAAAGAAAAGGGTGACTTGACATTACTGCAAGGACGTTTGTTTTGTCAAAAATTTATTATAATAATTAACATCTAAAAGTGAATAGAAAATATTTACAACATTAACTTTGTAAAGTAGAACACACACACAAAACTTTATCATTAAAACATTTTACCTTGCTTCAACACTGCGGCTAAAGTGAAGTAGGTTATGGAAGACAATATAGCTAAGACGCTGCAAAGTATCCCGCATAGTTTCGTCAGCCTTAGAGTCTCTGCTGTGTATTTCAGATGCATGGTATTTTTCAAATATGATCGATGTAAACTGTAAACAACGGATGCAAATATACCTAAGAATAAACGAACTGCATTAATTTATCATTTTCAATGCTTTTTTTTTCAGTTGAGCTTGTATTTTTATTGTTTAAAGGAAATCTCTGCATAATTGATTTTCCAAAATATTAAAAAGGAGTATATATTATTTCTTATTTTTCTCTAAACTATGATACATTTGTAAGATGCAACCATTTCTCATCTATCTATAACGCCCATAAAGGGTTTGAAAAAATATTGCGATATAAAAAGTTACATTCGCAATGCCTGTAACCTTACAATTAGTATCTTATCAGTCTAAAACAATAAGACAGCGATATACAGTAAGCCTGAAAACGATAAGCCGACTCAGCGAATTGTAAAGAAACAAAAAGTACTAAAGCTAATCGTAAATAAAGTATTTGATCAAAATAGTTCATTTATTTACCAGTTATACATGGCAATAAAAGCTAAAGCAAATTATACAAAAATGGGAAATATTCGAAATTCTAGAAAAAGAAAGTAAAAAGAACTTGCTACATCGGTGTAAAAATTTGGCGCTAGCTTCAGTAATAAATGAATTCTGAAAATGACGCTGTTTCTTGTGTATCTGGAAATATACGAATTAATTACAGTATATAAAATTCGATGTCCGCCGATAACATCGCCGCAAAAACATCGCGGAGAAAACAACGCAAGACGAAAACGTCGTGGTACAAAACATAGTGGGAGAAAATAAAGCAAAGGGAAAACATCGCAGTTCTAAAACATCGTGGTACAAAATATCGTCGTCGAAAATAAAGCGGTTCAAAAACTTCGCAGCTTAAAAACATCGCCGTCGAAAATATCGTGGTAAAAATTAAAGTACCTACAAATCATCGCATGACGATAACATCGCAGACATGCGTTTGTCAGGCTTTAATAATTGTAAAATTTAATGATTGTTTCATAATTGTAAAAACTCGCATAATGATTTGTGAGCGCAAGATGGAAACAAGGATAATTTTCACTTTCATATTTTTTATTAACTAATAAATATTTGCTGAAAATGTAAAATGGAAACTTAAGCATAGAAAATTAACGCAACTTATAGCACTTAATTTTAAATTGGCATAGTTAACTAACAAAGGTCATTAATAAATTATTTTTTATAAAGTTTTACTGGTAATTTTTCATGAAAAGTATAATCTAAAAAAGAATAGAAAAAGAAAGATAGGTAACTGCATGAACTTATCCATAAAAAAATTGCTAAGTTAATTATGATATCATTTTCTTCACTTTTGTTAATCGGATACTCTTATAATGAAAAATATTTCTTGTTTTGTTTAAATTTCTTGTTTTTTAAAAATTATTAGTTAATATAGAATATGAAAGTAAAAATTATCTTTCTTTCCACCTTGCTCTCATCAATCACTATGCGAACATCCATTAACAATTATTAAAGCCTTAAAAACTCATGTCTGCGATGTTATCGCCCTGCGATGATTTGCAGGTACTTTATTTTTTACCACGACATTTTCGACGACGTTGTTTTTAAACTGCGAAGTTTTTTAACCGCTTTATTTTCGACGACGATATTTTGTACCACGATGTTTTAGAACTGCGATGTTTTCCCTTTGCTTTATTTTCTCCCACTATGTTTTGTACCACGACGTTTTCGCCTTGCGTTGTTTTCTCCGCGACGTTTTCGTTCGCAATGTTTTTCCCGCGATGTTTTCGGCTGTAACCATAAAATTCTGCTTTATTCTAACCATAAGATTCTTTCATCTTTCAACTAAGAAAATTAGGAAATTAAAAGATTGTTATTTTTAAAATGTGCAATGAATTGACAACGTCGAATGAAGAAAAATTAGTCTACCTAACGGCTTAATTCCAGATTTCTATGAAATTAGTAATATTATGACAAAAAGAAAAATTATAATGTGGCCGACATATGACCTTCTAATTTCATGTTAAGACACGGAACTGACAAAAAAGCAATGAGCTTTTAAGTAAACTACCACTTCCCCTTGATCGTTTGTAAATAAAGTCCGTTTACAAACATTATGGCTTATAAATTATAAACACTGCTCGTTTTTCATTTTACCATTTTCCCATACACTGGAAAATTGTAATTGTAAGTGCTCATGTACACATCAGTTCTCATTTAAGTTGATTCTCAGTTCTCATTCAAGATAATTTGAGAACATCGCATCGATCGGAGTATATCCTCTGGTTATATTGTATTTCGGATTCACAAGTATCAATGACCTAACAATCACAAATTTTTTAAATGCAGCATACCTTCAGAATTCCCGGTAGAGTCTTAAGTGTTACTATGAATCCTTTTTATTTCCTATATTATTTCTTTAAAACTAATACATAGCGATAACGTTTGGTAGCAGCATCCTTTTATTTGAAAACTGATTGGCCAGGAAAGTAAAAAACACAAAACTGAGGACTGAGGCTAATACATTTATGTCCAAAATTATCTTTATATGCATAAAATCACGGATTTCTTAAAAACTCTAAATTCTAATTTTATGAATTTTTACGGAATGATACCTAATACAGAGGGAAAATACAAGAGCACTGCGTATAATGTAAAATATAGCGCGAAACAATAAAAATAGTAATAATATGTTAGAAGGGGAGTTTAGCAACTGCTTTTAAAAAGCAGTCTCATAAGTTCCCTTTCGGGTTAAGATCAGGAGATTTTAATTGCCACTAATCGCCCAATGTCTTCACTTTCAAGGAATTCGTAACGAGGATTACTAGATGCGTGAGAGCATTTTCCTCCATAAATAAAAAGTTTGATTCATATGCATCTAAAAAGTCTTCCAAGACCTCATCCCGGTATATCTGGCTAGTCACAGATCCGCCGTATTATTCCTCCCCATACCATCCCACTTACATTACTCAGTCTTGCATAATATTCGAGGGAGGATTTTGCGTTCTTAATTCTCTCCAGATGTAAACACGCTTCGAATCAGATGTTATACTTTATCTCGACTCAGTAAAAAGAACACGAGACCATTGGTGTTTACCCAAGTTCTGATTTCTTTGCACCAATTAAAGCTATCCGTCTTTTGTTGAGAATACGGTGAAGCATGTACCGTTGGCTTTCTGGAATTCTAATTTTATGAATCTACAGTTAAAGTCTTCTACAGTTAAAGACATTTCACACTAATCAGCTTAAAGAGTATAAGAGCTTAAGCAAAGAATATGTACATAGAGGTTCTTTGGCCTAAGTTCTTATGCCAGGTGAATGGCTAGGAGGTCTACAGTTACAGGCTAGAAGGTCTACAGTTAAAGTCTTCTACAGTTAAAGACATTTCACACTAATCAGCTTAAAGAGTATAAGAGCTTAAGCAAAGAATATGTACATAGAGGTTCTTTGGCTTAAGTTCTTATGCCAGGTGAATGGCTAGGAGGGACGCCACATTCCTTGCAAAATTTTAGAAATGCATTAAGAAATAAATTATGACAGCTAACTTTTAATATTGAAAAGTGTCGAGAGACGCCATCTTAAAAATAAATTTAAATCAATTAAAAGGTAGCTATGCTCTTGAACACCTGCGTAACTTGCGTGTTTTTCTTTAATTAGTTAATCAAATAAAATCAGAAACTCAATTAATTATAAACGATTTAATGTTTAAAGTAGAACAAAAAATCTTAAGACCATAATTTATGTAATTTTCAACTCTTATTATTATTTTATATTTATACAAAGTGCAAAATTATATTAGGAGTCAAACGACAAATCAGTACAATAGGTTGAACTTAATAGTAGTCTAAAATTTCATGTTATGTCTTTAGCGGAATTTAATACTGCAGGGAGAAGAAAAGCGAAGCAATAACGAGCGAAAGTTGCAGGACTAGTTTCGATGGTTAGTTGAAATGAAAAATTTCTGCAGCCAAAGAAGATTCTGTTTAACCTTTAAAACTAATAGTGCAAATCTGTGTAGCTTAAGCTGATTATTGTTGCTATAGTAATCTTTAATACTTGTTCTTTGGAGTGTTATTTTAGTTAGCACTAATATCGAATATCGGCAACTGGATTGACTGCATGGGTTTTTTCGTTGCTTTCCCCGCGGGAAACGTAAATCCCAGCCTCTCCTCCTTAGATGGTCTCCAAGAAGACAGTCTTCTTCTTAGTCAAATAAGCCCTCTGAATGAAACAAACTGCCATACTGAATTTAATAGAGAAACATTATAGAAAGGAATGCGCTTGTCTTTACGGAAAATGAGAGAAAGTACTCTTGAGAAATAGGAAAATTTTGCTTTGGAAATAAATATATAAACAGAATATGAAGAAAAGTTGTAAGGAATTTTCTCCGTCCCACCTGCGTGCCTTCATGGTGTCACTGGAAGTACGTTCGACTAGCAGTCGGAAACTTTAGAGTACGAATCTACGCGAGGGTGTCGTTGATTCTTCATGTTTCCCGGCTTAAAAGAATTCTAATCGCATATAAAGGTTAAAAAAAGTTTCAGAAATCAATGTCAAAAGTCAATTTATAAAAGTTAATGAACTAATTTTTCAGAAAAATATAATTATTTATAGATATTTAATAGATATTTTCATATGACAACTAAAATGAAGACATTAAAAATTATGTGAATTAGCATCCGATATCCACATTCTAACTGGTGAAATATTACTGTCATTGGAAAGGTATTTTAAAGGTTAGTTTGAGTCTGTCAAAGCACACGAGGGCTACCTGTTTAAATTTAGGGATGCTTAAGTGTTTTAGACAGAACCAGTCCCTACATCAGCATTTAAGTATTCAAATGATATAAATGTTCGAAATACTCCATCAGAAGTATCTAGTTTTAAAGACCACGCTGTTTCGATAATTCTGGAAATTAAAATACAATCAAATTTTTCAAAAAAGTTCAGGGATATCTTTCAACTCAATCATATCTGAATTGTCTGTGCATTTCTTAAGAATATGATAAAACAGAACACTTGTATTTCCCAATTTTCAAAGTTAAGAGAAGATCAAAATAAAGGGAAAATGTCTTCTCTGATTCAGTTGTTTTACCACTTCGATACAATTGACAAGATTTTTTTTAACTATATTTTCAATGTAAAGGTTTGAAAAATCTCATTACTGCTCAAAATTATACATATATGCTTACATAATATATTTTAATTTTCATTAATTATTGCGGCCAAAATTTAATGCCTCAGTTGGTGTTATAATCAAAACAATGTAACAGTACTCACTTAGTTAAGAAACAAAAGTTTCGACGGTTCGTGTCTTAGAAAATACCTTCAATTTCCTCAGCAGCGAAAAAAAAAAAAGAACTAGCTAATGAAAGGATTTTAAATACGAGCCGATTTCCTTTAGAATGTCATCAACGAAAGCATTATACCGATTAGACAGATAGTCTTTGCAATATTAACAACAAACAAGTATCGGAACGTCATACTGGGCTGAAGATATTAAGTACAGCACAATAACTAAAACAGATTATTTCTGAAATGTTGAAATTCTTAGATATCTCCGAAAAGGAAAGTATTAAGAAGACTGAAGCAAAACAATAAACGAAAGAATTTATTTATAATATAGCTAATACAATTTGCGCATGCTTAGATTCCCTGAAATGATAAACTGCGAGATGCAAGCTACGCGGTTTATACCCAAGAATAATCCGTTAAAATTAATGATTAAAATATTCGAAATTGAGAGTATGTTGATGATTTGTAAATCTACCTGCACGACAAGTGTTAAGCTCAAAAAAATTTTTCAAATATGTTAGTTCTACGTAACATAAATTTCTAATATTTCATTAATCAGCAGAAATAAAAGGTTTTCCCGTCAGAGATAATAAAAAATTCTCAAAAGAGCTGAAGTTACGAATTTCAGTCCCAAAACATTTGAATGTTTAAAAAGGCACTAATATCTTTTTATTAGATTCAAATTTATTTAAATTCAATGATTCAATAATTTCCAGTTCATGAAAGGAAATAAATTAATGATAACGAGAAGAAAGAAAATATGCTCATACCAGTTAATAGGCCCCAAGCTGCAGCATTAGCGTTCTTATAGAAGATAAAGCAAATTAAAATAGATATTCCTGCTATAATACCAAGTATTGCAAAAATAGCTTTCAGTTTTACGCAGCGCGGTCGTTGTTCCATTGAATCGTAGTATTTCGCCAGTAGCACGAGGAAACGAGGCCGTGGAAAGAATGGAGTCGACTTCACAGATGAATATTTAGAGACTGCATTGTGAAGGAGGCGTTTCGCTGATAACTTCAGAAGTGATAAAACCTGTTTTCTATTTGCATGTAGTAAAGTTTTCAATGGCAGTCTGTCGATTTCTTTGATACAGCTGTAGCGGTTAGGAAGGTGTAGAAGTATTAATCACGTTACATTCTGCGGGCGAAATGTCCGAGATAAAATGAAGCTAATCAAGAAGCATTTATAAAAAGCTTGATTTTAGAAAAACATCTTATAATCAATTACTAAAACTTATTCCAGTTACTTTTAGTACTGGATATAGATTTCACTTGCTGCTAAAAGTTCCGAAAAAATATGAAATTTCACATTTATACGCAAAAATCTCCCATCGGCCAATAATCTATTTTTTTAATTAGGTTTAACTGAATTAAATACGATAATGCACGAGAGAGGTATAGTTGCTTAAAAGGATTCTTTGTTTAAATGTCTAATTAAATATGGCCAAACGCCTAAGGACTACCTGCCTAAAGGGAATGTAGACTACTTTTTAAGGAAAACGGACAACCCGCAAAAATCCTGTAACTAGCCCATTCACCCAATGGAAATCAATCCTGGAACGAATTACCTGTGTTTGGGGAGCTGTAGCTACTTAACATCTATAGGATGAAAGCTTAGAAAGAGAGTGCGGCAAAGCACGTGAGAGCCATCTGTATAATGACAATGCTGCTTCTTGGAAGACTTGTTAAAAGAAACCGGCTTACAGTCAGGTTACATATGGGAAAAACCAACGTCTGTTCCCAGCGTTGAAGTCGCTTACAGCAGTAGAAGAAACAAAAATACAAAGAGAGCAGGCAAGAAATTGCTTTTGAACAGACTAGGAGTCAGGTTTTACAGAAGCAACAAACTTTGTGGTACACTAACGTTGGGAAAAACTCTCAATATTCCCATACAGCCGTTCCGTTCGCAGGGATTTTGAAACTGGTTCGAACTACCAGTGTTCAGTGATTTTACCGCTCGGTCGCTGGAGGACTCTCGCACTGCAGGGGAAGACATATGCAAGAATTATTTGAAAATATTATTAAGAACCTTACTACCGATCTGGGCAGAAAGGCTTCATTAATAAATGATCTAATATAACATGCAGTGACGCTGCCCAAAATACTGGGTGAAATAGGGCTGTAGAATCTATAATAAGTAAACAAACGGAATTCAGTTCGCAATTTTTTTTTACCAGTAAATCAAATTATATAATTTACAAATTAGCTATGCTAGTTTTTTTCTCCTCCCTTCATTATTCCTAAATCAACAAGTATAAATTAGCTGGTATTTATGTTTTCTGTATAAATTAGGAATAATTTAAATTTCTGCTGTAGTTGTAAGATGACTACGGAAGCGATAATATTCATCGTATAAAAGTTGATGCGATTTCAAACTAATATCATATAAAAGTTTGAAAATGAAAAAAAAAAAAAAAGATCGGAAATCTTAAACACAGCAACACACAGTTAATTCATTTATTTACGAATACGAAAACAAATTCTCTGAGTGCTATTATCAGCAGTTTATAGCAACTATTGTACTCTTCGTTTAGAAGATGGTATGATTCTATACAATAACGGCCCACTAGCAGCCGAGCGGTAAAATCTTTGAACACTTGTAGTTCAACCAAGTTTCAAATTCCTGAAAACGAATTGGCTGCAAGGAATTTTATGTGTTATCCCGATGCATAACCGTGAATATAAACCAATTTATTTTAGTTGACCGAAACGCATCCCACGGACCTCCGAAACACACCCTACGGTTCCAAGCGATTTTGATCTTCCTTAATAGTACACTGGTTATCATAAATTAAGGAAAAATCACAAAAATAGCGATAACTCCCTCAAAAATAAGCCAAACCATGTAAAATTTGAATATGCTGCTAAGTAAAAGTAGCTGAGTAAAACTGCAATATACAAATTAGTGGCACTGCACTCGGAATACGTCATCAGCGAGGACCATAAAACTCCATGTTTGAGAGCAAGCCCACATATTTCACTGTGATAGTGAAATCAGGAATCTGAGATAGCCAATTCGTAACAATGACCTCCAGGCATCATTTGCCTGCAGAACTACGATGGAGAGCCATTGGAAGACTAGAGGCAGGACAAAGTCAAACAGAAGTGGCCAGATGGCTAAACGTGAGTCCTTCTGTAATTCATAGACTTTGGAGGCAATTTCAAACTACAGACTCGGCATCTAGGAGGTTCAGCCAAAGATGGCCAACTGCTACGACGAGCGCCGATGACCGATATTTGACGTTATGTGTGTGCAGGAATAGAACCACTACTCCGACTCTTCTTATGTCCTCCCTTGCTGCAGCCACCGAAGGCTTCACGAAGGTGGTCTCTTTGCGAGGCGAACAGCCCTTTGCGTGCCGCTCACGTCACGCCATAGGAACGACCGTTTGCAGTGGGCACGACAACATATCCACTGGCTGCCTGATCAATGGAGGGCTGTTCTCTTTACGGATGAGTCCAGGTTTATTTAAGAAAGCGATAGTAGGCGGTATTTGATATGAAGAGAACCTGGAACCCGTTATCATCCGTCAAACATCCGTGAAAGAGATGCATACGGAAGAGGCAGTTTCTGTTCGTGGGGTGGCATCTCTTTGGGTGGACGCACAAACCTGCATGTCTTTCCAAGGAGAACCGTGAATGCTCGGGTTTATAGACATGACATCCTTGATGCTTATGTGCGCCTATATACCCGGACAATAGGTGATGCTTTCCTGTTATAGGACGACAACGCAAGACCACACAGGGCTCGCATCGTAGGTGATTACCTTCAACAGGAAACAATTATGCGCATTGAGTGGCCAGCTCGATCCCCGGACCTTGAATCCTATCGAGCACGTTTGGGATGCTTTAAGGAGACGTCTACCTGCTTTCAATCCGCCCCCTCAGACCCTTGCCGCGCTTGCAACTGCTTTTCAAGAGCAATGGCTCTCGCTTCCTATGGAACTGATAGACCTCATAATTGAAAGCATCACACACCGCTGTATGTGCTGTATTGCTTCTAGAGACGATAATATTCCATATTAAAGATACTTTTCCTATAGCAAATTGACACCTTCGATTTGTTCATTTTATACATGTGCTAATTTCTATACTACCATAATTGTCTGATAATTTCTTTTTATGTTATTTGATGCCTTAGTGTGTGTTGTATGTATATTGTGGGTAAGTTTCATAAAATTCTACGTAACTTTTCCAGTAATCATGATTTTTGTGATTTTTCCTTAATTTATGATAACCAGTGTAGATGCCTTAGAGAGCATAACTATCGGTGACGTTCAATAACAATGTTAATTTAATATTCTATGAAATACCACCCACTTTTAAAAACGGTTGCCATGCCAAGTTTTATTGCATCTACTCTCGAACTATACAATGTATTGCTAAGATTGTTGCGAGTAAGCGGAACTCAGTTGTAAATGTTACAGATTTGAAAGAAACGTGTTTGCTTTGGTTTGGTTTCTCTGATTATGACAAAGAACTCGAGGGCTATCTTCTTAAGGAAGGGACGCCTTCATGGAGGAATTTCTAAGAGAAACTAGCTCGTATCAAAATTCGTATGTTACGCATGGGAAAAGCCATGAAAACACCTATGCAGTCAGCCCGTTCGCCTGGAATCGAACCCAGGTCCGAACTACCATTGCTCAGAGTTTTTGGAAGTGTGGTTGGATCATGGAAAAATTCCAGTTTCATTTCGCAAAAATTAACTTTTATACTCGGATATTTTTTTTATATTTTTCGTAATTTCCAATATTTAAAATAAGTCACAATAATTTGTTTTCAGATAAGTAGCCTTGATCGAAATATTTTCTTTCGAAAGAGCTTTCCTCCACGTGTTTATTTTTTATAACATTTTCAACAGAAGGTTCATTTAAAATTCTTCAGATGATTTAATGTCATCGTATGGAAATACAGATGGAATATAAATCCCGAAATTAATTCATTAACCAGTCTTTTGTGGACCGAGCTCCCTAAAATGTGTATGTAGAAAAAATGATTGATGAATGCATTTCTCAGACCTTACCGCCCACCCCCCAAAGGCCTTATGACCTAAAGGCCTTTACCATTTACAGATCAGTAACAAAAAAAAGAGTTTCAAATAAATTAAATTTATAAAACGGTCAGTAATATTTTTTCAATTTAGCACTCATTTTAGCAATTGCAGGGTGTAAGTAAGTGATGGGATTCAATTGGCAATGGTTGTTAAAATTAAATTGTAATCTCCTTTAAGCAGTTTACCTCTACTTACTTTGTAAAGCTAATTATTGCTCATTTAGGCAGCACAAGCCAATTGTTAAATTATTTGAATTTTATTAGTAGTGGGAGGATATATGAATAGTTTGATATGAATTTAAACTACTCTTGTAAGAAGTAGCAGATTCTCCAGTAATGTATTGTACTTTTCTAAGAACATTTCTAAGACTGAATATTTTGCCATATTTTAAAGCTGGCATACACTTTTATCCAAGAAATAGTAATACCAACCAAATTTCATATTAACATGCAGCTAACTAAAAGAGTGAAGAAAATGCAAATGACATTCTGAGGTATAATAAAGGTATAGCAGCAATAATTATTAATTATATTAATAATCATTGCTGAGAACATGTGCATTTATAAATGCATGCATCGTAATTTTTGAAGAAAATGTATTATCTTTATGCAATTTTAATATAAATCAAAAAGCACTAGTAAAGCCCAAAATAATAAATAAAAGTATAAGGAAAATGGTAATAAAAAATGAATGCTAACATTAATGCTAAGTATCATGATTGAAGCAAGCACATTTAAAAATTATTCGGTGATAAGTTTTTGAAAATGTCAAACCTGCGCTTGTGTATAATTAAAACCTGACTATTTTTTTATTATGCGAGAGTCTGTAGCAAAATTACTTTCTACCTCTCTAGCGGATTTCTTAAGGAAACGACGTGAGAAATAATAAATAAAAAGGAAAAGCGACAAAACATATTTTTTATTGATACATGATTCGTATTCTTATCCAGTTTAGTTTCTAGACGATTCAAACACGGCAGTCAGTAAGCTGATGAGATAAAACGGTTGGTTAAGGCCGCTGAATATTAGTAGTTACAGTGGTTTTGAATTCGAACCCAGGCGAACGGACTAGCTGCATTGTTCGCGTTCGTGGTTTTTTCATGTCTAATGTGAATACAAGCCGATTTACTTCAGGAATCCTTCATGAAGGCATCCCTCTTCTAAGGCAGACAGCTAGTGTGGTTTCGCCATATTCGAATAACCTAATTTAATCTTTAGGAAAGGATGTCTTGAAAACGAATGTAAGGAATTTTCTTCTTCCTACCGCCGTGTAATTGGAAGCACATCCATCTAATAGTCGGTAGATCCAGAATTCGAATCGTGGAGAGAGCACTGTTGATTTTTCAGGCTTTCTTCTCCGAAAAAAAAATTCAATGACTCTGCAAGTATCGGCGGAACTAAAATGTAGCGGACAATGATTCTTCACCGCCAGGATTTGCCTACAGGATCTGTTTCTGCCTAGTTGCCCTTTAAGAGGGGCAGAATGTAAGGATTTCTTTACTTCATCATTGTATGCTTTCGTAGCATAATTGGAAGCAGTCCGGCTAGATATCCGGAGGTCTGTAGTTCGAATACCGACAATGGCATTGCTGATTATCATGTTTCCTACTTTAAAATAAGCTTAATAATTATTCAGCTAAAGTATTGATTTTCAGCTTTTCTGCCTCACTGTGGCCAGGTAAATTCTTTTTTATAAGACAACGGCCCGGTCTCAATAAACTTATTCATAACTGCGGTTCCTATGCAACGTTCAGATTGTATGTTTCCATCCCTAAGTTACACTTTTCATGCTTTGGAAATATTATGCATGTTTATCCCCTTGCCCGCAAAATGATTTCATCCCTTTTTGCTAGACAAAAAATGAAATTCATAAATTTGATTATGTAAAGGAAATCTCTGAACTCACCAATTTTTTAATAACGTTTTTCGAGCAGAACATCACTTATAAAGACCCACTTTTAACAATACGGGATGCAGAAAATTTCTAATTTTTAAAAATATTCTTATAAGAAACTTCACCACATTCTAAAAACTCACATTCTTTCTTATAAGAAACATTTTCAATACTCGATAGAGTATTGAAAATGCTATCTGCTTGTTTATACGATCTGACTTTTTTTTGTACCTTTGTAAGTTTTTGATTTTATCGAAACAAAAATCGCTAAAATATGTCAGATTCTGATTCAAAATTTTAATCATCAGGCCTTATTCTGAAAAATAAGAAAATCTGCAATATCTACAAATAATATTTTTGAAAAGAGGAGAAGAAACTTCCAATAGACAGTACCAGTCCCATAGATTGTACTTATTGTAAGTTGGGTCAAAAGCATTTTACCATTTCTCGCGAAGGCTAGTTCGTTTAAAATCAGCATAATCTTATAAAGGGAATAAATCAAATGAAACTGAACACTAAGGTAACAGTAAATTATCCGATTATTTTTGCGAATCTTGATAAGCTTGACAAATACGATATTGCTGCAGTTCGTGAATTAGGACTAAAGTATCATGGTGTGAAGCACAGTTTAAGTGGGGAAATATAAAGGTTGTTTCATTTTTTTTTAATCAAACGGCGGTCACTTTTTTTTCAGCACTCCTAAGGTCAGAAGTGGTGGCCATTTTATTATGAAGGCATCTAATAGGTGGCCATCGTTACCATCTATGAGATAACAGATAAATTACATCCATGCCTCCTTCGGGATTCGAACCCGGGCCCTTCGGTAACAATACACCGTCTGGGCGGCTGGGTGTTTCATATTGAATGGGACAAAAAGAATAACATAATACAAATTCAGCAATTTATTTATTAAGCCGAAACAAATTAATTCTAAAACTACAATTATACAAGTTTTATCTGGCAACAGCGGAAGGTCTTTCGGTTTACAAAATCGCCGCTAGAGCCACTGTTAATCAAAATGGCGCCATCCATGCAGGATTAAATGTACTGTGTTTTGGAAAACGCCAAAAAATCACCGTTTATCGTCGTTCAAAGATAAATTTGCAAGAAATTTACTAAAGAATCACCGCATCATCACAATATCTAATGGTGGGCTGCTTGTGTAGGAAAACCAGCCGAGGACGAACAGTAGTCTGAAAGTTGTTGAAAAAATTCGTGAAGCGTTTTTACGACATCCCAAAAAATGCACGCGTAGTGCAAGTTCTGAACTCGGTGTGCCTGATGTAACGGTGTGGCGTGTATTATGGAAACGTCTACAATTCCGGCCTTAGACCTTTTAGATGGGGTAGGCATTAAAACCTTCCGACAAAGGGTTAAAGCTTTCTGAGAGAATTTACAAGATAAGCTGAAGGTAGACGGTTTCACGAAAAAACTTATGTTTACGGATGGAGCCACTTTTCACATTCTGACAAAGTTAATGACCATAATTTACGATTTTGAGGTATGGGAAATTCACATGGTGTTATGGAACAGGAGCGTGATTCTCCAAAGGTGAAAGTTTCTGCCCCATTTCCAACAGTTGTATTTTTGGTCCTTTTTTCTTCGTGGAAAAATCGATTAACGGGTGCATTTACAAAGATATGCTATCAGAGGGATTGCTCGCTCAGTGGAGGAACCGGTTCCAGACTTCATTCTACAGCAACATGGTGCTCCACCACATTGGCATAAAAACGTACGCCAGTTCCATGGCTGAACCTACTCCATCGCCTACTCCATCGCTAGTAGTAACCGCAGGTACTCAGTAGGCGGAAGTGACGTCACAGAAAAGGGGCGTGGCCTCCGCCATCTTGGATTTCTCCGGAAGTGACGACACCAGCGCCATCTTGTATCACGTGATGGAATGACTTCATCAAAGTTTCATTTTCATTCTGTGGCAACGATTTTTTCAAAGTTTTTATTTTTTTGTGGCAACGACACTATTTTTTAGGTTTGTGGCAACGAGCTCTTGAACCGCGTGTTTGGAATGACATCATCCATTTCTTGTTGGGACATGTTATCTTACAAAATGGCGTCTGCCGTATCACACCTTTGTATGCCTCCGCTCAGGTGTATGGATACTTTTCTGTCGACCAATCAGATGCTTTGAAATATGACCTCACTGCTTCTTAACCAATCACCGTTCAGATGAAATAAAGAGTTCCTACCTGATATAAGGCTAGCCCGAGAAACGTTGCTCATTTCTTTCCTGGCTGTCGCCCTGAGTGTACCTGCTTTTGCTTCGACCACCGTCTATCATTCTTCACTGTCTTGAATAAATCAGCTACAAAACCACAAAGAAGTAAGTAATGTTTTGAAAATATACTGTTTTTTTAGATTTTTAATCTTTTTAAATAATTGGAATGTGTGCTTAATCTGCCTTTATTTTTTTTCAGATGGAAAACCTATTTGAGAAAGAATCTATGTCTTTTAATGATAAAGTGTTGAG
>KL815907.1:0-19793 GCA_000611955.2 Stegodyphus mimosarum
GGTATCAGAAAATGTTAACGATAAAAATCGCGATAAGCCTTCTCCGTTTAACATAGGAGAATTTACAGTTGACCTTTGTGTCGTCAGTTAAAAGCTATGAGGCGAATTTTGAAAGCGTAACTTACCCCCCTCTTTGTTTCTTTCTTAGGTGTGTCCCACTTGTGGTAAAGGGTTTACGGTAAAACGGAGCTTGATTCGTCACCTTAAAACTCATTCAGGGCAAAAGTCCTTCCATTGTGATATGTGTGAAAAGTCATTCAGTCGCGGCAGTGATTTGAATAGACATAAGAAAATCCATGAAAGTGCTTCCTTCGAGTGCGCTACGTGTCAAATAAAATTTACACGTGCTGATAATTTAAAGCATCATGAATTATCACATTTAAAATCTTTTACTTGCCAAGAGTGTTCGGAGGTATTTTCAAGTAAGAGTGACTTAAGCAGTCATAGGAAAATACATGAAGTTGCTTTTAAATGTAGTACCTGCCAGATGAGTTTTAACCATCTTAACAATTTAAGACGTCACGAATTGTCTCATTTGAGATCTTTTACTTGCCAAGAATGCTCTCAAACATTCACTAGAAACAGTGATTTGTTACACCATATTCGTGTAGAACACAGTGTGACACGAACCCAAGAAAAGCGCCATAATACGGATCCATCTGTCAGCGCTTCAAAGAGGGTGAAAACCACCCGTGTTCGAGACATTTTCTCGTCCGAGACTGTCTTCCCCAATGCGGAGCACAGCCAAGATGTAGCTATATTTTTTGGGTACCTGAGACCCATTTTGACTGAAAAATTGCAGCAACAGAATTTAACTGTCCATCGCAGCTTAAAATGGTATGGCGTCATTAATGTTTTGATGAGCCGGGATAATGGGGAGGGTGAGAAAGAATACGCTAGCCCCTACTTTCGAAGCAAATGTGCCCGCCTACTCAATATGCATGATGTGGAGCCTCAAGTCGAAGAGGCCTTTGACAAAATTAAAAATAATTTTGAAGAATTTTTGAAAAATGGATCAGGGTGGGTCTTGGAAAAAATTAAAAAACTGGAATTAAATGTCGCCCGCTATGAAAAGAAAAAATTAAAAATTGGAATTAAATGTGGCTCGCTATGAAGTGTTTCCTGGCAGCAGTTATATCCCTCTGCCTAAGAAATTGGCCGATAAAAAGGCCATACTTAATATTCAAAATTATGAGGATGATAAATGTTTTGTGTGGTGTTTAATCGCCCACAAAATGAATATTTCTTGGCAAAATACTCCTCACCGCCTTTCTCACTACAAACCTCACGAATCAAGCATCCAGTTGGGGAACGTCACCTGCCCTGTTCCTGTGCATAAAATTGCAACTATAGAAAAATTAAATAAGTTACGAATCAACGTGTTCGGATATGAAGACGAAGAAGTGTTCCCCCAGCACGTATCTAAACATACGAATGAGGACTGTATTAATCTGTTGCTGATCAGCGAAGAAGATAGGCAACATTACTGCCTAATTCGGAACATGTCGCGTCTCCTAGGAAATGTCAGTAAACATGATGGTGCTTATCATATCTGCTATCGCTGCCTTCACCGCTTTGTAAAAGAAGAGACTTTGAAGGAGCATCTTCAATATTGTACCGAGAACTCTATTCAGCACATAAAAATGCCGGAAGAAGGAGAAAATATACTTTCCTTCACAAACATTCAGTTTCAACATCGCGTGCCCTTTATTGTGTATGCAGACTTTAAATCTCTGATTGTGCCGATGGACAGTGCGCAGCAGTGTGAAAATATTTCCTTTATTAACAAAATTGCGCAACATCAGCCATGTGGGTATGCCTATGTACTGATTGGACCTAACAGTACGGTTATGAAACCCGTAACAGTGTACAGAGGCGAAAATGCCGCCGAACATTTCGTACAATCCCTCATTCAAGTGAAAAAAAAACTGGTCGGGCAGCTGACGCACGTCGCTCCCATGATTTTCACTGAAAAAAACGAACAAAACTTTCTCTCAGCGACTCATTGTTACATTTGTAAAAACGCGTTGGGGAAAGATAAAGTGAGAGATCACTGTCATATTACAGGGCAATACCGAGGGGCTCTGCACTCAGTTTGCAATTTACAATACAAACTGAAAAAGTGCATCCCTGTGATTTTTCATAATTTAAAAAATTACGATGCCCATCACATCCTTCAAGGACTGAAAACGGTGAAAGATCATGAAGTAAAAGTAATCGCAACGAATATGGAAAAATATATTTCCTTTTCGTTAGCCAATAGGGAGGATAAAGTAAGTCTACAGTTTGTAGACAGTTTCCAATTTTTGAATACCTCCTTGGAAAAACTTGTAAATAATATGAAGGAGGAAAATTTTCATATTTTAACAAAACATTTTGGAAAGGAGGAATGTGAACTGTTATGCCGCAAGGGCGTGTATCCTTACGAGTACATGTCATCCTTCAAAAAATTTGAAGAAACATGCTTACCACCACAAGAAGCATTTTACAGCGTTCTCGGGGAGGAACATATTTCTAATGAAGATTACTCTCATGCAATAAAGGTATGGGAGATTTTTAAACTCCATACTTTAGGAAATTATCACGATTTGTATGTCAAGTCCGATGTTCTGCTTTTAGCAGACGTATTTGAAAATTTTCGAAATTTGTGCATGAAAAATTATGAGTTGGACTGTGGTCACGTTATGACGTCACCGGGGCTAGCGTGGCAGGCATGTTTAAAAATGACTGGCATTGAATTAGAGCTTCTGACAGATCTGGATATGCACCTGTTCATCGAAAGAGGTATTCGTGGAGGTATTTCCATGATATCTCACCGATGGGCAGAAGCAAATAATAAATACCTACCCCATTATGATCCAAGCAAGCCATCTAGTTACATTATATATCTGGATGCAAATAATTTATATGGATGGGCCATGTCTCAACCCTTGCCTTACGGAGGATTTCAGTGGGTCTCACCCTCTGCCATTGATATCGAAGCCATTTTGTCATCCTCTGAAGATGGAGCTGTCGGCTATATTTTAGAAGTGGATCTGGAATATCCTCAGGAACTGCATGACCTGCACAATGAGTATCCACTAGCGCCTGAAAAATGTTGCATCACCACTGAAGAATTATCCCCCTATTCACTCTCTTTATTACAGAAGGAAGGGCGAACAAATCCAGGAAATATTCAAAAATTAGTGCCTAATTTGAAAAAGAAGCAAAATTATGTGCTTCATTATAGAAATTTGAAATATTATTTGGAAAAAGGTTTAAAATTAACCAAGGTGCACAAAATCTTAAAATTTTTACAGAAACCCTGGCTGTCTCCATATATTCAGTTTAATACTGAAGAAAGAAAAAAGGTGAATACTACATTTGAAAAAAATTTCTTCAAATTGATGAATAATTCGGTGTATGGCAAAACAATGGAAAATGTTCGAAATAGGGTGGATATTCAAATTGTGAATAATGTAAGAAAGGCACAAAGACTCGTCGCGGCTCCATCTTTCAAGGAATTTAGAATCTTTGATGATGACTTAGTAGGCATTCAACGAGTGAAAAATGTCATTACATTGAATCGCCCTATTTATGTGGGATTTGCTATTCTGGAACTGAGCAAGTTGCACATGTATGAATTTCACTATGATCATATGAAGCGGAACTATGGATCTAGAGCTCAACTCCTTTTCACTGATACAGATTCATTGACTTATTCTGTGCAAACAGAGGACATTTATAAGGATATGAGTCTGCATTTAGATTTATATGATACGTCCGAGTATCCAAAAGAACACCCCCTCTACAGCGAGAAGAACAAGAAACGAATTGGCTGCTTTAAAGACGAATTGAATGGAGCACCTGTCTACGAGTTCGTCGGACTAAAAGCTAAAATGTATTCTTTGCTGACTCCCTGTGGAGAGAAGAAAACGGCGAAAGGGGTGAGCAGAACGGTGTTAAGGAAACATATCCGTCATCTCAACTACAAAGACTGTCTGTTCAATGAGACACGATCACGAGATATGCAACGTAGAATTGCTAGTGAGAGTCATAGACTATTCACCGTTGAAGTGAACAAGGTGTCTTTATCGCCTTATGATGATAAGCGTTATCTGATAGATAGCGTCAACAGCTACGCATATGGGCATTATGCCATTTAATTTTTTTATGTATTTAATCTTTTAATTTTCTTCTTCATAAATTGAGATTATTTAGCGTAGATCACGTAAAGTTTAATGATATTTAGCATATTTAACTTGTATATATTAAATTTAACATATTTTGATGATTTTGCTTAATTTTTACTTTTGCATTTAATGTTATTTTGTATATTTAATTTGTATATAATTATTTTTCTTAATTTAACGCATTCATTATCTAATTATTTTTCTTAATTTAACGTATTTATTCATTTAGTTTTTTTACATTGAATGGAGTTCTGTGTATACAATCTTTTTTAATTTCATGTTTAATGATATAGTAAATTACATTTAGTTTATAATTTTTTTTCTTAATTTCTTTCATTTTAAGTTTGTATGTAATTATTTTTTTTTCATATACTTAACACTATAGATATTTTAGTATAGTGTTACTTTTCGGCCTCTTGAAAAACTTATGGAAAGCTTACATAAAGCTATGCATAAGTTTTTCTGTTCTAAATTTTCGGGATTGTCGAGGTGCAATTAACTGCACCGGGTGGTGGTGGGGACAATCCTAAAAAAATATAATTTATTCATTTTCTTGCTCATAAGTGACTAGAGATCATGGGGTAGTGCTCTAAAGCAACCAATCATAGTACTACCCTGTGAACTCCTTTTGTTCCAGGTTCGAATCCCGATTTTATCAACTAAAACAAACTGCGCCTCCTGACTTGCACCGCTTCAATCCGCCTCCCAACTTGCACCGCCTCCCGACTTGCACCGCCTCACCTGCTTCCGGGCTTGCACTGCGCACCGCCTAATTACCTCTGTTAGAAACCAGGTGTCGCCGCCATCTGTCACCTGTCATCTGTGAAATTGAAAGTATAGATGTATTACAAATTATCGCTAAATAAAGAGTTTTCCACCCATTATTGGCTGGCTATGCCTGTGTCTTTGTTTATTCTCCTGTTGATCAGAGGTAGTAGGGGAAAGATTGTTGGAATTTATTGTGATTGCAAACTGAGATTTAAAGACCATAAAAGTAAGTCCTGACTTGCTTGATGATGATGATCTACGCCATTTCGTAACGTGGCGTCTCGGAAGTTTTGAGGTACGGTGGGTATTTTGAAATGGCGCATCTTCGTGGCTACCGCCGAACGTCCGACGGATGCCCGGCGTATTTCAGAGCGTCTGAGATTCCATGCGGAGCCTACTTTACGAAACTTCGGGCAACTTCATTGTCAGGAAAGTCATGTCTTTATTTTAAGCTTATGGTCTTTAAATGTGAATTACCGATCATGATGTATTTATATTTTCTATCCTAATAACTTTGCCTGTCGACGGTTTTCTTGCGACAGCCTTTAACAACTCTCCTATCTCGTTAGGATTGCATTTCCGACCCTGCATTGCTATGGGATTCCGAGCCGTCTAGGTGTACCCTCCCCTTCCTAGACGTTTGTTCCTCTAGTTTTGAATCGCCCTGTATAAAACAGAACTATGATATAGGAAACTCAAGATATGTGATAAAAATTTGCACATCATTACGCTAAAATATTATAATAGCGCAAAGAGAGGTTAGGTTAGATTAGGTTATTCAATTATGGCAAAGCACACCAGGGCTATCTGCCTAAAGGGAGGGATGCCTTCGTGGAGGACTTTCTAAGGGAAACTGGCTCGTATACACGTTACACATGGGGAAAACCACGAAAAAGCCCATGCAGCCAGCCCGTTCGCGGGATTCGAACTCGAACCGAACTACCAGTGTTCAGCGTCTTTACCGCTAGGCCGCTGGTGGGCAGCGCAAAGAAAGACAAGAAAATAACCTACAAACAGATAAATAACACAGACTGTTTAGTATAAAATGTTCAGTAATTAGACTGAGAAAGCGATACATTTTGACACGATTCTTGGTGGAAGGAGATAATATCTATTAAATGTAATGATAATAATTAATGGGAGTATTGTTTCATTAGCTCAGAAAATAGCATAATTTATGAATGCAACATAAAAATAAAATCGAACTACGATTGCTGTTTTGCGCACAGTTTTTTAAAGATGATCTCCTTCTCATAAAACATGTAATTACTTAAAAATCACAGTAAATGAGTTAATAATAAATTACTTACAACTAAAAAAGTTCTAAAAGAGGTTTAAATACCGGGCTTTCATCCTGTAAGAAATAAGAAAAGTCTACAAAACGGCTATAGTAACACAAATCTAGCAACTGTCAGCTAAATCTATCAGCTACTGATAGATTTAGGTTATTCGTTACTTAAAAATAATGAAATAAAAATAAATAGATTAAAAAAACTCAAGACAAAAAGTTAGAAAATGTGGGGAAAATTTCGACGTAGGCATCCCTTCCCTTAGGCAAATAGCCTTCGCGTGCTTTGTGAAAATTTAAATAATCCAATCAGTATTAAGTAATACCAGTGACCAAGTGGTTAAAACCACTGCATAGTGGTAGTTGGACCTGCTTTGGGATCGAACCCAGGCGAATGGGTTAACTGCATGGTTCGTTTTCTCGGTTTTTCCAGGTGTGCAACGTGAATATGAGCCAATGTCCCTTAGAAAGTCCTCCACAAAGGCTCCTCTTAGGCAGTGCTATATGCAAATAACCTCAATCCAATCAGTAGAAAACTATTAAATCAGAGGTGTACTTAGTACTTCTGGTGGAAGCATTGTTTGTCGCTGCTTACAGTTTACACATTACTCATAGAGGGTGTCCAAATCACTTTGCTTTTTATCAAGCAACAGCACTGTTATCTGCTTCTTCTAGTTTTATTGATTCTAAGAATTTTCAAAACACATTGGGAAGTTTTTAAAGCAACCTCTACCAATATATCCTATTATTTAGTTCACTTACGGTGATTGCCTCTATGGGCAGAAGTTTGCCATCGATTTCCTGATAAGCTGTCGAATTCAGATTTTGTACGCACACTGCTTGGATGACAATGTAATGTGGTGAAACAAATTTTTCAAAATACGATTTAGATTTTTTTTAAATTTAATATTCAAAGACTTTTTTCCTCCATTTATTGAACAAAGTAAAAATCTCAGGTGTTGATTGTTTCTCCCATCGGACAGAGCGAAAAAAACCTTTGAAATGAAATTTGTATGAAATTTTAAAAATCATTTCTGATTTTTTTTTGGTGGTCAAAAATCGCTTGATTTTTTCCGACTATTTGACGTTTATGATTTTAAATTTCCAGCATCTAAAAGTGCATCAGTTGCAAAATTTTGAACTTTTCACAGATTAGAAACTCTTTGCCCTGTCTTAAAACAAGAATGATAAAAAAATAGAACTGGCCAATTTTTCTACGTTTTGAAAAAATATGCTACCATGCATTAAAACAGAAGGGCTTCTTCCTTCGGCACCGCTGGGAAACATAGTTTCGAGGTTAAGATGTTGCTGTGCCATAATGAAATCTAATTAAATTTTTCCATGTCATGAAATTACGGGTTCATATGTAATTTTCTCAATATCTCATTTTTTTCATTTTAAGAGTGAATTTTCTTAATCTTATTCTAATATGTAGTACTGCATTCCTTTATGGGACTTTAACCATTCCAAAATGTGTCCGTTTTAAAAATTTGAAATTTTCATAGGTTCTGAATGAAACTTCTCCCGCTCTTTTAAAAAAATGGTAACAAATATTAATAAAGCAACTTTTTAGAATTTTTTGAAGCTACCTTCGTTTGTATTAAACTTATATTTAACTCTATCAAGCTCAAGTCTTGCACAGACACTCATTGTGGATGGCAATACAATGTAGTGAAAAGATTTTTTAAAAAAAATTTGTATTAGATTTTTAAGAATTTAGTGTTGAAACAATTTTTTGCACTTATCTTCGTTTGTTCAACAAACTAAAACTCTCTCAGAATTTCACTGTTTGCACTATTAGATAGAGTAAAAAAATCTTTTAAATGAAGTTTTTATGAGACTAATGTAATTTCTGATCTTTTGGTAGATTTGCTGGGTTTTTCCTCTTCCGACCATTTGACGTAATAGAATTGTTGAAAAAAAAGAGTGATTACTCATTACTCATTGTTGAAAAAAAGATTCTTGAATTGAATTATTTGATTGATAACATGTCATTGAGACTAAAAAGATGAAAATTTAAAAAAAAAAAAAAGAAATTTAAAAAATGAATTTAATTTAATAAATTAATAAAATAATTAATGATCCTTTGAAATCCTTGAGTTTGTAAATCAAAAATTCGTTAAAGTTTTACAAAATATGAAATCGATAATAAAACAAATTCCAAATTTCAAATTTGGGCTTCCAATATACCCATATTCGCGGAAGGATTACGTCATTCAAAATTTGATGACTCTAGGTACCGTTGTTTTATCACAATGCGAGAAACATACATGCATTTACGCAGATTCTTCATTATTTAATGTCCTCAAATATAATACAGGGCAATAATCTTTGGTGGCAACAATTTGAAATGTGAAACGGACATTCAGAGTGATTCGACGCAAAATTGCAAAACAAAAGCAATAGTCCTTCAGGAAAAAAGCCCTTCTGGACTAATAATAGAATAACTAAGAATTAAAATAATTAAATAATTAAATTAAAATTAAACTTCAAGAAAATATAAAGCTTTAAATAAAAATTTAGTAAGTTATTAAATTCATTATAAATAGTTAAATAAAGGAAATAAAATGTCGGACCTCATCTTATTTGGGGATCCGGCTGCACTGAAGTTTCATTCAAAAACTAGAAAATAGCCCAGCCGCCCTCCGGCTGAATTTAAACCCTGAATACATGGTATAACGTATTATTTCAAAGAATGGGAGAAATAGAAGCTATTCTTTTTCCAGCACACCAATGGAATAAAATAAAACCATTAAAGCTTCATTAATGAGAATAAAGAGAATGCTAGAAACAGCGTGAGAGTATGGAAAGAAATTTTAATGAAGAATGTATATTTGAAAATAAAGATAGAAGAGTTCAACGCTTTCTGACCTCGATGCTCTGCTAATATAATTCTACCTGTAAAGCAAAATGCCCCTGAGTAAAAAAATTTCCGCCGAATCCGATCCGATAACAACAGGAGAACAAACGTATGGTCTACAAAAGTGACAATTTTTGTGCACCGTGTTTGGTTCATAGTTCAAGTCTGCAGGAATTCTGTAGTGATAAGTCCCTAGCGATGGGTATGCATAACCAAGGTAACCATTTTTAGTATTTTTGGGAACAATTTATTCTGTCATAAATTCATTGCACTACCCGCAGAATAAGCATTTGACATGTGGATGGGGGCTTTTCTTTCCTTAAAAGTCTTAAACTTCATCAAAGTGTTCCTTGCCTAGAAAAAAGACAGGCATGCATTCGGAATTTATAATAAATTTTAAGGCATATTTTTTTTAAATAAAATTTGTCTACTAAAACTGTGTTTCACTTACATAAAAAAATTGCCGGAGCCCTTTTATTTAGGGCTCTGGTGCGCTCCAGTTGGAATTTCGATTGAGAAGTATCGGAGCCGGGCTCCGGTACAATTTAAGCTCTACTCATGTGTTATAGATACATTGAAATCCAGTTTTGCCTGCAAAATTCTTCATGAAGACAGAAAGATTTCACTCGCTACTTCATAATAAATTAATCTCAAACCATTTCAAATCCTTGTTAAAATATCCAAATCTTTGTGCACATTGTTCATAGCTGTATGTATCAGAACTGTTCCTTTGTGGCTGTAGATTGGTGATCGACACGTTAATCTACTTGTTCCTTTATAAAGTTCCTTATAAAGTTCTTTTTTATTCCTTTATGAGTTTCTTTATAAAGTTTTACATATCTTTCATCTAATTGCTGTCTCCATATTCGATCCACGGTTGTTTGGCAGCGATGCTAAAAATAATCCACTTTACAAATCCCTATAATAAATTCATGATAGAAAACAAAGTTATTTAACAAAAATATTCTTATCAATGTTTCAGTGTTTCGTAGACGTTTTGTCTCTTTATTCTCATAGATAAAACATTGCGCAGAAATTGTTTTCGTGGTCATAAAGAAGTCATAAAAGTTAAGGCAACATACACCCTAGATTTCTTTTTTCATATTTTCTCCCGGATTCTGTGAGTGACTGACAACTGCAATAATTTTCTTAACATCGTTACGCAGATGTGCCATGCAATTTGCGCAAAATTTCATAGAGTAGCATATGCTCTTCGAATAATCTACATGAAAAATTAATAAATCTAGCAGATTTGACTACTAGTTTTAGATTATTACCTCTGCCGATTTCAGAATTAAAAACAAAAGTTTCCACTAGGGATTTTTCAGGGGACTGAAAATCATTTAAAGTTATTCATTACAATTTTGTGATTGCTTTTCGATAAATTTAATGCCAAGATTTTACTGCTTGTCCGTTACAAGGGGTTAGTTTCAGGTAAGATTAGTGGCAAAAAAATTCTTAAATAGAAATGTAAGGATAAAATAGTTTTTCAAGAATAAATCTCCATTGATATGTTAATTTCTACAGAAATCAATTGAAAAGTTCAATTCTTAAGCTATAGAAAATTGCTATTGGATATGGAACAAAACGCAAATTGCTGATGACGTAATAATATACTTTGTTTGAAAAACTGGAGTAAATCTTTACTGCATTTTATGGCATAGTTGAACTTCTTCGAAGAGCAGCAGCACTTATAAAATTAAATAATCATTTTCATTTCACTGTAGCTAGTTGACACAGAAACAGCAATGTTGTTGCGAAAATTAAGGAAAATATTCTGAAAAAATAAAAGAGAAACATTCAGACAGACAATAGCGTCCTCGCGAAGCGACTGTTAACTGCTCCGAAACTTTATGCAAAGAGAAAAGCCAGCCCTTTTTGTTTCTTCCTCACAGGCAGAAATGGACTGTCATTTAAAGCATGATAACTGGAAATGAGCTTAAATTTGTATAATATTAAAAGTGGCTAATTATGCATTTAGAGCAAAGTACTGGACACAACTGGTTTATTTGTTAACAAAGACTTATATTAACAATATACATGAAGGAAACCAGAAAAATATATGTGGCCGTTCCTTTTCCTATAAGGAAGTGAACCTAGCCAGAGCCTATGAGTAATAAGACAGTTTAACTTCACGGGTGTTTGACAACTAATGAGTATACAAGTAACTCGAACCATTTATTTACTGCAAGACAATCCTATTTGATCCCCTTTCAATCAAGTAACATGCATGATTTCCATTGTATAATAAATTACTGTTATGCTTAGAAGTGGAACAAATCATGAAATTTCTTCAAACCTCTCAGGCTGATACTCGAAAATGTGCAATTTGAGTTTCGAAAATATATGCAATATGGCGACAATTTTTAAACATATCAATCATAATGAAATTGCTTATTAACCATGTTGTTATTGTTGCCACGATAGAACTGTGTTCCTTTTTACCTAAAGCGATGTTATTTGCTTTGCTATTTAGGTCGATCGATAAAGTCGTAGTTCAGACCGGGGTTCGAAAACCAAACCAAAGCTTACCATTTATGCGAGTTAGAACATTTAAAAAATCAATGTTTTTCTGGATAATGACGAAGACACATCTTATGAATGTTGTAACTATTCCAGGAGTCATAATCTTTTATTAAAATGAAAGCTGCTGCAACCAATCTAGCATAAAGAGGAATTACTTTTCATTGCAAAAGTTTTTCTTTTCTTACAACAGTTTTATTTCAGCGACACATATTTGTTAATCTTTGCTTTCATTGAAGTTTTGGAAGAATTACTCCTTTAAATGTCACCTTTCGTGCACAAGTACGTCCAGACCAAGCAGAAATACTTTCGTTATATGCTTAAAATGATTTTTTTGTATATGTGTGTGCGTTAGAACTCTGTAACCACTTGTCTTTTACTGTTAAATTCATTTTTAAAACTTTTTAACCTCCATGTAACTAAATGCCTTCTGTTTTTGAAATTTCTTCTGTGGGAAACCACAAATAGATCCTTCAACAACTTTTAAATTTAATGCTTCTACTTTTTAAATTTCACACATTTTAGTCTTAAGCCATTAAAACACCTCTATAAGATATATTGTTTATGATTCACGAGATTTAAATTAAAAATCACGAGCATACACGCATTGAACTACCAATTTTTAATAACAGTGATGGCGGGTCAAATCATTGAGAAAAGGAATGGGCTGCGTTGAATTCATTTGAACACTAGTTCTCTTATAGGTTAAAAATTAGGCTCACAGGAAATGAAAGTATATTATAAAAGTTTAGAAGTGTGATAAGTAATTTAAAGAGTGCTGTATGAAAACTATCGACACAGGCCTATATGATAAATTACAACATGTTGTAAAAAGATAAAGTAATGTTTTGGAAATGATTAAATTCTGTTTTCCATAAGAATAAATTTATTTTTGTAATTCGAATTGAAAATTTATCTCTTTCATTTTTTCAAGACCCAAAATATCTTAGTTTGGCATGGAAATTAGATATTTCTGCTAGTTTGACAGGGAAACTGGTTATTTCTGTAGCTGCTTTAATATGCATTTAATGATCTCAGTCACATTTACGGAATGCTCATTTAAATTTATGTTTTCAGAAGTGTTCGTGACGTTCAGAAATGATTATCTATGAACTGTCGTTGCCATGACAGAATTGTAATGAGGATGTGTGCGTTGTTACTTCACTCTTTGATGCGCTTTGAGTACAAATCACAGCAAAATTTTCTGCTTTCTAACTGTTACTAAAATTTATTTTTAACGTCAATATTGCATTCTATCAGTAACCTGTATTTTGTGCCCAGCAATATGTTACTGCCGTTTTAATTCAGCACTTTATAATTCTTTTCAGTAACCCAGGATTTAAAAAGGTCCTTGAATCGAGCATTTAATATTCACAACAACAGATCAGCAGTTGGTAAACTAAACACACTCAGAAATAGAGCATTTCTTGGTAAAATAGAGAAAATCTCAAGACACTGCGTGAGAAGAAACCGTCATGAATAACATTATGTTTAAAATGACCAGAATTTATAGCAGATAACAAGGATAATGCTTAGAGTCAGCAGTTATCAAGCAAAATAATCCCCGAGTTACTGGTAAGTTTATCATAGAATAGGAAGGCTTGTTTTCGTTTAGCAAGAAGTGTAAATCTGAGCGATTGTTTCAGGTACTCAGATCGAGTATTAATATAAACTAATTTTGGTCAACAAAAACTTTGTTAAAATATAGAAACTGCAATTAGTAAATAATATTCAACATTGTAACTTTGGAGATTTCCTTGCTGTGGTGCTATATAATTCTGTTTGGTTCACCTCCGTGGTCGAAAGCCATCTTAGCGGCACACTCACTAACTAGTGGTACTTGAGAAAGTAGCCGAAAAAGTTTTCAAAAGTTCACATGCGCTATTAGTGTACTAGAAGCTGCTATCAAAAATATGGCGTGAAACAGAGTTCTATAAATCATTGACCTTTATCACCAAGCTAAAAATAAGATTTGCCATTATAAATTTTAGAAAGATAAAAATAAAGCCTACGCTTCTTATCTCAGAAACAGTGAAATAAATTTTCAGACATACTTTCTTATTTGTTTTTAAGTTCCGAAGGTGCTTTTATATGGAATGGCCTCGCCTATAATCATTATTTATCTTTGATAAGATCGGATATTAAATTTTTTATAAATCATAGTGGATCATAGCGGATATCAGATAGTTCATGTCACAATGCCATTGACATTCGGCTTATTAGAATTTCAACTTACGAAAGCTAATCTAAAAGGGCTGGGGGAAAACACACTAAACTAGTGTTTAATTTATTTTACTTATCAAGAGCTCTGGAAAGTAATATACTAAAAGAAAGATGAAAGCTTCAATTTTTCCCAGTAAAGAATGAATACAAATTCCGCACTTCACAACATCAGCATAGCAAAAATTAAAGTGCTTTAAAAAGCAGAATTTCTCTTAATAGATTAATATCCTTGATGTGTAATTCATTTTAAAATTGGTATTGCTCTTTTGTTTATTTAATAGAAATACGTTTATTCTGAAATCTATATCGAAAATAAAAGAAACTGAACACCGTACTTAGCCGTTGCCTGAATATAAACGAAATACTTGTATGGAAATTCGTAATTATTGACTTTAAAAACGTCCTTCATAGCATGTTTAATTTATTCTCCGAATTTTAATCCATCTGCAATTTCTTAACGAACTGAGTGATTTAGATATGTCTTCAAAGCGATATTTAAAGCTTGGAGTTTTCGCCGATTTCAAATTCGCCTATTGTGTTTTTCTTGGGGCTTTTTTTTAAAAAAAAGATCAATTATGCCTCGTAGTAAACAGCGATCATCGTTTGATCAAGTATCCGAGTTCGACAGAGGAAGGATAGTGGCCTACCGAGAGTGTGGATTATTTTCCAGGGAAATCGGTAGTCTTGTTGGACGAAACCAAACAACTGTAATGCGGATATGTGACCGTTGGATGCAGGAGGGTACGACGAACCGACGTGTTCGATCACATCCACCTCAGTGCACCACTTCACGTGATGAAAGGAACATTGTGCGCATGGCAGTGACGGATCGCTCAGTCCCATCACGAACCAAAGCACAGCACATTCAGTCTGTAACGCATCACCAAGTGTCTGCGTGTACCATTCGACGCCGTTTACAGCAGAGTGGTTTGTCCACAAGAAGTCCATTGCTTCATCTAGCCTTGACGCAGAACCACAGACGCGTCCGCCGCCAATGATGCGATGAAAGAAGGATGTGGGCGGGAAAATGGAATGAAATTGTCTTTACTGATGAGTCACGCTTCTGTCTGCAACCCCACAATGGTCGGACACCTTGGAGAGAGGATGCTGAACAGCTGCGTTATGCAGCGCCACACTGGTCCTACACCGGGTATTATGGAATGGGGCGGTATTGGATATCACTCTCGCACTCCTCTAGTACGCATTGCCGGTTTTTTAAACAGCCAACGCTACATCTCCGAGGTGTTGGAGCCAGTTGTCCTTCCTTACCTTCAGTGCTTGCCCACAGCCATATTTCAACAGGATTATGCGCGACCAGACGTGGTACGCATTGTCCAAGGGTTCTTCGTCAATCGCCAGATTGAATTGCTTCTCTGACCGGCTCGCTCTCTGGAACTTTCGCTGATAGAAAGCATGTGGTCCATGGTTGCTGAACGATTAACCCAGAAAACATCCTAAGCTGCCACACCTGATCAACTTTGGCAATGTGTGGAAGCTGCTTGGTCTGCTGTGCCCCAAGAACACATCCAAAGTCTCTTTGAATTAATGCCGAGGCGTGTGGCAGCGGTGATTTCCAACAATGGCGGCTACTCTGGCTACTGATTCTGGAAGGAACCACACTTCACAGAAGTCTATAAATTTCGTTTGATACTTGGTCAACATGTTATCTACTAAATAAATTTTGTCGTGATATCTCTTGTCTTTCTTGGTGTTGCAATTTGGGTGGCCAGCAGTGTGCAACAGAGATATGGAAAGGGTGTAAAAGAATCTTTTATTAACTCAGACAGCTTGCGCTTACAGAACCAGCCAGCATTTATTTTGTAAATCAAAAGTAAAGAAATAAATTTAATAAAGTAACTTTTAGCTAGCCCAAAGGCTACACAGATAGCGAATACGCAAGCTGGCTCAGACCTAATATTAGCGTGACAAGCCTAATGACGAGAATAAAGCAGTGCCGCAGATAATCTGCTCTTAAGGGAATCAACTGGTAAGTGGTCTTCAAGCAGAATACGCACTGATTCTACTTCCTAAAATCTTCCCTTAAATATTACTGCTTTCTACCCCATTTGAATAGATACGAACTAGAAATCATCATTCTGGCAAAAAAATTCTGGCAGCGAGAAAGAAAAGCTAATTAACATAAAATAACTGGTTAATAAAAATAAGTGAATACTCTACAACCTCAATTCATTATTTTAATTTAAGCGTTTTCATTTTTATGCAGCCTTAATGTAGAAGCATACATTCGTTATGGTGACAAGAAACTTCATTCTTTACCTGATTATATAACATCATGCAGAACAGCTGTAAATAGGAAAAACTCATGCACATATCCAGCAGCATGTTAATTTCTTTTGAATATATATGGTGTCTGTCAGCTACAAAAGAAAACTGTAAACTTAAAATATAAGATATGAACATAGGTCTGATGTTGGATAACAAAATATCACAATTTCTGGTACTTAAGGTCTTACAAAAATTTAAAAATAATAATGAAAAGCAAACACTGTGTGGAAAGTAAAAAGCATAACTGCAGAAACTTAGTGAAAAATTAACATGTATTTATCACCTTGCCCAAGTGTTATGGCCATTATAATCTTTTATGAATCCCATTATATTATTAGGTTTTTCTTACATACGGATTCGTGGATTGGTCAGCGACACAGCATTCAGGCTATCAGGCTACAACGGTGAAGACAGCTTCACGGCAAAGCACCAAAATACAATTCCCGACTCTGCTCGGTCGTCCTCGGAGCTCTACGTACTCTCGAGATTCTCCACGCTACAACTCGCGATGCACTCGGCGATACACTAGAGTACAGCTCTCGACTCGGTTCGGTCGTTCTTGGAGCTCAACACATTCTAAGATGAAACTCGACGATGCAATGAAACTCGACGAAACTTGCGATACACTAAGAGACTCTTTCGATGCATTCGACGACCAACTCGGCTCTACTAAGCGACACTCGTTCACTGACTCGACTAGGCACACACTCTGCGCGTACTAACAGGGTTTATATAGCTTTTGGCTTGCGTTCGAGAACATTCTGGGCCATACTGGTAAGAATTCGTTCCAGAAGGTTCTCTTTCCGTGTATGGCATATCGCCAATTTTGTCGCCAAATATCGCCAAATGGGCTATTTCTCGCCAAATATGACAACCCTGCTTTCCCTTACCATTTTCTGGCAACTCTAAACCTGCTTTGCGGGGAAGCTATCCTACTGCGGCTGGGCATTTCGTAACAATATATAATAATGTATGTACTTGACATTATTAGGTATTGCCAATTAAATTACTATTTAAATTCTTCAGTTAAATGTAGAAAAATGAGAAAAAAATATGAATACTTACTGTATGACATGAATTTTTTATGCGAGCTAATTAATTAATAAACAGAGGCCCAAACATAATGTTTCATATTCCTCACGCTGAAGTCTAATATATCGTCATTAGTTACAGAGACGGAAACTTTGTAGTCTTCACCTTGCAAAACACACGAGTAACATTTTAATAATATAGGAAAATTTCGTATAATAGCCATTAGCTGAACTGAATGAAATGAGTCTATTTTAAATTTATAATTACACATATTTCAAATTCACTTGAATTTTACGGACATGTAATATTTAAATAATTCAAGTTTGGGCTGGGAAATCTTTTTAAAATGCCTTCTTTTCTTTTTGGGGTTTGTTGTAATTACTTAATGGTTACAGGTTTCAGCCATATAATTTCAGAAATAATTGCATTTAAAGACTAATTTTTTAAAACAGGCAGATCGTATTATTTCCTCATAAGAAGGTATTGCTCAAGATTTATTCATATATTTATTACAGACACACACACAATCAAATACTAATTAAATCCTTAAAAATTTTCATTATTAAGAGGAAAACATTTAAAACGTCCAACTGAGTAGGATTATTTTACTTTAAAATATACCACTGTTGCATTATTTCTCAAATTCCTTACCAAAGCATGACTTAAGTAAACTCAAGTATTATTTGGGATCGGGGGTTAGTGATGTGGGTGTTTTGAATGTTCAGGGTTTTGCGGAGAAGTACTATTGAGTGGTAAAAAAGGCTTACTAAAATCAAATGCAGTAATTCAATTATGCAATGTAGACATAGATATACACATATAATGAATATGTACAAAAAACAACTATTGTATGAAATGCATAATAGAGCAAAGAATGAAAATATGTACATAAATTTATAATAACTTAAGATGCAAAATAAACAGAATAAAGAAAATAAAGGAATATTCATATAAATTTGCAATTAAATGTTATGAGTAATAACATTTCTCAGATTTTTCTTTATTGCTAAGTCTTGCTTCATTTTCATTCATCTTCTTTAATCTCTTGTATTGGCGGATGGCTTGCAGGCGTTCTTTGTGTGATAATCTCTGTGGCACTTCATCAGAGCCTATATTGTTGAAACAAACAAATTACCAAATGCTAACTTGTAATGACATTAATACGTGTATCATAACAGATATTAGTACATGTATCATAACAAATACATAATGAAAATCAAGAACATGTTAATGTACCAATATTTCTTGTTTCATTGGTATTAATTCTTGAAATATCATAAAAGAGTAATTAGCTATTTTTTATTAAACATTCAATTATACATCTACCAATTCCAGTGTTATAGTGTAGCACCAGGGTAACTATGCAAGACACACAAATCCCCTCGAAGATTTCTGATTTACAAAATAATTCTTACAGTAACTTGCAAAGACTCGAAAAATATTATCAAAAAGTTTTACAATTTTTAATTAATTGCAGGTATTTTGCAGAAATACTTTTGAACTGTTTGAGCTGGTTTTCATGAGAATCCTTGAGTAATTTTTTTAATGCAGATTAATCGAATTGAGAAACAACAGACTGTAGTCAAATTATATCCCTAAGAATTCTTTCTAATATATGCATAATAGCATTAGTTGAGAATTTAATAAAAACAGTAAGAACAATTACAGCAACAATATCTCTAAAATTTCAGAATTACATATAATTAGAATTTAGTTTAATATCTGCAATAGATTTTTAATTCATGTTATCTTTATAAATTTAATTTTGCAATATAAGACGAATTACAACAAAACATACTTTAAGACAAAAGAACATCATCTTCAGAATTAAATATAATGCATATCATTTGGTCTGAAATAAAAACTGTACTAGGAAACATTTTGGAAAATCCATTTTTAATATAATTTAAACTATTTTACTATCACAGATAAAGTTTCATTTATCCCACCAAAATTTTTTAATATTCATCAACCTTTTGACCATCAGTTTTAACTACCTGCTAGTGTTTGAGGCAGAATGCATTCACCAAGACACAAAGAATATGTATTACAAACATATATATAAAAGCTATTAACATAAGCTACTACAATTGTTTCATCACAGTATTTAGAATAAAAGTCTGACATATTACTATGTCTTACAAAATATCAACTAAATCTATACACACAAATTTTCCATTAAAAATTTTTGTGCAGACTTAATAATCATTACATATCCTGTTTTTTGTATAATGTACCGAATAGTAAAACTCCATGTACACAAAAATTTTAAGATAAGATATTTGATCTTTATTCTGTTGCAGACGCAGACTGTTTATTTTCAATGTACACTGCTAGACACTGAAAATGCAACACCAAGAAGGAGTGGTCAGAAAGGTGATGAAATTTGGAAAAAAGGCAGAGACAACAAGCAGCAATAAGTGATCTTTATTTCAAAATGATAGTCAGACTACAAAGCGAGAAGGCGTCGGCTCAGTAGGATGTAGGACCACCGCGGACAGCGATGCGCGAAGAAAGACGTCTAATCATAGAGTCAATAAGAGCGCGGATGGTGTCCTGAGGGATGGGTCTCTATTCTCTTTCAACCATTTGCCACAGCTCGTCTTCTGAACGAAGCAGGGGCAGAGTCTGCAAACGGCGT
>KL815910.1:0-11413 GCA_000611955.2 Stegodyphus mimosarum
TTTGCTTTATGTTTAAAGTCTGTGGTTATATTTAAATCAAAACATAGGCATCTTGTGACTTGTACATGAAACAAACTTATGTTTTTCCAGCGGTGACGATTGTATTCTCCGATTTCGCAGGAACAGGAAGAATTTTGAAAAACGCGGAAATAGAACTAATTCATTTAGAAATACGATTGACATTTCAAAATGGCAAAGTTAAAGGCGGATCGAATTTTTTATCTCTTTTTTAAACTAACAGTCTGAAGGGGGGACCAATCGTAAGTGTCAATTGCCAACTCCAGAATAAATGCTTCCCTTTCTTAAAGGCACAAAATCGTCGACGTAAGTTGAGCAGTTGCGGTTTGAAAGGTATTGGCCCACCCACATGTCCAAATGCCTCCTCGTCCAGGAAACGCAAACAATTTATGACACCACATTTGGAAAGGAGAGATTTCCCGTTCGGCTTAGGGACCTTTCAAGGTCAGAAAAAAGGGGGAAAGTTTTACAGGACAGGCCAAGAACACACAGCTTCATCCGGGTGCTTAAAGTTTCATTCGACGAAATATTTCAGTTAATTTCCGGTGTAAATTGCTTTTTTTCATTAAATTTATTGAAATTCACCACTTCTTCTTCATTCATGGGGGGGGATGGAATGGATGAATATTTTTACTCGAAATAATAAGTAAATCAATTTATCCAATTTTTCATATAAAAATTATAAAAATATTCTCACCAAAATGCAGACAAAATGCAGGTTAAGAATTATTGAAGCAACTTATAAGGTATTTCTCTTCGTGGTGTAGTGGTCGGCACGCTCGACGCGTAACCGAGAGGTCCGTGGTTCGATTCCCGATTAAGGTATTGCTCATTTTTCAAGCTTCTGCTCCCTAAATAACCTAATGGTGTGAAATAAACTGATATCAACTTTTGAATAATGACTTTGTGTAATAATAATTGGGTAGATTGAAAATGTCAAATAAGAATGCCATAAAGAATTGTTGTATCTAAAATATAGCATTATTCCTTTCATAATTTATCATTTTTGAAGCTATTTAAGTTGATTATTTGAGCTTTATCCTCCTTCCTGTACATAAATCCTAACACAAATCTCAATATTAAAATAATATAAGGCTTGTATGCGTTTGATGTTAAAAGTGGCTACGAGTGGTGTGGAGTCGCATAACTTTTAATTATTGAAAATTTATCCTAGGTTTTGATTCGTAGGAAAATAAAGTGGAAATAATTCCTGAAGTCGTTTCACTCACGTGCAGCGTAAATACGAAGAAATTAGCCTTGAACTCGTAAAATACATCTTACTAGCGACCCGCTCCGGCTTCGCACGGGTATAAAATATATAGCCTATGTCACTCACTGAAAAAATGATTAAAATCGATCCAGTAGTTTTGATTTATTCATTACTGCCCGTGGGCCGCACGCGTTAAATTTGGAGTAAAATAATTCCCCTTTCCCTATACCATGAAGATTTCCTGCTATCTTTGGAATATCTAAATTCATACACTACATTTTTACTTTTACATTTTTACCTATTTATTTTATTTTTACAAAAATTAATATATTACAGAATGTCTTTACATACAACGTTCACAGCTTTCTTGTCATACAATTATTTACCGGAACTTACTTATAATTACTGATACGTTGTCGCGCTGAAAAGCATGTTTTTATTAAGTATTGTTATTTTCCTCGCTAGAGAGCTCCGATAATAAACGCGTCCGATCACTGCTAAATTCAAAGTGCTATAGGGCAGTGATCCGCAACCTTTTCTCACCTGCGACGCACAAAAAATCTTTCTGGAATTTCGTGGCACACCAAAAGTTTCTGGAATTTCGTGGCTAATGTATATATGTATTGATTTATACACAAAATTTACAATAAGTTTTTGTTTTTAATTTGAAAATTATACAATTATAAAACCATAACATAGTATTTATTTATATGCAATCACAATAATCGAAATTTTTTTTAAAAAATTAAAAAAACAAAAATTCTTCAATTTTATTGGTTTATTTCAAGTTTTTAAAAAAACAGTTTTAGAGCTATTATTTTTAATTAAAATGGTCTGAAACCAATATATTTCGTTTAAATTTATGTTTTAAAAAAAGTTATATATTTTTGAGTTCCGAGTTATCGAGGAAGTGCCGAAAAAATTCAAATGCTGACGCACTTACAATCACACACACAACCACACAACAGTGAAATATATAAAAACATTTAAAATAGACATTATTAAGGAAAAAAAAATTGTCATTGTGCATTAAATACATGATAAAGAATTGCAAAATGTCAAATACATGTATTTGATTGCGGCACACCTATATCCAACTCATGGCACACTGGTTGCGGGGCACTGCTATAGGGAGAACCGTGGCCTCCGACGCGCTATTTATAGGCACTTTTCCGCCGCCCCGGGCCGGCCGGTACCACCGCAAACGCTACGTCCCGCAATTTTTAAATCTGTAATATCTTCGAAAATATTCATTTAAATCATATGCTGTAAAGGGCCATATAGATCTATATTAAATCAACAATGTATTTAAGGTATTTAATTGGATAAGGAATAATGCTGTATTGGTCAAAATCGCTTCCAAAATTAGCCATTATTTGTCGCAAAAAGTAAATGACAAAAAAATGTTATTGTGGGATATCCATAAGAGATAGACATATACCATCGCGGAGTTTTCTGTAGACCTTTTCAATGTGTACAATACTTAGTACATTATTTTGATAAATCTCGTAGGGTTCAGCCTGCGTTTGTAATGTAAGCGGAAAAAATGTAACGCTTACATTAATTTAATGTAATTATTTACATTTTAAAAATGTAATTATTTACATTTTTCCGCTTACATTAATTAATTTCTAATGTGATTTACGACATCACATTAGAAAGCTCAAAAATAATAGTATTTCTCCACTATTTAATGGATGTTATTACACGTATAAACCCTCCTCTTCAATCACTCTATCTATTAAAAAAACTGGATCAAAATCCGTTGCGTAGTTATAAAGATTTAAGCATACATAGGGATATAGGGACAGAGAAAGCGACTTTGTTTTATACTATGTAGTGATATACTAAGCATATTTTAATGCTTGAGGATTTACTTTTGAATTTACTTCATTTGCTTATAAGGTACTTCTCCCTTCGCGGTGTAAAAGTCAGCACGCTGGGCGCGTAATTCAGATGTCCGTGGTTCGAGTCCCGTCGAAGGCGATGCTCATTTTTCATCACTCCTCTTCAAATAAAAAATAAAATAAAAAAAAAAACCCAGAATGTCTCTACATTGGCCCCCGAACTAAAAAGCTAGTGGATGATGATTCTCCAACACAGGGATTTGGCGATTGGGTCCCCTGAACCCCAGTCCCCCTTTAAAAGGGGGAGTATATAAGGTATTTCTCTCACCTTCTTCGCATGCCTTCGTGGTGTAGTGGTCAGCAAGCTCGATTCGTAACCGAGAGGTCCGTAGTTCGATTCCCGGCGAAGGCGTTGCTCATTTTGCATTCTTCTGCTTCCAAAAATACCTAATGTCTCTACATGCTGTGGGTGTTTCTTAGCCTCTAAATTACTCATCTACCAAAAATTCACACTAATCTGTAAAAGATAAATCTGAAGATATTAAATTTGTTTTAAAAGTAATATATTGTTTTTTGTTCGTTCGAAAAAATACAATAAATTGCAATTCATTTTAACAACGAGAAACATTTAAGCGTAGAATTCAGTAATGAGCAGTAATTTGTATGTTATTTAAACGGAATGGAATTGAATTATTATCCTAACTAATATTATAAATGCAAATGTGAGTTTATTACGTTTTCACGCCTTAATTACTTAACCGACCCTCATGAAATTTTCAAGGAATATTTTTGATGTATTAGAAAAGATTATAGGCTATAAAATGTAACTTATGGGTTGAAACTTAAACTCTATAATAGGTTTTATAGCTTAAAATGATTGTCGTTGTGTAAGCATTAAATGTTGAAAGTTTCAAAACGATAAGTCAAACGATGTTAAAGTTTGTCTGCGCGCGCAGGTGCGTGGCTTAAACCACACAAACATTTTTAACCTTTTCTACTATATATAAAAAATACTTCTTGAAAATTTCATGACGATCGGTTACGTAATGAAGGCGTGAAAGTGTAACATTTATTAATTAGGCGTTTATTAATTTTTATTTGCTTAATTTAATTTATTATTTAAAATCATTCAGGATTTCCGGCTTTTCGCTCTTCTTTCACAAAACATTTTTGAGTCATCTCTACATATAATAAAAGAAAGAGTCTTGTGTGCGTGTGTGTGTCTTTCGTTCGTGCTGCGCGTAAGCTAATAGACCCAAGGCTACGGAATTTGGTACATACGTGCATCTAGACAACAGCCAGTGCACCTCGAAGCGATTTTTTCGAAATTCGAATTAGATTATTTTTTATCTTATGTTTTTTGACGAAATCGCCTCATTTTGAGATATAATGGGTTATAGGAAAGCGAGATATTACTCTATACATTTCATTTTCACATCGTCGTGAAACGCAGGCGCTTAGCTATTTTACGAACTCAAAATAAATTTCTTATTTCAATGAATCGATTAAATACGAATTTATTTAGAAAAGTGAGCTTTACACCTTTACAACGGAATTTTTTTAAAATTTATTTTTAAAAATGTACTGTTTATTTTCCTATCATTTTTGAGCACGTTAAACTTTAACCCTTCCGACTCCTTTCACAAAAAGAATTTTGAAAAAATATAATATTTTTTGTATTTTTTAAAATTTTTTAAATGAAGCTTCCGAATACACTTCTCAGATCTCACATATTTTAAAATATGGTTTTGGCAACAATTTTTTATTCTTATTGTTGTTGATAGATTTTTGATGAAATCGTTTCATTTTGAATAGTTTCATTCTTTTAGAAATGTGGGTTCGGCAACGTTTTTCATCGTGTTTCTGATGTCACTTTTTTTAAGAAATTGAAAAGTTTAAGAAATTGAAAAATTGTTTCTTTTTGCAAAGGTAAATTGTTTAATTAATTTATTAGGATAATTAATATCAAGGGATATTGCTTATTTCATTGTAATTTTTTATATTATGTTTTAATTATATATAATTTTAATTATAAAAATGTTTTGCTTGATTTTTTTAGGAAATAAAGCTCAGCTCTTAATCTGCTTATACCATTTGAGTTCTTAAGATTTTGCGGGATCTTCCCCTTATTCATCAGCGACTGTAGCTAGCCGCTATGTGGCCAGCCTTCGTCTGGCTTTTAAACGTACCGGAAAAAACTGTTTTTTCTTTGTGAAGAATAAAACCCTCCCTTGCATACGGCCCTGATGTATTACCAGAAAAATATATACATCTTGAATTTTTAACAAACTGATTGCACGAGATGTGTATTAAACATTTGTTAAAACATAATTATATTCCCCTTCTTAGCCACCACCATTAATTTTAAAATAATTAATGTATAGAGCTACATAAAACATTATATAAAAATTCTACGATAATATAAATAACTACATACCATTTCTGATCAGTCAAAACGTCTTAAGAAGCTGATAAGTAAGGGAGGGTTTTATTCTTAACAAAGGAAAAATAGTTGGAAAAACTTATGGGGCCATCGGTCCCAGGTGTGTCTTTTAGGCATTTTTCCGGTACGTTTAAAAGCCAGACGAATGCTGGCAGCATAGCGGCTAGTTGGGAAATAATACGTAGCAGTGTTACTAGATTTCGTGGCGATACTCTTCTCGTAAACACAAAATATCCGAGGCTTATAGGTATTGAAGAAGGTCAGTATTTACTGAAATTTTAACTTAAAAAATAAGTAAGAGAAACTAAAATTTTATCCTGATTATCCTCGTCAGGCAATAATAAAAAAAAAAAAAACAAATAATTTTCTTTTCTTTTCAATAGTCTTTGAAACTTATTTTAAGGACATCAACGAGAGCGAAGCCGCGGATAAAAGCTAGTATAATATTAAAACATTCGAGAATTATTTCCCCCAAGGGGAAAAACGCCTTCAGGGAGTACTTTTTAATCGTTATTTGAAATGAAATTTTAAAATTTATTTTTTACTTACTTTTTAACCCTTAAGTACAGACGTTTATTTTCCGTTACGTAAACACTGAGGAAGGGTCTTTCAGTACAAAATATTTAATTTGTTTAAGGGTCTCTTGGCACATTCACTATCGGACTCTTCCAGCTGAGTCCACAGGGGCCGAGCGGTAAAGACGCTGAACACTGGTAGGTCGGTCCGAGGTTCGAATCCCGCGAACGAGTTGGCTGCATGGGCGCTTTCGTGGTTTTCGCCACGTGTAACGTGTATACGAGCCAGTTTCCCTTAGAAAGTCCTCCATGAAGACATCCCTCCCTTTAGGCAGATAGCCCTCGTGTGCTTTGCCATAATTGAATAACCTAACCTAACCTAACTTAAGCAGCTGAAATATAGGTAGGCACCTTTTTCTTCTCAGCCTAGGGGGAAGGGAGCATGTTTTACACTTTTTAAGGGTATGCGTTACATCTGAGTTAGAATAAATTCCGCTGGAAACTCCTAGCACTCTCTAAATATGCATTTTTATTTCTCGGTTCACAGTTGGTTTTTGAAGCCTTCATTCCATATGTGCTTTCACTCATTCTGATGATAATTGCATCCAAAAATTAATTTTTTTCCAATTTGGCACTATCTCTTATCAGGCCAGCTGCTGAAATGATTGAAGTAGTAATACAGCCATCCCTCCCCCTCATGCGAGAAAAAAAAGTAACGTAAATGCAGAGTTAAGGTTATAAGGTATTTCTTCTGCCTTCTTCGCATGCCTTCGTGGTGTAGTGCTTTGCATGCTCGACGCGTAAATGAGAGGTCCGTGGTTCGATTCCCGGCGAAGGCGTTGCTTATTTTTCAACTCTCCTGCTTGCTTCGTAATAACCTAATGTCTCTACAACTGGCGCCCGAACTAAAAAGGAGGTGGATGATGATTCTCCACCACCGGGATTTGGCGATTGGGTCCCCCAAACCCTAGTCGCCCTTTAAAAGGGGGAGTATATAAAGTATTTTTCTCGCTTTCTTCGCATGCCTTCGTGGTGTAGTGGTCTGCATGCTCGACGCGTAAACGAGAGGTCCGTGGTTCGATTCCCGGCGAAGGCGTTGCTCATTTTTCATGTTTCCTGCTCCGAAATAATCTAATGTCTCTACAAGGTCTATATGACCGCGACCTAATTTTAAAAATTGTTTAAAAAAAATTATGTATAGAGCTTAATAAAAATTTGGGAATAATTATATTTTATGTCAGCTTGAAAGTACTGAAAAAAAAAAGAAAAAAAAAGAATGACTGTATTACTTATAAGCAGTTTTGGAATTTTAGAACATTGGCGCGGTCATACGGACCCCACCTCTGTGTTTAAGGGTTAATCGACTTTTACTTTCCACTGCATTCAGTATGTGAAATCGTCAATAATAATGATAATAAAAATGACATCACGCAACCAAAAGTATATACTGCTTCGTAAATTTCGATCAATTAATTACTGAAAGTATGAAATATCAATGGCAGCGTTGTCCGAATAGTTTTAAGTTGCATTTCAACATCCGATTGACATTGCAATTTTCACTACGCAAACGAATGGAATATTTCAGAAAAGAATTCTACCCCGTTATTGCAATATTTCAATAATTTTTGCACTTAAAAAATTTAGTTAATACGTTTTAATAGTAAATGATGCGATTTTCATTCATAAAATCCCTTTTTACATTATTCTCTTTCATCTCATTCCTAAACAGCTTCCATTAATACATGTTCCCATACATTATATTTATTTTTCATATTTTCGTCATTAATAAATTAATGATTAAGATAAAAAATCTGAAACGGCTTTATTTTTAAGCAGTGTAAAATCTGGAAATCTGAGGTCATTCATTTCTGAGACATAAACAGCTTTCTAAGAACTAAATAAAAAAGACAACAATAATCATAAATATTAAGGCCCCTAAAATATAACCGGATTCCCTAACTGATTTTTGATTTTTGATAACCCTGGGATACAAACAACTTATTTTCATTAAATGAAGTTTTGCGCATTTCTTTAAGAATGTAAGGTTTTAGTTTAAACTAACAAAGTTTTATTTTAATTTGCCCTTTTCTATCTGTTCTCATTTCAACTTCCCGTTAGAATAAGCGCACGTTTCAGCTTTATGCTAACTTGAAGTGGAGCCAAGTTTCTATTTAAACGGTAGGTAGGAACCTCTCAGTGTGAGAGAGCGTTTAGCCTCAGATCACGGCTGCTCTGTTCGACGTTCGCCTGACTAGCTAGTATTTAAATTCTAAGCCCTAGCGCTGTTACGCTATTACTTATTGAAGTAATTCTAAGTGCGTTAGTATTAGTTAAATCTTGCTACGCACCCTTTAGCATAGAGGCCAACCTCGTGTTATAGCTCTGTGAGCAACGACTATTTAATTTCTATTTAAATTTAGTTTAAATTATTTGATTGTTCAGTTTAAGACCCAAGTGGCGGTCATTATTTTCTGTATCCCTCCCGAGTTGGGAAGTGGCTGTATATAATTGTGGTTTAATAAAAGAGGATTTTATATCGTTTTAAAGTGCAGTTCTTCTACCACTTAATCACAGTATTCTACCGCAGAACATAGCTGCTTTCAGCTCCCTGTTCAAGATCAGGACTTAAGATTTACACGAAGATGTTCGCCAAGAATATGCACCGAACACTCAGTCCTGACAAGACGAGCACAAAATTTGTTTCGTACAACTTTATTTTTACTAATTATAAAGAAACATGTTTCCTAAATAAGTATTTACGTATACTAATTTTAGAATCTATGCGCCATAGTGTGAGTACTCATTTTCAAATATACGTTACTGTCAATAAGCTTAACTATAAATCATAAAACATTTCTGAGAATTCGGAAGTGAATCGTCATATTCTGGTGCAGTGGGTATTTAAATTTAGATAAATCTTCATATAATGGATTTTATGTTTAATTTTAAAATTTCCAATTCGTATTACACAGTCATTTTCAAAGCTGTTTGGATACAAGTCAATAAAATTTGTTTCTACCTGTTTATTATTTCATCCTAAACTTGTGGTGGAAGAATTTCCTAAAATTATTTGAATATCCAAAATTTTTACTGTTAAATATTTAATAATTAGAGAAAATGTGGACAGATATTGTAGGCCATGTATTATGTATCACTGGAATGTGACAATAATAATAGCACAATCTGACTGAAAATAAAACACTAGATGTTTCAGCGTTTTAAAAGGAAAGTGGACATCTTTACAGTGGAACCGATGAAAGTTTTAGGACACTGGAAATTTATAGTGGAGGCGGAGTGCCTTCCTTGCCTAAAGAGATGTGTTGAAGTGTCAAATGCTGCTCCTCAAGTGTACTTGTAATTAGCCGATGAGTCAGAGTTGTAAACTAAACCTGAAACTCGTTCTTATTCCAAGCTCATTTTTCTAGTCTATACCGAGAACATACAGAAGCTTTATTTTTTTTTTAAATACTTAAATTTCAAAGTGATCATCAATATACTTCTTCATTTAAGTTACTAAACTCTTGTAATTTAAAACTTGCTAAAAATTCAATTCATCTAACTTTTAATCCATTGATCTGAAAATCCAAACTTGTCACCCACCATTAATAATGCAAATGTCTACTAATATTAATAACGTATTGTTATATTAACAGGAAATATTTGGATGATAAATATGAAATATAAATATAATATATGTTCCCATACATTAAGAAACATAATAACAGGCCAAAAATCAAAAATAAAACTTTTTAAACCCGTCCTGCGCCATAGCTGCAGGATTGAAGTAAAATAAACTTAAAGCATCTAAAGGTAAAATTAAGTTGGAATCAAAGAAAAGTAATTCCTAAACAATATTGTTACGGATTTCACATTTATTTAGAATTGTAATTAAAATTGCTTTATATTTCCTGTGCGACGCAGATGATTTAAGAGAAAGCTACGTCGAAAAAAAAATTAAATAAAAATAAAAGATTGCGTGCATTTAATGTTTAATAAATAAATATCTCGTAATGACTGTTGCCATCCAGAAAAATCTAGAAAAATTGAGATTGTTCTACTGATATATTAAAAAGCTTATAAAAGCCGAATTGAAACACCTCATCTACTTAATGCTGTTATTGATTGTAGCGATTTCGCTGTGAGATAGAATTATTTTATCTGTTTTGAACTGAGTTTTTGCTAAACGTTTGAGATATTGCGAATATCTCTGAAGAAATGTTTCAGCATTTTGATTTATTTCTTGTGGAAAGAATAAATTGTTGTTAACTTTTTACGACTTGTCCATTCAATCCATAACGAACCCGTGCGCACGCAACAATATTAATAATTGCAACCGTGTATAAGAGGTTTAACACAACATTTAAACAAATCAAAATTAAAATAAGAATTCATAGTAGTACAAACGCGAAAAAAAAATATGAAAGGGAAACTATACAAAACTATAAAAATATAAAAATTAATCTCCTTTTACTGAAACTCGAACTCAGAACTCATCAGGGGAAAATGAATTAAACCTTCATAAAAGTCGATTAATATGTTTCGAAAACATGTTTCTTTCTCCTGATTCATTTGAGATCAAAAACCGTAACAAGAATCAATTAAATTTTCATTTAAGACATTAAAATTCATAAAAAACCGAAAAATCTTTTCTCAAATGTACCAGAATTTTCAATATACGCTTTCGAAATACTTGAAAAAAATAATAAAACATAGAATCGTGCCAAATTGACTACTCATTAAAAAAAAAACTTTTTATTACGCAAATTGACTTTCAAAAAAAAATTGGTCTAAAACCATTGTGTATAACGAGTATACGAGTCAGTTTCCCATAGAAAGTCCTCCACGAGGGCATCTCTACTCTTAGGCAGATAGCCATCGAGTGCTTTGTAATAACTAAATAAACCGAACCAAACCAATCTTATATATCTTATACCCTTATTACCCGTACGTTAACCCGTACGTTACCCCCGTACGTTAACCACACGTATTAACCCGTACGTTAACCACAATTTCACAAAATCCACGCATACATTTGCATTAACCATCAAGCGTAACTGTGAATACTTATGTCTTGATAATCGTGATACCTATGTGCAGTATAAAATGTTTGATTACTATTGTATAACTGCATAAATATATGTTTTTCACTAGAAAGAGATTAAGATGGTTTACTTGTTATTCGTATGGCTAATTTTTGGTCAAAGAAAAGAAATGTTCTTGATTAAAGAAAAATAAAATGTTAATTTAATCAATTGCATTAAAAGTAAATAAAACGAACAGGGCTCCAATATTGTTTGATAAACTGTGGACTAAATATCTCTAAATTCACATTTTAAATTGCAGTCAGCTTTAAAACACAGAAATACTATTTAGTCACGAG
>KL815913.1:0-10672 GCA_000611955.2 Stegodyphus mimosarum
AGAGACTGAATAATACATAAAGAAAATTATTCTTCAAAGATATGTACAATTTTTATTATATAAATTACCCAGTGGTTTATGATTTCAGCCTTTAGTATAGTTTCCCATTTCTATTTCCTCATATGATAGAGTTACTGAGCCAGCTTAAATTAAAACTAAATTGTATAGTCTTTGACCACTAGTCCACATTTTTAGTTTGAATTTGACTGTTCTTGTTTAATTACATCACTACGATCTGTAACTTATTTTGTTAGAATTAGAACATGCCTTTATGTTCTAAGTTCTTTTTAAATAAGAGGCTTATTTAAACCTGTGTCTGACACTGTAGTTACTTTCAGACAGAGCGATAATTTGCTTCACGTCTGTCGGGAGGTTTTGGACTATTTAACTTTTACCAGATCAAGTAAAGCCTCATAACTATATTGTAGAGAGGTTGATAAGTTAGGAGATAATAAAGCTCGCAGAAACTAGTGAGAACACTGATTTGCTTATTGAGACAATTTTCTGATTGTTAGAAAGCATGCTTAAAGAGAAGGAAATTGATTTAAAACTAATGTAGTCTAAAACGTTGGTGCACGGTCTAAAGGTTCCAAAATGTAATAATGATTCGCTATATTGTGAAACTTGTACCAAGTGCAAGCAAACAATGTTGCCATTTCCAATCCTCTCTGACTTTGCTGAGGCAGTTAATTGCGATGTTACTCCAGCAATCATCTTCATGCTGACATTTAGAAACATGTTTTTTGTTTATATATTCCATTTCTTTTAATTTTCCCGTGTTTTCGTATTTGTTCGTACATAGATCATCTAGAATGAAACAATGAAAATTTAGGGAATTCTTATTGTGACACAGTTGTCATAATTATGAGTACAGTAAAATACCAAAAATCCGCCGACCTGAAATCCGCCAACTCTTGAAATTCGCATTGCCGCTTGAAATATAAACATTGAATTTATAGGTTCCAGAAATCGCAGAATGGAGAAGGAAATACCAAAGAAAAAATATTTATCCAATAATGACGTCATAATTACCGAATAATACTGATTCTGTCTTAGTAGGAGAAAAAAATCTTAGCTCAGAAGAGGTTTTTAGTATATATGATGAGTTCAGATGAGCCAAGACTGGCATATCAGATAACCGATGATGAAATCATTGGCTCTGTTTTGAACTCGCCACAGCAAGAAAACGATTCTGACACCGACACAGATAATGAACTTGATAGAAGTGAGAAAATATCTTTTAATGAGGGTTTGGAACATGATGAAAAATACCTTAAATATTTAGAACAAAAGAGCTGTGTCACAGACCAAGAGATTATGACCGTGTAGAATCTACAAAAAAAAAGTACTCTGGAGCACCTAAAATTTTAAAACAAACCTTTATCAGAAAAATATTTGAAACAAGTTAAAAAAAAATTATGCCTTATTAGTATCCCTTATTTTTGCACGTCTCTATTGTATATCTCCTTAATGCTTTAAAATATTCCTGTGTAATGTATATAATGTATATTATTTAATAATTCCTATATAATGTAATAATGTATATCATTGTACATAATAATTCAAGTAAATGTATCTAATATGCCCTATTTATTTTGCACTTTTAGTCTGAATATTATGATTTGGCTTTTCTGTTCTGAAATCCGCAAAATCCTAAAATCCACACAACCTCTGGTCCCAAGCATTGCGGATTTCTGGACTTCTACTGTACTACTTTGATATAAGTAAGTGATTAGAAAATCGAGATTGTTGCTGTTGCCACCCGAAAAAATGAGTGCGAAAATTAGTGATTTCAGAGTTTTTAATTACTATCTCGGCTGATTATAGTCGTCGTACGAAAATGGGAATAGTCGAAATGGCTCTTCACAAATTTTTGGAATCGGGAGTAATGTATTTAAATGTTTGGCAATGCTATTTTTATTGTAAAACTTATAAAGTTTTTATTAACAAAATCACAGATTTGAGAGCGGGCAGTGGCAGTTCTCGAAATAAGCACATTTTTATCTGCAGCGTGCGAAGCTTTTGCCACTCGAAAAAATGAAGGCAAAAATTAGCGTTTTCAGAATTCTTAATTAGCCTGATTTTAGCTCTTTTTCTTGGGGGGGGGTGGTCGACGCAGAGTACTATGCGAGGCTACTGGCTAGGATCTGTACCTAGGCAGTCTCGGCCACAGGGTATAAAAATTTATGAACTTGGCAGTTCCCGATGGTCCATGGGGTAAGTCTATACTTGCTCTTGATGGGCCGTGTGGTGTTAGTCCCCTCCACCAGGGTATTGCTAGCGAAATAGCAAACTGGACCATTGAGAGTCTGGCCACTGCTATCCTTGGTATTCCATGTAAAGCCTAAGGAGAGGGGCATCCCGTGTAGTGCTGGCAGCCTCAATCAACGGCCAGTCATCACTCCAAGTTGTCATCGCCCACCCCACCGTGGTCTCGGTCCGGCCAAGACGGTGGTCTTGACTGGTCCGTGTTTAGCGGTGGGTTGGCTAAACGTTGAGCGTTTAGCAGAAGGAGCCTGATAAAATTGTTGGTGTCTCGAGGATGTGGGACCTCGGGCCCAGCAGGTGTGCAGGGTCATCGGTAACGGGTGACGTTTATCCCCGAGTGTTCTTAATTGAACGGACGGTGGTATAAATTTACTTACTTACTTGGATGGGGGGGAATTGGACGTCCACCTTCTCCAGGACCCAGAAAAGAATGGTAGAAAGTTTGTTGACAGCTATAATAGTGGCTGCGTGAATAGCGACAAACACACAAACAGATATTCTTTCTCACGTACGTATTTCCTTAAATTTCATTACAGATACATTTCTCATTGAATGAATTCAGTTCTCACATCGCGGAAAGGCAAAGATACGCAAAAGCTCAAAATATCTTCATTAAAAACTGAAAGATATAGAAAAACATAAAACAATAAATAGAGCTAAAAACAACTGGACAAAAAAAAAAACAAATTTTACAATTAAAATTACAGTTTCTACGCAAAAACAAGCAATTCGGGCAGCAGGCAAGAACGCAAATTTTTCGTTGTTTCCTTTCGGTCCCGCTCGGTAAAAAGACACTGAAGGTGCAGAAAGACTTAATACACTATTCTGCTAAGTTTCAAATATAAACAAATATGGCTGCTATAATAAAAAATTAGATTTAGTCGCACTTAAATAACTCTTAAATTGTTGATAATTCTACATCTATTGCATGCAGATTAACTAAAGACATGAAAACCTTAACCAGAAGTTAAGAACAACATAATTCAATTATTTTTAAATCAAAAAAATCCCCAATTTACCAACATATAAGAATAAAAAAAGACTGAGCTCTCAGAGTCAAATAACAGAGTGGGTATATATATACTTTTATCTCGGCCGATTGCAACCAAAAAGGGGCTGCACAACTACATGTTGTAGCAGTCCTATATACAAAATTTCAACGTTCTGAGGTTACTGGGTTTTGAGTTATGCGAGATACATACATACGTACGTAAGGACGCAGCGAAAAAAAATCTCTTCTGAATCCATTTTAAACACGTTTTATACTTCATTTGGGGAAAAAGAGGCCCTTATCCTGTCCTTATGTACAGATGTCACACAAAAACATAGTTAAATTGCATTCGATAGAGGTCAAAATGGATATTTTCGTTGAAATATGATACCCGAAATTTTTTGCAATTACAATACTACCTTTTTACTTCGCATAAGGAATTAAAAATCTTGAACTTGCTTATTGGTAAACTCTTTCCCAGCATCTGCTTATAATGATTCGGATGTAAGATTCGTGTACGTTCTGAAAATATCTTTTCGAAAGCAGATGGAACGACACGCATGTTTTTTGTCTTGTGGAGGTACTCGGAAAAATTGTTCCGGAAAAATACACTGTTGCTTACATATTTTTGATAGCTTGTTTTTAAATGCTACCGAAAGTTAATAAGTTTTATAATGCATCCACACTACTTACTTAGTTTTTATGATGCGTATATTTACTGAATTTTAACAGGAGCTTAATATGCAGGGTGTTTATAAAGACCCGAACCCATTTTGATGTTTAATAACTCATAAAATATTAAAGATAGATTAAAATTAATAACATAAATGGTTAGATAAACTCAAAAAGTTTCATGACCCTCGTCAATGAACTTCCACGTGTGCCCCCTTCGTCGCGCGGAGAATATCAAGTCGATATTCAATTTCACGCCAGGTACCGGCAAGCATGTCGGCATCCACAGGCTATTGCGGTAATTCTTGCTTTTAGGTCATCCATGTTCGACACTCTCCTCCTGTAAACTTTGTCCTTTACAAATCCCCAAAGGAAAAAGTCCAGCGGCGTTATATCAGGTGATCTGGGTGGCCAAGGAATGGGACCTCCTCGCCCAATCCCTCTTCCTGTAAAATGGTCATTCAAAGAACTACGAACGATGGTACCCCAATGAGGTGGCGCACGATCTTATTGCAAAAAGACATGTGGCTGAAGCTTTTCTAGTTGTGGAAATACGAAGTTTTCCAACATGTCTGAGTATACGACTGATGAGACCATCTTTTCTGTAAAAAGGAAAGGTCCAGTGACTCGGTCGTGCATTAGTCCACACCACACATTAACCTTTGGGGAATCCCTTTGTGCCTCACAGTATTCATGGGGGAGAGCCAATGCAAAAGAGAGAAAAATGTAATTAATAAGCAGATGATATTTAGAAAAGTTCAGATATTTAGACTGGAAAATGAAATTATCTCAAATTAACTACACTCGTAGACGATATTTACAAAAGTAAAGATATTCAAACCTGAAAAGGAAAATATATAAGTTATTCCATCAATAAATGCCATAAGTTTGTTTATATCTTCATTATTTTATGAGTTATTAAACGTCAAATTGGGTCCGGGACTTTACACCCTGTAGTGTAGGGATTTATATTTATTTTAAATAACCAGTTAAATTTAATTTGAAACTCTTTCCTATACGCTTTCATTCCCCTAATTGTCAGTGCCGGAATATTTAAATTTGGTAGCGCGCGTAAGGAATGCAAATTCTACCAGTGGGAGATAAAGTTTAAACATCGAGTTCTAGTATGGAAATTTACAGTCTGGGAAAACTCTGTGCGTATTTATAACGCAAGCTTCGGCTTAGCATTTATTTCTGGTTAAACATGACTTAACTGCTAATATCTTGCTGCCACTAAACTCATCTACGTCCTGTAGAATACAGGATTATCAGAGCCTTGTAGTTTAATTCCTGTCTACTACTTGTTAATATCTTGAATGCTTGAGTTTTGATTCTACTGTTTCAGTTACCGCCCAAGCAGAGGCGTAGTATGTTGGCGTCGAGTGGACGCACTTTAAATGGTTTAAAGAGAGCAATAAAGGGTAGTTCTAACCCTTCTTCTGTACAGTCACTATTCTCCAGATTCCACACAACAGATAGACAGTAGAACTCTACAATAGCTAATGCTGTATTGCTAAGTATGGATTATCATACAAAAGATTGAACTTTTCCCTTACTTCGAAAATCCCCTTTTATTTAGAGCGCTGCATTTTTATTTCTGGGAAGCAGACACAAAACAGTACAGAAACGGGATTGAAAGTGTTTTGCCCTAAGCGATATAATCATTTGGCTGAGACAGGAATGTTCTTAGAGCTTTGGCTGCAAAAGGTTGTTCTGTAAACTTGGGGCCTCGCATATTTCACTGAGACAATGACTAAGGACAGATTTCTGGAAATTAGGAAATATTTGCGCTTCGACAAGAAATCAGCTAGATCGCAAAGAGTGCAAATTGATCCATTTGCCCTTGTTTCAGACATTTGGAATGCTTTTACAGAAAACTGCTTGAAATGTTATAAACCGGGCGAAAATATAACAATGGTTCTGATTTTCCCCAGGTGTAAAAACGTTTTGAATCAGATGTTAAACTAAACTTAGACCGATCAGCAAAGAGAACATTGGACCACTGATGTTGGCTTCCTGTTCTGACGCTCTTTGCATCAACTCAAACGATATCCCTTTTTTTTTTGTGAAGACAGTGCCACACATACTCTTTGCCTTCTGACATAAGGACATTTTTTGTGAAGTCTTTTGTATATACTTTGCCATGATAGTACAACTCCAATGGCGGCTGCAGGCTCTGAACTTAACTACACGGTGGTAGACGTCCTCTTAGGACAAGCAGTTATTGCTGGATATCGATCTTGAGAAGTAGTTGTTATACCTTAAGGACGTTGCCCAGGCCTCCTAACAGTAATTACAGAGTTCTGAAATGGTTTTCATTGCACAGAGACTGTCTATCTTCAAATATTCACACATCTCACTGCGTTCATATATGTCCGAAATGTTTCTAAACGGGTGATGATTCATCACTTCACAAATTCTTTCAAATGATATTTCGGAAGCACAACGGACTATGTTCAGTCCTTACCCACTGAAATTAAACACGGTATTGCGGAAAATCACTCAGAGGCTGAGTTTGTGCAAAGGGCTTGATTGACCGCCAGACCATACAAAGCATATCAGAAACCATTTAACTGATCTTGATTGGATAATGCTAAATTAGCCTTGTCTTTCATACACTCCTTGCGAATATGGTTTACATCGACTGGATATTTCGCGAAATATCATTTCCAGGGGGAAGGTAAGTGAAGATAAATTCGTACATGAGTGATATTTCAAGTTCCATGAATGAAAAGCTATTTTTAAAATTCTGTTAATACTACACGTTTTGGGGATTTTAGAGTTGAAGACTTTCTAATCTAGCTTTTCTTCTTTAGCCATCTGTTCGAATGCAGCACTTTTCACATTCGAACGGAAATTTGCTAATATCTCTATTAGAACACGCAGCTTTAAAGCTATATGCGGTTATTACAATAGGTTATCGGGGAGGGATCAGGAAGTAGTAGAAGCGATCCCACCCGTGACAGTCCGTCCCTAATCCCACAGTTTCACTTCTTCGCCACTGCAACAGCCACTGACTAAATCAGTCTAATGGAAAGATTATCGTTTTTATTGTTTGGACCCGACCGCGCAGTCGCTCTTTTCGGCAACCTGAATTATTCATGAAATAAACCCTAAGTGGCTGATGTCACCGATCTTGTCTTGGCGCAATCCTTCTATCCGCATCACCCCCCACCTTCCAGAAACATCTCCGTTATATGGTAGAAGGAGAAAAAGAAAGAGTGAAAGAAGAAAAATAGCGAGGGCGATGAGATTAAGGGGGGGGGCAGAAGACGAAAGAAGTTGTGATAATATAGAAGACTTCCTGAGGATTCGAGGTCTGGTGGATGTTGAGATTTTATTATCAGGCATTTAGAGCTATGCTACGAGGCAGCCGCCTTTTTAAAAAGTAGGATGGATTGATGTTGATTTGGATGATGGAATTGTGGTTGTCGCCTTTATATATATATATATATATATATATATATATAGACAGAGAGAGAGAAAGTAAGAGTGGTTAGAAAGACGTTCTCTACGAAGTTGCAGCCATGATAGGTTTTGCTTCTTTTAAGTAAAGAGCAATGAATTTCAAATTACTTGTTAGATATTTTTAGTTAATGTGAAAAGGCAGGGAAATCAAAGTAAGCAAACAGAAACAAAAATGTAACCTTACTCAATGAACAAAATGGCAAAACAGCATTACTGTGTTTTAACAGCATATTCCCAAATTAATCAATAAATCCAAATTATCCAATGAACAAAATGACAAAGCAGGCATTATTGTGTTTTAACAGCATATTCCCGAATTAATCAATAAATCCAAATTATCCAATGAACAAAATGGCAAAACAGCATATTCCCGAATTAATCAATAAATCCAAATTATCCAATGAACAAAATGACAAAACAGCATTATTGTGTTTTAACAGCATATTCCCGAATTAATCAATAAATCCAAATTATCCAATGAACAAAATGGCAAAACAGCATTATTGTGTTTTAACAGCATATTCCCGAATTAATCAATAAATCCAAATTATCCAATGAACAAAATGACAAAGCAGGCATTATTGTGTTTTAACAGCATATTCCCGAATTAATCAATAAATCCAAATTATTCAATGAACAAAATGACAAAACAGCATTACTGTGTTTTAACAGCATATTCCCAAATTAATCAATAAATCCAAATTATCCAATGAACAAAATGACAAAGCAGGCATTATTGTGTTTTAACAGCATATTCCCGAATAAATCAATAAATCCAAATTATCCAATGAACAAAATGACAAAGCAGCATTATTGTGTTTTAACAGCATATTCCCGAATTAATCAATAAATCCAAATTATCCAATGAACAAAATGACAAAGCAGGCATTATTGTGTTTTAACAGCATATTCCCGAATTAATCAATAAATCCAAATTATCCAATGAACAAAATGACAAAACAGCATTATTGTGTTTTAACAGCATATTCCCGAATTAATCAATAAATCCAAATTATCCAATGAACAAAATGACAAAGCAGGCATTATTGTGTTTTAACAGCATATTCCCGAATTAATCAATAAATCCAAATTATTCAATGAACAAAATGACAAAACAGCATTATTGTGTTTTAACAGCATATTCCCGAATTAATCAATAAATCCAAATTATCCAATGAACAAAATGACAAAGCAGGCATTATTGTGTTTTAACAGCATATTCCCGAATTAATCAATAAATCCAAATTATCCAATGAACAAAATGACAAAGCAGGCATTATTGTGTTTTAACAGCATATTCCCGAATTAATCAATAAATCCAAATTATTCAATGAACAAAATGACAAAGCAGGCATTATTGTGTTTTAACAGCATATTCCCGAATTAATCAATAAATCCAAATTATTCAATGAACAAAATGACAAAACAGCATTACTGTGTTTTAACAGCATATTCCCAAATTAATCAATAAATCCAAATTATCCAATGAACAAAATGACAAAGCAGGCATTATTGTGTTTTAACAGCATATTCCCGAATTAATCAATAAATCCAAATTATCCAATGAACAAAATGACAAAGCAGCATTATTGTGTTTTAACAGCATATTCCCGAATTAATCAATAAATCCAAATTATCCAATGAACAAAATGACAAAGCAGGCATTATTGTGTTTTAACAGCATATTCCCGAATTAATCAATAAATCCAAATTATCCAATGAACAAAATGACAAAGCAGGCATTATTGTGTTTTAACAGCATATTCCCGAATTAATCAATAAATCCAAATTATCCAATGAACAAAATGACAAAGCAGGCATTATTGTGTTTTAACAGCATATTCCCGAATTAATCAATAAATCCAAATTATCCAATGAACAAAATGACAAAGCAGGCATTATTGTGTTTTAACAGCATATTCCCGAATTAATCAATAAATCCAAATTATCCAATGAACAAAATGACAAAACAGCATTATTGTGTTTTAACAGCATATTCCCGAATTAATCAATAAATCCAAATTATTCAATGAACAAAATGACAAAACAGCATTACTGTGTTTTAACAGCATATTCCCAAATTAATCAATAAATCCAAATTATCCAATGAACAAAATGACAAAGCAGGCATTATTGTGTTTTAACAGCATATTCCCGAATTAATCAATAAATCCAAATTATCCAATGAACAAAATGACAAAGCAGGCATTATTGTGTTTTAACAGCATATTCCCGAATTAATCAATAAATCCAAATTATTCAATGAACAAAATGACAAAGCAGGCATTATTGTGTTTTAACAGCATATTCCCGAATTAATCAATAAATCCAAATTATTCAATGAACAAAATGACAAAACAGCATTACTGTGTTTTAACAGCATATTCCCAAATTAATCAATAAATCCAAATTATCCAATGAACAAAATGACAAAGCAGGCATTATTGTGTTTTAACAGCATATTCCCGAATTAATCAATAAATCCAAATTATCTAATGAACAAAATGGCAAAACAGCATTATTGTCAGTATGTTCCCAAATAAATCAATACATCCAAATTATCCAATGAACAAAATGACAAAGCAGGCATTATTGTGTTTTAACAGCATATTCCCGAATTAATCAATAGATTCAAATTATCTAATGAACAAAATGGCAAAACAGCATTATTGTCAGTATGTTCCCAAATAAATCAATACATCCAAATTATCCAATGAACAAAATGGCAAAACAGCATTATTGTGTTTTAACAGCATATTCCCGAATTAATTAATAAATTCAAATTATCTAATGAACAAAATGGTAAAACAGCATTATTGTCAGTATGTTCCTAAATTAATCAATGATTCAAATTATCTAATGAACAAAATGGCAAAACAGCATTATTGTCAGTATGTTCCCAAATAAATCAATACATCCAAATTATCCAATGAACAAAATGGCAAAACAGCATTATTGTGTTTTAACAGCATATTCCCGAATTAATTAATAAATTCAAATTATCTAATGAACAAAATGGTAAAACAGCATTATTGTCAGTATGTTCCTAAATTAATCAATGATTCAAATTATCCAATGAACAAAATGGCAAAACAGCATTATTGTGTTTTAACAGTCTACATCCGAATTAATCAATTAAATTCTAGTCAATTTTTCTAAAGATGGTTTTCTTCGTTTTCGTGTAAGGCAGGTTTTTCTCTTCTAAAATTCAAAAACTAATTAAAATCTATACTGTTTACAGTTTGCTTAGTTTTTTTCTGGTAATGTAATTAA
>KK116186.1:0-28036 GCA_000611955.2 Stegodyphus mimosarum
CCAATAGTAGATAAGCAGCTATCACAGCAGGAGGTACGGCGAGTACGTTTTAGGAATATGCCTCCGTGACCTCGTGTATTGCTCCTGAAATTGAACGAACATTTATAATCTGATTTATCATTTTTTTTATAATGTTAATGCTTTGTAGCAACTTTTTATTTTCCTTTGGTTTTGAATTTCGAGTTTTAAAGTAAGAGAGGAGCCTTCCAGATAGGAAAGTGATTAGTCACTCTGATTGCCGTAACGAAAGTCCTGGGTTCGAATGAGGGCATATATGTAAATTGTCTGTCTCTTCGTAGAAGACAACGGTGGCCACCTATTAGGTGCCTCCATAATAAAATGACGACTCCTTCCGGTCTTAGCAGTAGCTGCAGCCTATAATAGGTAGTGCCCGCATACTGGGGAAAAAAAGGGAGAGACAATGATTGTAAAGAAGGTCTTCCAGCCGTTGTTAATTAAAAAGCTTTCCTCTCAATGTTTGTTTTCGTTCGTCTATATTTCTTAAAATAAACTAAGGTTGATTGATTTCAAACACTTATTAATAACCATTCCTAATTGCTTTCTGAAACTCTAATTCACTATTTGTTCTTAGTAGTGGTAGTAAGAGTTCTAAATCGAAAGAGGGTCTTACTATATCTCTGTGAAGGCTGGATTCGTTTTCGATTCCTCCTTTAAATATTTCAGATTTAGTTCGTTATTCCTTTTTAGATGATAAGATGTTAAATGTGGAAAATTAAATGAATTACTTCCTAGCAGAAAAAACTCTTCCTGTATAACGTTATATAAAAATAAAATATACGAAGACTAATAATATCGATAAATTAAAAAAATAATATATTTATAATAAAAATCAGAATCACTCAAGCAGCTGATTTACAGGTATTTTATACCATTTAACTAGTGTTGCGAAGCCTCTAACTTAATATTTTAATAAATGTAGAATAGCAAATGATATGGCTTGAGCACAATATTTAAAAAAATGCTGAATGGAAACAGTGAAGAATTATTCTAACGATTTGTCGTGACGTATTATGTTTAAACGATTGTAACATTTTATAGATTTTATACAGGTTGTCAATACATTTTAGGTCATTGATAAATATATTTTTTCTTTTACATATAGTTAATGATCAATAAATTGGCTAGATATTTATTCGTTTACATATCTTTACACGATGAACGCTCCTCAGTATCGTCAGTCTCATGGTAAATACAACGTCAGCAAATAGTAGCCAACCGACAGACAAAGTAGAGAGATGTCTTGTTTTGCAGCCGCTAATTCTTCCTGCAGGCAAGGTGAAAAATGAAGCTTAGAAAAAGAAAAGAAAGGTATATAGACAGAGGGCAATTTTGCATTTCAGAGGAAAAGGTTTCGTATATTTTTATACGAATTCATTGAATTGAATTTTATACGAATAGCATGAATTCAAACAGGATAAAGAAATAATAATGATAATAAAGAAATAGCGTACATACTTTTAATAACTTTTTGGATGAAGGCACCGATTAAAGAGAAGTTCAGAACAGGCAATGAAGTAAAAGGGAAAATGCGTCAGTGACTGTGCAGTTACTCGAACAGTGCAGTTAGAAAAATGCTGATGCGCATTCAACTGGTCAACACTATACTGAAAAGTGATGAAGTATTTTCAGTCTTAATTATGTACACTTTATTAAAAATGTACTGAAGTTATTTTTAACTGTTCCTCGTATTTAGCAGATTGCCTGCTAGTGAAAGAACGTAGACTGAGTGACGATGCTTGCTTTACAGAGAACATATTAGACATGAAATCTTTTGAAACAGATAGAAACTTTGGATTCCAGCCAGTAACATAAGAATATAACTGCATCAAATGAAATAAAATGCAATTTTTCATGGAGTACACAGCTGTGTCTGCACCAGAAAAGGCGAATAAAGGTGATTCAAGTGCAATGAACGTGCGAACGTCTAGTGAAAGTGCAATATTAGATCTTTTGTTAGACATCGTCAATATTCAATCAAGGAAAGATTAAGCTCTGATGTTGCGAATGCTTCAGCAATGAATCTTCCGTCTAGAGGGTGCTATGCCGAAACATTGTTATAGAGCGGATAATGTTAGGCGCCCGACTGGTTTAGACGAGAACCAGATAATTGGTTTATGTATGAAATGTTTCGTTCTACAGAATTATCTCCGCATTTCAAACTGAAGTGTTACTAAATTCAGATCAAGCCACAAGACCTGAAAGATCCCGGTGTAAACATCTCTGGACCTTCAGACTGATTTATCAAGGACAGCTGAACCACATACTAAGTCTTCTATACTAGACAGACCTTTAACAAGAGTTTGGCGACAAGTAAAATTTCCTCAGACGTTGAACCTCTGAACAGCAAAGATGTTAAGGTGGGAGGATTTAAGAAACGTGGGTGAAATCAATGTTTGTAATTTCATTTAGCATGTTTGTTGTACTGTAAATATTTTAGCACAAGTTTTTTTATTCGTTTGGTTTTGAATTTCAAGTTCTAAAGAAAGTCTTCCAATCGCTGTTAATTAAAAATGTTTTGTCTTCGAAGTTTGTTTCCAACTGTCCGTAATTCTTAAGATTAAACCAAGAAATTGATTAATTTCAAACCTGTACCTTGACATGATCAACCAAAGCAAATCAACAAAGAAATTACTACGCGATCGCGTATAAAATTAGTTCAGAGTAAAAAGTGGCTGATGATATAGGAAGAGGGGTATGTGATCCTCAGATTCCACATCCTTGGATATTCTCGATTAAAACACAGAGGCATAGGTAGGGGGAAGCGGGAGTTATTTGTTCTCAGGCGCAGCAACCGTGGGACGCCAAAGTGGCAGTACGAAATTTTGAATTAAATATTTTCCATTCTAGCCAAATAAGAGAGCGTGAAAGCTTCAGTTGTCCTGGACGCTGAAAACCCTAGCTTCAGTTCTGTTAAACCAGGAATGCAGGTGGACTAAGTCTTATGGTATTCGAGATGTGCGACCATCGATAGATACACGTATACTTAGAAAGGATTATTAATCGCGTCTCGTACTTGTGTGTCAGTTTTTAAAATTAAAAGCGTAGAGGCTTTTCGGGTTGTCAAAAACAGTATAGTAATAACTATACAAAACATAGTACCAAGGAACAAAAGAGGAGGAAATATGTTGAATTACAGTCAAACCCAACTACAGCGAACGAATGTTTTGGTCCTTCCCAGTTTTCTACACACTTTATGTTTTATGCAGCTATAGTTAACCCCAAATATATGAAAAGCGATCTTCATAGATCTTTGACTTAACACATTTTGTATATTTCATATTTCAAGTTTTAAGTGAAAAATTACCGACTATGAAAAATTATCCGTGTTCAGGGTGTTAGAATGCACATTCCTTCGATATGACGATAGGGGGTGCTACAAGTGCCCACACGAAAGACCCGGCTATTTATTGCTCTCTTCTTGAAAGCTGTTTTTCGGTAAAACGGCCATAATCCTAAAAAACGGTTGGGAACACTGCTCTAACGAATCTGATAGCTCTGATGTCTAACAAAAGCTCTAACGAAGATTAGATAAAGCTTTTTCTGGTAAAAGATGCAGGTTTTCCTTGCTTTATGAAAGAGTATTTTAGGGAAACCATTCATTAGACAAAATGAATAAGAAATTACCATTAGTGTACGTGGAAAAATGTTTTCAGTATTCCAAAATATTAAAAAGACATGTCAAAATCCCACCAGACATCTCTTAAAGCCGAAAAAAATATGACAAATACACATCACATAAATAGAAAAATATACAAATGATACAACTTCAACACTGAAAAGAGAGCAATTTATAGATATAGAGGCAATGGCAATAATCATGGTGCATTGAGCTGTCTAAGATTTAGCAGTTTTCCCTTCTTAGCCACTATGAAAAGTCTAAATCTTTTGAGCTTACACGATGCAAAAGGCTTGAAATTAAGTTATGCGTGGTGCTAAGACTGAAATTATCATCCCTCCACTATACAGTAGGTGAATAATCATCAGTCAAAAACAATCTTAAACCTTTTTCTACTAATGGGACATATATGTCCCACTAAAAGTTTAAGCATTACTGCTGGGTTAAAAAGTACTAAGAATCTCCTGGATGTTGGGGATCATCTTCCAATAGTTGGAAAATCAAGACATTGCTGTGCTCATTGTAGACATATGAACATAGAGAAAAGAACAAATAAGAGTTGCCCAATATGTAATGTTGGGTTACGCAAAGAACGTTTTTTACTCTGTACCATATGATGTGAATCTATTTCTTCTTCTTCTTCTTCATGAAGCTTGGCTTCCCTTTGGCGCCTTCTGCTCCAACTCAAAAATGGTGTAATTTACTTGCTAATCCACAGGGACGCATTCCCTCCATTACCGGAGGGAACGTCGGTCCGAAAAGGCCTTACGCTAATAATAGTACTTATGAGTCCTTTAAGATGTGTTTAACGACAAATTTCCCCAGAAAATAGTATCTCCAAGGTTTTTCGTTACAATGATTCAGAAGATCAGCTAAGAGGTCAATATTACTAATTTTCATCTAATTGAGCATAATGTTTCTAGCGCTGTCGTACTTTCTACAGTGAATAATTGCATGTTCTGTACTGTCGATCACATAACATGAGTCGCAAAATGGCGAATTCGCTCTACGATACCTGTACAGTAGTTGGTTCGTGTCCAACAATTGCAATCTTGTTCTACTAATTGCTACTTCCATTTTCCTGTCTAAGTTTAATCCTTTGCTCCACTCGCTGTGAATATTACAATAGCTGAACCTGCGGCCGGTATAGGAAGTTTGCCAACAGTCGACTTGCTCATTCTGGGTAGTATTTTCAATGAAGCTACACGCATCCTCTGCAGAGAGTTCCCCCGAGTTATCCATATCTCTTCTTCTCGCTACTTTATCCGCTTTTTCATTGAATTCTATACCCTTATGACCAGGAACCCAGATGACCATGAGGTGGTGGAAGGCCTTTATCCGCTCGAAAAGCTTAAGAATGAGAGAGTTGGATCTCCTATTAACGCAACTCATGGCACTGACTACTGACTTGCTATCCGTGAGGATGGCAACCTTTTCGTTAGGATTCAATTTCACAAGAAGCTTATAGAGGGCCCAAGCCTCGGCTGAGAAGATGGAGCTTCTGCTGTCCATGCACTGACCGACAATCACTGCGGTATGATCTACAGCCGCAATACCAATTCCTGTATCAGACTTGGAAGCGTCTGTAGCGTAAATTTTAAAACCTTGACTTGCGTAATCATTAATAAAGGATCGGGAATACTGCTGTATTTCCACATCTGAGAGATTTTTGTTTTGGAACTCATACTCATTTATTTTAATACAGCACTTTACTTCTTCGGAAAAATCCTGCTCATTATCAAAAGTAATACACTTGCTGAAATCTAGATCCAGACTACTTAGCTTGTCTTTAATGCACTGACTGATAGGCTTACGAATCTTGCCCCACTTATACTTGCAGCTTAGCAGGCAACTTTTCAAACTATCCGCAATAGGAGAAGCTCCTGATAGAGCAATATTCTTTATTACAAATTGATAGCAGCAATACTTCTTCTCGTGTCTGAGGTAAACACTCCTGCTTCAACATATAACAGCGAAAGAGGAGTACTGATTGGCGCCCCGGTGGCTAGTCTTAGGGCATGATTATAAACAATTTCAAGCTTTTTCTTATTTTGTTGAGAGGCTGAAATGAGGAGAGAGCTGCCATATTCTATTCTTCCTCTTATTGTAGCATTTGCGATAATCACAAGGTCCACTTTTCTGGCACCCCACCTGTGGCTCGCGATGGATTTAAATGCATTCAGCATTCTTTCTAGCTTCGGGACAATTTTATTAATGTGGAAATTCCAACTTAGTTTACTATCAAACCACACACCCAGAATTTTAACATGACTTCCGTTGGGATGCTGACACCATCAAGCTTCAAAAAATTCTCTTCACAGCTCTTTTTCCCTCTGAAAATGATTGATTTGCTTTTCTCTGGAGAAATGCATAAGTTCCACTCTTAAGTCCAACTGTGCACTTTAAACAGCGCACGCTGTAAATTATCGACTACCTTTCGGTGTGAGACATCAGCACTGTAGAGGAAGATGTCTTCCGCATATACATAGCAATCGACATTCGTCGGGATAATCTCATAAATATCATGCATGAATATGGTGAACAGGACTGGGGACAGAATGCAGCCCTGGGGGACACCACTGGCAACTCATGGCTTCTTGAAAGGACCCCTCTCCACTTTACAGTCCCTGGTTCAAGAAATTAGCAGTCCAGAGGATGCTATTCCCTTTGATGCCAAATTGCATGATTTTGTAGAGTAGGCCATCATGCCAAACTGAGTCGAATGCAGCTTTGAGATCAAGAGCCACCAGCTGAACAATCTTCCTTTGCTTCCTATGATGCAAGATGCTACTGAACAATTTATTAAGCAGTACCAGGCAGCTTCTATTTGGAATAAAGCCGTAATGGATATCTGAGAGCCTTTTGCTTTGCTGAATCCTCGGAAGCAGTCTATTAACCATCCTTTCCATCACTTTAGCTAGAATTTGCGTTAAGGAAATCGGTCTGTAACTGGAAACCAACGCACTGTCGCCTCCAGGTTTTAGAAACGGGATAACTATAACTTCTTTCCAGTTCTTAGAAATCTGACCCGAGTTCCATGAGTTGTTACAGGCCTCCAGAAACGCTTGTTTGGAATCATCATCCAAAGCTGTAATAGCACGTTTTGCGAGGTCATCTTGTCCCGGCGCGGAGTTTCTGAGACTCCTGATAGCTTTGTCAAGTTCTGAACCCGAGAAGGGATTATTTATACGGCTGCTCTCTTCATCACTAAAGTCCAGAGGAATGAATTTTTGAATTGTGAATCTGGAATAATGCTTAGCAAACATTACACTCTGTTCTTCTGCAGACCACGCGTGGCCTTCCTGGTGCTTTAAGATGTTGTTAGAGAACTGGGTCTGCCTATTTTTATTTTGAATATTTTTTACTATCCTAAATAAATTTCCATCCTTTCTGGTGCATCTGCAAATTTTTTCTCAATACAGTCTTCTCTTGATTTTAATGACCTTCTTAAGGTAAGCGTTCCATTTCTTCTAAGAAATCCCGGTAACCTCTTGAAAGATGAGCCTTAGCAAGTCTAAGGCACTTCCTTTTTTGGCCTAGAATGAAGTTGCATTCTGTGTCCCACCAAGGACTGTTTTTGCGTTGAATCAGTGTCTTAGTAAGGTTCTCTTTTTTTGTAATGCTCAAGATGCAGTTGATACTATTCAGGTTGTTTTCCCCTGTGTCCAATGACTTGATTCTGTTGCTGCTTTCCGTGGCGTACTTCTTCCAGTTGCAATGAACTATTATTCTTTGATTTCCAGCAGCTGAGGCATTATCACTTCTGAAGCCAATTCTTATAGGGTAATGGTCGCTGCTAAAGGGATCAGAAGAAACTTCCCATCTCAATTGTCCATAAAGTTCGGCTGAGCATAAAGCAATGTCAATGCAGGATTCGATTCCTCCAGGACTTACATGGGTGGGTTTTTCAGTGTTTAGAATGCAAAGGTTGTTAACGTTGCACCAGTCCAATAACGCTTTACCCCCTGCTGACAGCTTACACGAGCCCCAAGCCGGGTTGTGACAGTTGAAGTCGCTTAAGATAATAAAGTTGTCATTCAGGGTAGCCAGTACTTTATTCCACTCTTTCACATTGAACTGGCCATTAGGAAGGTAGACATTGATCACTGAAATATGGGAACAATTTGCTTGGAGATCCACCCACATAATCTCTCCTCCCGCTATATCATAGCTGCTATTCTGTACAGATAAGCTTGACCATTCTTTTCTTTATGGCAACCATCAGCCCACCGTCTTGGTGAGAGCTCACTCTATCTTTGCGAAAAATAACTTTGCCAGGCAAACAAAAATCATCTAAATTAGAAAGCCAGGTCTCCTAGATAGCTAAAACATCACAGAAAAACTCTTTCCTGCTAATGATAAAATTTCTTTTGTTGGAGATGCTTCTTGCATTCTAAAAAATGCTTTTAAAAGTCTTTAATAATTCAGACTGGATCAAATTTTAAGTAAACAGAGAGCGTTATTCCCACACAACTTTTATTCACGAACACCAAAGACGCACTCCCACATAAAACAGTTATTACATCACAGTTTCATTTAAAATACTTATTTAACTACCGCCATCTATTGGCAGTCTAAAGAAACATTATTACAAAACATATTTAACACTCCCCCCATGCATCCGCAAACGGATGCATCAATTTTTACTGTACTTCAAGATTATAAAGTCTTTCAATTGGTCTTTTAACAACACCCTTATCCAATTGAATCTCACAAGATCTAATTCTACCGTCTCTTCCAGGAAATAATTCTTTAATCCTACCTAACTTCCAGTTACAGCGTTTCACATTATCTTCTCGTCCAAGTACAACATCATTAATTTTAAATACGGAAGAATTTTTTGGAGTTTTTGAAAACATGGCTGATCTTAATTCTAACAAATATTCTTTATAAAACCTTTTCCAAAAATGCTCCAATAATAATTGCCGATGTTTCCATCTAGTAATCAAATGAGCTCTTGTGGATTCTAATTTAGATTCAGGTGAAGGTAAAACACTCAATCTAGATCCAGTTATAAAATGAGATGGAGAGAGAGGATCAGGTTCATTTGGTTCATTGTATACATAGGTTATGGGTCTAGAATTGATAACAGCTTCAACTTCAAATAAAACAGTATATAGTTCTTCATAAGATAAAGAAGCTTTACCTAAGATACATTTTAAGCAAGTTTTTACAGATCTTACCAAACGTTCCCAAAAGCCGCCCCACCAAGGAGCACCTTCTACAATAAATTTCCATTCAAACTCCTTTTTTCCCAAGAAACTTTGAATCTTTTCATCCTTACACAGTTTATATAAATACTTTAATTCACGATCGGCAGTTTTAAAGGTCTTAGCATTATCAGAATAAATAACTCTACAAATACCTCTACGTGCAAAAAATCTACGCAATGCTTGAATAAAACACTCAGTACTTAAATTTGATAATAATTCTAAATGGACTCCTCGAGTCACTGCACAAGTAAACAATGCAATATACACTTTTGAGCCATCTTTTAAATACAAAGGTCCAGCGAAATCTATTCCACTTACCTCAAACGGTTGAGCTTTCTCCACTCGGTCAGCAAGAAGAGGAGCAGATACCTCATGTCCAGCTCTAGCATTATAATTTTTACAAAATCTACAATCATATAACACAGATTTTACCAAACTTCTAGCTTTTAAAATCCAAATTTTCCCTCTTACTTGTATTAGAGTTTCATTTACACCATTATGAAGTACCTTTTCATGACAGTTTAAAATAATTAAACGAGAAAAATAATTATTTGGCAATATTAAAGGTTGAATTTCATTGACATCTAATGATGATTTTACTAATCTACTTCCAACTCTTAAACAACTATTTTCATCAATTATTGGATTTAACCCAAACAATTTGGAATTTTGATGCAATGGTTTTTTACATTTAACATCATTCATTTCTGCAAAAAAATACTCACCTTGTGATAACTTAATCCAATAACACATAGCATTACATATTTCATTTTTGGTCACAGGACCAATCACTCTATTTTTTAACTTTAAATTGTTTATGAATCTGAATATGTATGATGTTACTCTCAAAAGTTTACCTAAGTCACCAAAGTTCTCTATCTTTCACACAGGTTGCAAAGATTGAACACTATTTGTAACTTGAGTCACAACTTTCTCTTCAGTAGTGTCTACTATATCACAATGCTCGTTCATTCTAGGCCAATTTATTTCATCTTGATGCAGCCATGGAGGTCCATGCCACCACACTCGATCTCCTACAAGCTCACTCACTGTAATACCACGCGTGATTTTGTCAGCCGGATTGTCTGATCCTGGACAATGTTTCCACATACCTGGTGATGTTTTATCTTGAATTTCCGACACACGATTTTGTACGAAAGTTTTCCATCGCCGTGGTGAATTCTTTATCCAGTGAAGCACAATGAGAGAATCGGTCCACAAATAGATCTTTGCCTGAGGAAAATGCACACGAATTGTTGTTATAAGTCTTGCACCTAACACTGCTGCCATGAGCTCAAGTCTTGGTAAAGATAATGTTTTGAGAGGAGCCACTCTGCTCTTAGCTATCACTAAACTTGCTCCAGAACATTTAAAGTAACGGAATTTCACGTACACTGCTGCTCCGTAAGCACTTTGAGATGAATCACAAAAGCAATGTAGTTCCAACACTTCAGGCGTTTCATTAACATCACGAAAATACCAACGAGGTATTTGGATATTCGGTAAATCACGTAATTGTCTATACCATTTGTTCCACTTGTGTTGCAGTTCTGGTGGGATAATTTCATCCCAGTCAATACCTTTAAGCCATAAATCTTGAAATAGAACTTTTGCTTGAATCACATATGGAGCAAGAAACCCAACAGGATCGAAGATCTTCGAAGCAGCTTTCAAAACACAACGCTTTGTTTGATCATGTGACAGTATGAAATCAATAATGTCTTGAGCATTAAAGCAGAAGATATCCTTATTAGTATCCCAATGAAGTCCAAGAATCTTTGAGGGGGAATCACAATCGGGTAATTTAATACTGACGAAGTTGTTATTTGAATTATACTCTTTCTTTAAAGTATCTGAATTGGAATTCCATTTGGTCAGAGTCATTGATGCCTTTTTCATTATATTACTAGCTTCATGATATATTTGTAGAGCTTCCTCCTCTGTATCTGTTCCACAAATAAAATCGTCAACATACATGAAGTTTTCTAACATTTCTACAGTTCTGGGATAGATGTTTTTAAATTTCTGTAAATGATACTTAATGCAAGCGCTCAGCAAAAATGGACTTGACTTCTCTCCAAAAATTACTCGACACATCCGATACACTTGAAATCTCGGATTGGCCAAACCTGAATTCTCGTTAATCCACAAAAATCGCATTGAATCTCGATCTTCAGGAGCAACAGAAATCTGCAAAAACGCCTTCTGAATGTCTGACGTAAATGCAATTCGATGAAGTCGAAAATTTATAAAACTTTCAAAAGTTCAGGAAGAAGATTTGGTCCCTGAAGTAAATTATCATTTAGAGATTCATGATTTTTTTCTTTTGAAGAAGCATCATAAACAATGCGAAGTTTTGTCGAATTATGATCTTCACGGATGACAGCACGGTGAGGAATATACTACGTTCGTTTCCCAGATTTAATACCAGGATCGAACTTTTCTATTATTTCTTCCTTAAGTTGACTGTCTATCACTTCTTTATATTGAGCATAAAAGTTCAAGTTTGACTTAAATTGTCCAATCAAATTTAAAAATCGTCTTTCAGCATTCTTAAAATTGTCACTTAAAGTCACATTTTCATCTTTCCATGGAAGCCTAACTTCGTATCTATCACCCTTTTGAGTGATCGAATTTACAAACATTTGTAAAGCCAGTTCATTTTGTTCTTGATCAGAAATGTTTTTTATTCCAATAGATTCAATGTTGCAAAACGATTCGACACTTTTTAAAAGCTTCTCTTCTATGCTTACGTTTAAACAAGTATCGTGCATTTGAAAATCCGAAGAAGAAAATCTACCTTGTACACACCAACCGAACAAGGTTTTCATCGCTACGGCATTACTGTTTATCCTTTTTATTTCTTCACTTGCTATTTTCCATATAATATCCGCGCCGATTAAAACGGAAATCTCATGACTCATTCTGTCGGCGCCGCTGAGGTCTGTCAGAGTGATGTCGAATGTTTGGAGTTTGGACTTGATTTCAACCTCTGATATCCGTATGTCCGCGCTTGTTATGTCTGGTACTTCCATGGGTTCAAGATTTATGTACTTTTCAGGGTCGTTAGTATTTCGCAGAGTAAGTTCAACTTTCTTTCGACGCCAATGTTTTACGTTCTTTTCGCCGAAAGTATGCAAATTTAAAATAGTTTCTCCTTTCACTGGTAATTTTAATTTTCTTGATAAATCTTCTCGAATTGCAGAGATTTGACTACCTCCGTCAAGAAGACACCTGACAATACAATTGTTATTATTTCTACCCTCAGCCACAGCATACACCGTTTGAAGCATAATATTGGATCCTATTTTAGCCGAAGGATTTTGAACAATTTCCGTCGATGTTTCGGTTTCCTTATTTTTTACACTGGAGACAGCTGCTGCAGGATTAACACACACACTTTCATGATGTTTACCGCGGCAATTTCTGCAGGAAAATTGTGTGTTCTTACAATTGATTGCTAAATGTTTACATCCAAAACACAGGAAACACCTTCCAGTACGTCTCAAAAAATTGCGTTTCTCTTCGGAATTCACTTCAGTACATTTGTATTTCGTATGATCTTGTTTACCACAAAATATGCACTTACAATTGATTGCTAAATGTTTACATCCAAAACACAGGAAACACCTTCCAGTACGTCTCAAAAAATTGCGTTTCTCTTCGGAATTCACTTCAGTACATTTGTATTTCGTATGATCTTCTTTACCACAAAATATGCATTTGTATCCGATCGTTGACAAAGCCGAAGTAGTCGGAACTTTCGATTTATAATTTGGATAAGCTATCGAGCGTTGTTCATGTTGACGAACGTACTGTTTCTGATTATTTTTCGCACAGTTCATTAAACTTGCAGCTTCTCGGCAATTAACTTCCTTTTTTAAAAATTCTATAAGTTCCTTTATATCAAATCCTGCTTCCATTTTTCGATTTCGATTAAATTCTAAATTTAATTCCTCTGGAAATTTTTGCAAAATTATAGGACACAGAATATTTCCATAACTTCCAGAAGTAACGTTCAACGATTCTAAACTTCTGATGTTGACTTCGCATTCATCATACAGTTTACGCAGTGCTTTAACATTTGAAATGTTTCCCACTGGTTCAAGCGATAATAATTTATTCATATGCGAAGTGATCACTACATCTTGTCTTCCAAACCGCTGTTTCAGTATTTCTATTGCTGAATCATAATTCTGATCACTTAAAGCGAAACCGGAAATGGCAGCTAAAGCGTTACCGCTAAGTAAAGATTTTAGATATGCAAATTTTTCAGTTTTTCGTAGTCCACTGTTATTGTGAATTGTATTCTCGAACTGGTTCCAAAAATCTAACCATTTGCACGTATCTCCGAAATATGTTCCGATTTGCAAACGTGGCAACTTCAGTACTTTCGTTTCTTCTGCAACAGTCGACGCCGCATTCTGAAGTACCACTGTTCTAGAACACTGCGAATTCGTTTTCAAAAATCGCTGCATTCTTCCTCTCCATATAACAGCTTTATCTCGGTATTCTTGACTTAGCGTAACTTCATTTTCAATTTCCTCCGAAGTTATTTTCGTCTCAATTTCTAAATCCAAGCTTTTCAGTTCGTTGATTTTCTCAATCAGCTGCTCGTACAAATCTTCGATTATTTCAGTTTTTTCTTCTAGAGGAGTATCATTTGTTAAATTTGTTTCGACTTTGGTTAACAGTTTAGTCATTAACTGCCTTACAACAGATCGCTTCTTCTTCAAATGTTCAAGAACGCTCTCCATTTTCGAAATGTTCAGTCTGTCGATTATTCTGGTTCGTAATACTAGTCCCGGGATGGAGGCACCATAAAAAAATGCTTTTAAAAGTCTTTAATAATTCAGACTGGATCAAATTTTAAGTAAACAGAGAGCGTTATTCTGACACAACTTTTATTCACGAACACCAAAGACGCACTCACACATAAAACAGTTATTACATCACAGTTTCATTTACAAATACTTATTTAACTACCGCCATCTATTGGCAGTCTAAAGAAACATTATTACAAAAACATATTTAACACATTCCATGTGCAAATCATTAGTCCCATCGAATTTGATGAGAAAAGAAAACTAAGAAAAGCGGGAAAGAAAATAAAAAAAAGTCATTTATGAATAACACTATAGTATCTAGTCCTGGCCAGATTTTTCTGGTTTTGATGAATCCTGTTTACTTTGAATGCCTGCTTCTCGTGTTATAGGATCGGATTTAGAATGAGGCTTCTTGCTAAATCTATTTCCGTCTTATTTACACTTAAGTCCGGATCACTGTCAGACTGAAGTGCTCTTTTCCCGATCTGATTGTTCTTAGTATTTTCCGATATCTCCCTGAATTTTGTGTCAAGCTTCTCTCGCAGCTTGTTAACAATACTTTCAAACTTTTGGTCCATCCTTGCTAAGATTTTCTCGAAATTCTCAGCCTGCCGTATTAAAGCATTTTGAAAAGACTCCTGTAGAGCAGTTATTATTGGAGTCATGATTTTGACAAAATCTTCTTTTGCAGGACTTGAAACCTGAGTATCCGCCACCTTCGCATACGAAGTTTTATTAGTCACAGCCTGTCTTGCTTCTACTACGGATACATAATGGTCAGCACTATATCTAAGAATATTACACTCTTCGATGTATTTGGGGCAGTTTTTTGAGGTAGCTTTATGTGAATTACTGCACAGCACACATTTAATTTTTTCATTCTGACACTGTGCTCTAGCATGATTCTCCCCACATTTGCTACATCTTATTGACCCTCTGCAGCTTTTGATTCCGTGACCAAATCTTAAGCATTGAGGGCATTGCCTAGGGTTATCATAAAATCTAGTGATTCTGTGTCTAGTCAGCCATATTTTAACATGTTCCGGTATATTGCGACCCACAACTGTGACAAGTACTCTTTCGGATGGCATCTTAATACTGCCAGAGCTTTTAATCATAAAACGTCTTAAATTTAATACTTCAATATCATTATTATTGTTCAGTTCATTTGCCAGCTCCGAGAGCTCAACTTCTACTGGAATGTCCGATAGCAGAAATTTATTTGTCAGTTCCGTCATGGCAAGCATCGACGAAACCTTGACATTATGCAATTCTGTCAAGTTTAATAATTGCCAGGCACACTCAGCCACTGAGGTCCTTATCAGAAACTTCCGTCTCTTATAATTTTGATGTAGTCAATATTTTTACTAAGGACACTTTGCTAGAAATTTCATCTTTTAGATTCTTAGGATTGTTTATTCTAACATTACATTTTTTTCGATGCCTTTAAGAAAAACTGTGTAATCCCTGACACCTCTCTCATTACATATTTTTAACAAACATTCCGACGATATTGGCGGTTTAAACTGAAAGTCTGGACTTAGTCCGTTTTCCGAACTCCAGTCCATGATTCTTCATTAGTATATACAACTGAACATTAAGTAACTGGAAAAGAATTTTCCTACCTGTATACTTCTTTGCAAACCCCAAAACCAGGAAAGCGAAATAACAAATATTGAATTTTACTTAAAATGAATCCCGTGCTTGACCACGTAGCTCTTTCCCGAAGTAAACAAATGCGAGCGGAAGAATTCACCACACAGCTTCGCCACTTCGGTCAACCATCCTTCGTTGCAGCTCGAATCTATTTTATACAATAAAGTTTTCCAGAACAATAGGTGTACTTATAGTAAGTCGACTAATTCGTAATCAAAGGATTAAACCTGTCTGCTGTATCATAATTAGTTACAGCTGCTTCTTCAATCATCACAAAAAAATAAATACTGAACAATACTTCATTCCAATTTTCTTTGTAAAAGTGAATATATATATTTCTTTTGTTAAGTAAAAAGGTACCAATGTAAGCTTTTCTCAGTAATTCATTTGTAAATCTTAAATGTTTGACCCTAGAAGTTCATTTAAATTTAACAATTCATTTTCAATTTTTTCACTTAAAAATTCTTGCTTTGCTTATTTTACGTATTGCAAACTAATGTATAGACCTTACATTGTATTTCCTGTGACTAGCAGAACATTAAAATAATTCATCAAAAGCTAAAAGTATTTTATTATAGCGAGATATTCAATTTATACACCTAATATTTCATTAATAGGTTCAGTTTCTTACAATTTAGTAATTGGATTATACAAGTATGTTGATGATTGCTATTTTCATTAAAACTTCCAATCATATTAAATGGCCCTAAATAATTAAATTTCTTTTGGGTCAGTAAAGACATGAATAAATTTGAAGTTTCAAAATTTAGCTAAGCATCACAAGTGTTTAGTGTATGATTTCAACACTTCATTTTTTTACATTAGCACATATCTACATTTTAACCTTCAATGAATAATTTTAATATTGTAAAAGATTAATTACTGGTTGTATTTGCTAATTAAAAACATATACTTATTATGAATTAACATCTTTCTAAAGCTTCACCCTTCGAGTGCAATGCCATGGTGGATGTAGGTAGACGACGATACAAGACAGCAACAAAAATGAAGGTTTTGATGTAAAAATGAAGACAAAAATAGGTCTTTGAGGTAGGTTAGGTTATTTGAATATGAAAAAGCACAAGGACGGCCATCTTCTAAGAAGAGGGATGCTTTGTGGAGGACTATGGGAAACTGGCTTGTACTCATATTACACATAAGGAAAAACCATCACCAACCATGCAGCCAACCTGTTTGCCTAGTATTGAACCATAGATAAACTCTCAGCATTCAGTGGTCTTAAGCACTCAGCCACTGAGGCAGAAAGATACTCACAGAATATCAAAAGAATGATCAACAACTCATTTAACAAATCTAGAAAACTAACGATCTGTGCTTCAATGTGATGGGGGGGGATTCAGATAACATTTAGATAGGTGGATGGATATCTTGGAGATTTCCCAAACAAAACAGTTAAAGCTAATCTGATAATATACAATTATGTAAAAAGAAGTTATTCAAAAACATATTAGGAAATTGAGACAAAAACTTCAAACTTGCATTTAAAACTGAGTATGCATCACAGCATATCTTTGTTTAACCTAAACACACTATTTCACCAGATTTCACCATGCGATTAGAAGAAAGATGATATTTATACTTATGTAAATACATATGGCATAAGCATTAAATATCATACCTTAAATTTGATTAACACATAACTAGTCAGCATAAAAAAATCTTTTATTCACGAAGAAACATGGTACTTTGTACAGTGAGGAATTTAATGAAAAATCTTATTAAAAGCTTTTTTTTTTCAAGAACACGCCATGCTATAACATAAATACAAATTTATTAATATTTTGAAGCTCACTGAAATATTACGGATGTGATTTTAAAATTTCCCTCTATTACATTTATAAGGAAAGAATCGGATTAAAGAGTTATATTCACTGTACATAAGGCAAGTTATTAGATTTGATTTATTTTCAGCATAACAATTTTTCTTCTAAGTATTGGCACACAGAAGAATTAACATCAAAATATAAAACGCTTTTAACATAAATAGGATCATGCAATATCTTTACACTCTTTTACAGCCATAACACATAACAACACCTTTTAAATGCAATGGAATGGACTGAAACAAAATTCAAGAAAATTTCTTTTTTTTTTATAAAACAAATTTATTTAAAGTGCTGTGTTTGGAGAGATATATGTAAACATTTGTATAAAGATTCCTGGTCCATTCTTCATGGAATTTACTGTTGTTTCTTCACTGGAGTTTGTTATCCAAACCTTATACTTTGTATCAGTTGGAACACCGCTGAAAATAATTAAAGAAAAAGTCATTTCACTAATTTGAAAATTATATGAAACAAATAATAGTTAAAATTCGAAATACAGAAAAGAAGGTAACTGATTATTCAAAATTCGAGAAAAGAGATGTTTTACAAATACAACTTTTTACATTAAGAATGCTTTTGTGAATGAACTTGAATATTTTTTACATAAAAGTGCAACTGGATTTACAATAAATCTCTTTCATAAAAAATTTCATAGCTTTGCTTTTTTACATTTCTTTAGGGGATGAGCATTCACACTACGGGTAAAGATCATAACTGTCATAGATATAGGGCATAAACGTCATTAGCTTCATTGATAGTTGTCAAATAAGGTTTCAGCAGTAGCCAAACAGAAAAGGCAAATTTGCACATGCATGAATCACTCAGCTTACTTACTTTACTGCGATTGGTCAGATTTTACATTATCTTGGCATAAAGACGAAAAGTTACAACATTTGGACAAAATCCTTACACTTGTTTCTGCGATACAGCGAAGGTCTTGTTACCTAGCAATGAAGTTCAATTTATGCCACTTGTAAATCAATATAATTCACTGTGTTAATCCGCCTTTAAAAGTCTGACAAGTCTAAAAAGAATTTGAACTGTTTTATGATAACTTAAATTCTTTTTGGAATATTTAATTTTTTTATGAAAGATGAATTAAGACAATCCTCAGTCTTTAACAACAAGGCCGTATGAAAAAGATTTTTGAGCTTAACTATTTCACATTTTTCTTAAAATAATTTTGAGCTAATGACCAGAGATACAGCATAAGAAATGAAATAATAATTAAAAAGAAAGTTAAAAAAATTTAGAGCTAAAGACCAATGAGAAATCTCCTACCTCCCATACTGAGAGAAACAGACCAATAAAATAGATCAGAAGCTCTAATCATACCATAAGCATTATACACATAAACTTTCAAATATGAAAGGTTTTCACATTGTGTAAAAGCGTGACTTCAATGAAATACTGCAATGACAAATTTGATCACAAAACAGCTACAATATTAACTCAAGTAAACTATATTATGCTTAATATTTAAGTCATTATCCTAAATTTTAATTTTACTTTGTTTTTTGACAAATTTCATTTGAATTCAAAATATTCTTAAAATTGTATGCTACTGAAAGATACTTGGCATTTAGACATTAAATGCTTCAACGTTTGCATAAGATGTCACTGCAAAGTAATGCTCATTCATCAAAATTCATTCTGTTTGAGAAAAAGTCATCTCTAGCTTGCCTTAAACAAATGGTTTTTATAGAACAGCATAAACTGCAACTAAAATTTCAAGTAATATATTACTTGTAATAGTACTGAATGTCACTCATTGAAACAATTTGTTATTAATATGCATTACAGAACTTATACATTTTTGAAAGTTTGACATGCTCAACTTTTTGGTTCACAGGATATAACATCCTGTTACATAATAAGCTATCAAAACATATCAGTTTTTCTAAATAACAAGTCACACACACACACACATATATATATATTAAAGTCAATTCTTATTTAGGTCAACAAAATTTTTTATATTTTAGTTATTTTTTACTAATATTTTTATTTTGTTTCTAATTTATGAAGCTGATAGTGGCCTATAATTTCTGACTTTTTCCATCTCTTGTAATGCTTCATTATTGCAAGGAACCTTTCCAGAGAGTTTCGAGAAGTGCAGATCTTATTATATTCCATCTAATGATTTCACATGACTTAAGGCGACATATGCTTGACCTGCTGCGAAGAGTTTTCATCATAGATATATTACTTCATATATACAGGGCTATCTTGCATCTTATATACTGTTGTTGCCCATGATAGTATTAATGGCAGCATTTTTTGTTCAGCAGTACCGTATTTGTGGTTGGTGGGGAATTGCACTGATATCGGCTCGGTTCCATGAACACCATTATTGCTAAATAATATATATATAAATTTTTTTTTTAAAGTAATGCTACATTAAAGCTTTTGTAATGCTTCATTATTACAAAATCTATGACACAGAACTTGCAATTGTAATTTTCGTTGTTCTTGAGTTTCATTCTTTATTGATAGTGCATGTCTTTGACGATGAGCTAATAATCGAGTTTCGTGCTGTTCTTGAGACGTATCCTATAATCTTTGATTTCATTTATCTAAGCACTGGCGCTTTTCTTCTTTTGTTTCATTTGCAAGCTTTTCTTGGTGCTTATGTTGTTCCTTCTCTAATCATCGCTTGTGTTGTGTTGTAGTTTCTTTTTGCATTCTCTGTTTGTGAAGCAAGGGACATTTTAAAGGGTTATATTGTAAACATATATTATTATTACATTAACATAGAAATATGGGAAGAATTTTCGTTACATAATGGGACAATACATCCGCTTCATCCAACTCTATAAAACTACAATTCTTTAATTAAATACACTTTAAAAGTCTTTAGAACTCTGTCTTACTGTTGCCACTTATTTTTGTTAAATATTACAATCCCATTTATCACAGTCATGTACTATTATTTATAAGTTGTTATAAAATTAATTTTTACAGCACGTGAGAATTCCTAATAAACGGTCATCATTTGTAAGTCTTATATTTAAAAAAACAGCATAACTGTTCCACTAAACAGGAATAAATAAGTAGGAATTGACTTTAATATGTGAAAAACCTATATTAACATAAAGTGTCATCCACTACAAGTTAAAAAAAATATATTTGAACTGGATTGGATGAATAAAAAGTATTTTAATAATGACTGAAAATTTGAACAAGATATAGGGAGAATGTGAGCTAATGGTAGGAATTTAAAAAAGTAATTTCTTAAAATAATTCCTAGTTCTTATTCTAACATTTTGTTGGAAGTAAAAAGAGAATGGGGACTTACTGGCAATCAATTACTTTACTTCTTAATGATAAACACAATATAAAATGCAATGAAAATTAAAATGAACATGACAATTCTCAGTGAGGAAAAGGGTAACTAAAAATGACCTGTGCTCTCTTATGTTGATCAGAAGCTGCCATTGAGATAAAAGCCACATCAGTCATCTTTTAAAATGAAATAAGAATCTATTGCTGCAATGCTTATCAGAAATTTAAGTAGTGATATTATCCACAGCATATCAGCATGCACCAGTTAATACCCAGATACTGAAATAACTATAACAGAACATTCTGAGATTTAATCCATGTGAAATATTTTCCTTTGGAAACATGTATGTACGCTGCGAAAAAAAGGGGAGCGACAGTTCTATATCTCCCATTCCTACAGGGCCGATTGATAAAATTCAGATTGCATTTTCCACGTCTCGAAAGCACGACTTAGGATATGTAGCATTGTTCTAATATAGGTATTTTGACCAAAATCGAACTTTTCTGAAATGACATGCCACTTTTTTTCCATATTTCGATTGTACGACTTAAATTGTGCCAAACTGCCAAGTTTCGTAAAAATTGCACGAGTAGTTCTTAAAAAGTTAGCTCTCAAAATTATAGCTCCTCAATGTTAATTCAATTTGGTATGTATTTATTAATATTTCTTTTTTTTTTATTACACTTACTTGATTCTTTCTTTCACAGTTCGATATCTAAGTTCACTCCAAATAAAATTCACCTGTTTTTATGATTTATTTTTAAATAACTTTTATAAATTTTTGGAAAAAAAATTTGAAATCTAACCTATAAAATTTTTACCATTAACTTAAAGTAGATGCATTTCTAAGTATACCTGCAAAAAATTAGAGCTTTTTATTCAAAATTTTTGAAGACATACTTGAATTTATATGTTGGCGTGTTTTGAAATTTGGCATATTTGTTGAAAGAGATAATAACATCTAATGTGGTTTACGTACCTTGCTAAAATTATTTGAATGTAGGAACAATGTGACTTTTTTCTGCTCATGCACAATGGAAGGGATAGCAAAAAATTTGCCATGTATTGAGAAGTTCGTCAAGTGAATTATTCTTGGTGCAAACTGAAAAAATTTGCGGTTAAATTTAAAAATTTCTCCGTAAATTTCACACCAAATTTTACAAAATTTAATATTTAGGCATAATTCCGAGCCGTAGAATCGAAATATGGAAAAAAATTGGTATGTTACTTCCAGTGAGAAAGTATACTTTCACCACCACTTTGTTTTGACTGTGGTAAAATATTTTCTAGGTATAAGAAAATTCTCTGTTGGGACAGTTATTCCACTAACACGAAATGAAACAGAATGATACATACACCTTTAAAAAATGTTTACTTATAACAGTAGGTAATATAAATTCTTACTCCAGAGCAAATAATTTTTTCCCCCTTTTCTAAAAAACATACCAAGTTGTTAAGTTTGAAAAAGTAATACTTTAGGAACTTCCAAGAGCTGCATAAATTTAAAAGTGATAGATGTAGTTTCATTCAGACTGAAAAAACATTACACTCATAGATTAGCTAGTCATTAATAAACAATATAGCGATGACTTTTCCATTAAATTTAAATAAAAAAATATAAACAAGCTGACATTTTTATTAATGAGAACAGGATTAATTTCATTCCATTATTATACAATTCAGTTTTAAGACTTGGCATCAACTGTATACCTCTTCCCCAATAGCAGTTTTATACGTATGAAAGACTATTACATTAAACATGGTACTTCCTAGTTAAAGTGGCCACCACATTTAATTGCCTAAATGGACAAACTTAATGACTAAATTGCAGTGTGCCAATTTTGAATGTCACCAAAAGCTTACTAAGTGGCTGCTTTAATAAGGAAGTACTGTAAAAAACATTTTTCTTTTATACATATATGATATTTCAGTTGCATATTTCAGCATTCATATATAGTTGATATTTCAGCACAGTCACGAACTTGTTCCTTTTAACTTTTGACTGCAGACATGGCTGGGTGGATATGGCAGGAATAAGATGTTGACAAATCTAATTTTGGCAAATCACCATCTTTATTCATAGACACATCAAAATTATTTCTTTGGCAGACAAATAACCTTTCGATCATAACTGATTACAAATAATTTTTATATACACAGATAAAAAGCTATGACATCATTTCAAGCAAATAAGCAGCAGCATCGAAAAACTGCAAGTTGCCAGCATGAAGGCGCAAGAGAAAAAGAACGCGGCAGTTCAAAGGAAGACGGAAGAAAAGTTCATAGTTTCAATTCGAGTTACAAAGATTTGGCTTATAATTATTTAATTGGACAGGAAGTATCTGCAATAAAACATTACGTAATTTCGAATGATCTCGAATTTGGGAGAAAGGATGAATTTAGGGAGATAGCAACAAATTTAGAATGTTAATTTTGAGGTCGCCAATTATTTTTAAAAACAGCTATCATATTTTGCTATATCTTACATATATATACAGAGCTGTGTTACTTTTTATATTTTTGCAACTTGAAAATAATTTATTGACCATAAAAGAAGCAAAATCTCAATCATGAATGAATCACACACTATTAATTAGTAATCTGAAAATGTGCATCTGTGAAAATTTAATAATCTGACATTAGATTTTAATAGATATGAATTTTCATACGTACAACTTAAATTAAAAAAACTGCATTTCAATAGCATGTAAAAACAGAAAGTAAGATTTAAATACATAGTAAAAATACATCTGATACAAATAAAATCATTAATTTTAGACTTCATAAATAGAAAAATCTTATGCTGCACATCTTCCAAAATTAAAGGTCAAAACACTTTTTATACGAAAACTCAGATTATTTACTTTGTATTATTAAAATCCAAGTTTTAATTAAGGAGATGCAATCTGATGCTTAAGTAATCATCACAAAAGAATAGCAATCTGATGCGTAAGTAATCATCACAAAAGAATAGCAATCTCTCAAAAGAGCTTTTAGATGATATCTTTTAAGTTTCTCCATTTCGAAATACACTACAACCACAAATGTCTATATCTGCTCTAGAAATTTGAGCCCAATTGAACTGCAATTACTATACCATATGAGACAGCATTATTATGAGATTTAAAAATGTGAAGTTTTTATTATGACTACGCTAAAAAATTACTAGTAAATTTGAAAACAGAAATAACAATGAAATCCCTCTTCTAAACAGGCAATCTGTTTCAGAATTTTTTTTATAAATGGTACTGACAAGTTGCATGACAAGAGGAAAAAATTAATTTTTTCAGACGATCTCCACCTGCTGTGGAACTCCATTTGGCTGGACCAACTGGCATCATACACCTCTTCACATAAATCCAAACTTCATGCTTAAAAGTTTCAATTACCATCAGTTCCTCATTTGTAAGAATACTTTAAAATTTGCAGTAAACTTAACTATCTTTTATGATCCAATTGGGTTGATAAGCTGACAATTAAATTGGAAAATTGCTCAATATATTCACTGCTTAGTTACTCTTTGTTATCTAAATTTATATTATGTTTATTATTTTGGTTTATAACATTTTGTCAGCCATATACTGTACACCTTAAAAAGAAAATCACCTTAAAAAGGAAAAGAATTTATCTATTTCAAAGATGGATGAAGGCTTCATTCATATTTTAATTAAAAGTCTGGATATTTTAATCAGCTTCTTCCTCACTTTCACTGCATACTTCATTGTTACTAATCAAGTATTAATTTGACAGAGGTACTGAGTAAATTGCGTGACATTCAAGTTTGATTCATTCATTAGGCTAATTATTTCATTTATTATAGCTTCCGGTGCTTCTTTAAAAAGTTATTACTTATCCCATTGCATTCCATACATTATAGTTTTTCTAAAAATATCTTTATATAAGCACACCTTCCCTGCCAGTTACGTTGATGGCCTGATTCATTATTGTGCTCACATAATATCGTTTAAATGTAGCTATTGCTGTTTGGTCCTTGTGCTACATGAGGTAGCTAGAAATGGGAAGAAGAAACACAACACTGATTTCCAGATATAAATTCTGTAGAGATTTTCGGTGTCCTGGAATGTTGTCTAAGATTAACAATGCTTTAAATTGTAAATTACTATTTTTATAATACTACTTTACTGTTGGCACAAAATGAAAAGTGAACCAATATTTAAATATGAATGCAGTAATTCAGCCATTTTTATTTAATTTCCAAATGACTGGGAGCAATTCTTTATCTTTACCTTTCAATGCTCTGAGATTTTGCACTTAATAAAACTACTAATGGCTTCAATTTTAAATCACTGGCTAAGTTTCAAACAAGAAGAAAAGTCAACCTGTTTTTTGGAAGTTTAATATCAGGGACAACTGATTCTTATTTCAATAAAAATGTAGGATTAAGCATTTCCCCCCAAATAAATCCATCTCATATATATATAATATATTAGACTAGAAGAATATTCTCCATCTACAATAATTTTGGACAATAATGAAATAAATTCTTTTGCAGCATTTTCATCTGCATCGGCCAATTCTCCACTGTATTTAATATTATGTAAAGAATAACTCAATTTTAAATTTGCCAAATCAGCCATTACTTGGTTGAAACACTGTGTTTAAATCTGCATTTAATATGCTGACTGCCTCATGAGTTTGCAAGAAAATCTCCTCTAAGACATGAGTGCTCCTATATCATGTGTCAACTGCTTCCCATCGTTGGAGTTTAGAATGCTTAGGACAAAAGATTTTGGGACATGCATTCAGTTTAAAATCTTTTCTCAAGAATGAAGTATCTAAGAATGGATGAGAGATTTAAAAATTATTTCTTTTCAGAATATTTTTTCTGTAATGACAAATGGCTGAAATTTTTTGGATTAAAATTGTTAATCCAATTTTTGCAATGCCTAAAAGAAAAATGAAAGAGAGTAATTTTTAAGTGAATCATATGGGAGTGAAGAAGAAACCTGGTGCGAGGCTTACAAATATTCAAATAGTAGCAATGAGAAACAGTCAAGATTTTTCAGAAAGATAATTATAAACAAAATTACATCTTCAGATTCTGATTTGAACACAGATAAATGCAGTGACAATAAATGTGGTGCAGATACTACTGATCATATTTTACAAGAACTAACTTTTTAGGAAGAAAGAAAAGATGATACCGAAGAAAGCATAATTAACTTTAGTCAACAGAATGAATTTAGCTGTAATCAACAATCATTTTCATTTCTTTCTTTCAACAATCAACAATAATTTTTTTCATAACTAGTTTACCTTGTAAATACTCAAAGGGCCCTTCCCCAAATATGGATGACGCGTCCTCATTAAATTTTTGCCATCATCTAGTCTTCCAATCTTTATGCAAACTAAAAGCCACATTGTTTATTTTCCCTCTTTGTTTTCTCTCTCTTTCCAGCACGCCTTTGTGAAGTAATGGTAGCACACTTAGCTCATGTTCGAGAGGTCTAGGTTCAAGTCCCGGAGAAAGTATTGCTGATTTTTCGTGTACTCCTGCTTCAAAATAAATCTAATGACTCTACGAATCCTTAACTTCTTTTTGTTCGTATCAACACTGAAGTTTCTGTGTTTCTCACTCCAGATTCCAAATTTGGGCTTCCAGTTGCTCATATTCAAGTGGAGGACTACATTATTCAAAATTTCATGGCTCTAAGTACTGGTTGTTTTATCAGAATGCGAGAAACATACATATATTTATGCAGATTCTTCATTATTTAATTTCTTTAAATATAATAAAGGGCTCTAATATTAGGCAGAAACAATTTGCAAAGTGAACCGACATTTAAGTGAACCCACGCAAAATGCCAAAACGAAATTAATAGCCCTTCTGAGCTAAAAATTTCATTTTTAAAAATATGCGAAATAGCGTATTGTGTGAAAGTCGAGGGTCGCCTGTAAATCATTATACACAATTCATTTTAGCTTGAAAAGTTCATTTCTGAAATAAGATAATATATTACTTTTCTGTACTATTCTAGACACATACTTGAAATACAATTTACTATAATCACATTAATATTTAGCGAGAAAATATTTTTTACCACTTACCAGAGCCACAAACAACAAAGATAAATAAGCCTAAAAGCCAGGGTCCAACGGCATACTTTTCATCCTGTGCTTTCTACAAAAAAAAAAAAAAAAATTATAACATAAAACTAAACAAAAATGTATTTTAAGCATATATCTAAAGATACATCATTGAATGCTGCATTCTTTTATGACAGATATTGTATGGAATCATACATATTTTGCATACAGATTACAAACAATCCATGTACTGTTGATAATGGGTAAATAACTATAAAAAGAATAAAATAATTATGAAGTTTTGATAACTGTTTTACTCATTACTGAAAGATCAAAACATACTTTTTGAAATTAAATTATATAAATTATAAGCCCTCAAGTGAGTAACTTATGACCTTTTATAATATGACATAAGAAATACATATAGTGGAACTTTAGATCATTTCCCAAACAAATATCTAAACAAAAACATCTTGGATGTCAAACAGCGTCTTGAACTTTATGAACACTGAAATTGGTAACAAATGATTCTCAGAGGTGTTCTGAGGCTTCTCTGGCATAGAATTTATACTCAAGGATTTCTAGAAGCTTTTTAATATTTTCCACTGCATGACCGTTATCATTGAAGCCTCACTACTGTTGCAGGCAGACTTTGATGTTTAGGACCCTTTCTGGTACTTTGTGTTTATGCAGAAAAAGTCAAAAGTCACTAAAAATAATAAATAGTTGGCAACTTTGGCACCACACACAAATGAACTGCTATATGCAACAGTATGACATTTAAAATTTTAAGAATGGAGTTTTTTTCATAGTTCAATCATCGGACTGTGGTATTTCACAACCAATCCTGATACTATTAAGTTTCTTACTAGAGTAAAATATGCGGCTGAGTAACTATCATTGTTCCAATATGCACAAAATGAAGTTGAGTAAATTGAAAAGCACATGGTGATGTTGCAACAGCAAGACACCATTTGAAACCACACCACATGAACACTAATAGAATTCATTTGACAGAATAAAATATAAGCTTAAGGTAAAAAACCAACCCTCGAAACTATTTTAGAAGTGACTACCCAACATTTTCCACCTGAAATAAAGAAAACTTAATTGTATCAAATTACTAAAAAAAATCGACCAATCTTTAGCCACATACAGTACATACATATCAACCTTTTTTTGTTATCTACAATACTGTGTCTAGGCTCTCTAAGCTAGAGACAGCTACGATTGGTTAATATTATTTGGCTAAGAAGTTAATAAGGAAAACACAGAGAAATTACTATAGAAGCATAAAAATGAGCTCAATAAGAAATTATTATAACAAATTTAGAAGCAGAAATTAAAGGAATTGTGGAAGATATGACTTCAGAAGGGGGGGGGGTAACCCACATAATTCTCTGATTTGTGAAATCTGTGCAAATAGGGTGACAAAAAGTTTTCATATAATAATATCATAATATGTAGCAAGGTACATTATCATTTTCGATGACAATACTACATTCTACTCTAGAAGAATATTA